>JASVEL010011882.1:0-280306 GCA_032618575.1 Nicotiana noctiflora | reverse complement strand
AAGCTGGTCGAGGTCAATTCTTGACTGCCTCAATCTTCTTCGGGTCTACCCGAATACCCTCCGTTGATATGACATGATGCAACTGAACTCAACCAGAACTCGCATTTCAAAAACTTAGCATACAACTGACTATCCTTCAGAGTCTGAAGAACCACTCTGAGGTGTTTCTCATGCTTATCCTGGCTGCGGGAGTACACTAGAATATCATCAATAAAGACTATCACGAACAAGTCTAGATAAGGCATGAACACTCAGTTTATTAACTCCATAAATGCTGGTGGGCATTGGTCAACCCGACGACATGACCAAATACTCATAATGCCCATACTGGGTGCGAAATGTTGTCTTAGGGACATCAGACGCCTTAATCCTCAACTGATGGTAGCCAGATCTCAAGTCTATCTTAGAGAATACCCTCGCCCCCTGGAGCTGGTCAAACAAATCATCAATTCTCGGCAGTGGATATTTATTTTTAATAGTCACCTTGTTTAACTGCCGGTAATCAATACACATCCGCATCGAGCCATCCTTCTTCTTTACAAATAGCACAGGCGCTCCCCAGGGGGAAACACTGGGCCTGATAAAACCCTTCTCAAGAAGGTCCTGCAACTGATCTTTCAACTCCTTTAGTTCCGGCGGGGCCATACGATAGGGTGGAATAGAGATGGGCTGAGTGCCCGGTGCCAAATCAATACAGAAGTCAATATCCCCGTCGGGTGGCATGCCCGGCAGGTCTGAAGGAAAAACCTCAGGAAACTCCCGTGCAATAGGGACTGAATCAATGGAAGGAACTTCTGCGCTGGAATCACGAACATAAGCCAAATAAGCTAAACACCCCTTCTCGACCATACGTCGAGCCTTAACATAAGAAATAACAATGCGAACAGAGTGGCTTGAGGTACCCTTCCACTCTAATCGGGGTGATTCTGGCAAGGCTAAGGTGACAGTCTTAGCATGACAATCAAGAATAGCATGGTATGGGGACAACCAGCCCATCCCCAATATGACATCAAAATCTACCATATCCAAGAGCAACAGATCAACACGGGTCTCAAGACCCCCAAATATAACTACGCACGCACGATGCACTCGATCGACTACAATAGAGTCACCCACTGGCGTAGCCACATAAACTGGAATATCCAGAGCATAGCTGGGCACAGCCAAATACGGCGCGAAGTAGGAAGACACATAGGAATATGTAGATCCAGGGTCAAATAATACTGAAGCACCTCTGTCACACACAAGAATAGTACCTGTAATCACAGCATCTGATGCCTCTGCCTCTGGCCTGGCTGGTAAAGCATAGAATCGGGGATCTGCACCTCCCCTCTGAGCTGCGTCTCTAGGACGACCATCAACTGGCTGACCTCTACCTCTCGCCGGACGGTCTCCACCTCTACGGTGTCGACCTCCACCTCTATAATCTCTACCCCCGCCTCCGGCCGGCTGGGCAGGCCGAGGGTCAGCTGGGGCCTCGAATCATAGGACGAGGACCTCGCTGCTGAGAGTTGCCCGCTGCTATAGGGCAATTCCTGATAAAATGACCCGGGTCGCCACAACCGTAGCAACTCTTAGACTGATAGGGCTGCTGGCCCTGACGACCCGAATGGCCTCCACGAACGCTCTGAAGAGGCTGAGCACTAATAGGAGACTGGTCCGAATAATACCCCCGAGAACCACGATCACCTGATCCACCCTGTGAAGCCTGAAGGGCGGAATGAAAAGGCCTGGAAGACTGGCCTCTATCAAAGGATTCTCTCCTACCAGAGGAAGAACCACCAAATCTACCTGAATGACGAGGCCTCTTATCTGAAGAATAACCGCCCCCCTAGCAAGAGCCATCTCAACTCTGCGTGCTGCATTGGCTGCCTCCTGAAATGATATGTCACTCCCCACGCCCATAGCCATCTGGAGTCTAATCGGCTGATTAAGCCCATCTATAAATCTGCGGACCCTCTCCCGCTCCGTGGGAAGTATCACCACCGCATGACGAGCCAAGTCGATAAATCTCGTCTCATACTGTGTAACTGTCATAGTGCCCTGATGGAGGCGCTCAAACTGCCTCCGAAGTACATCCCGCTGAGTAGTAGGGAGAAACTTCTCCATAAATAGTTCCGCAAACTGGTCCCATGATAGAGCTGGGGACCCTGCTGGTCGAGTCAGGCAATAATCTCTCCACCAAGTCTTGGCGGATCCTGCAAGTCTGAAGGTACATAAATCAACTCCGTTTGTCTCCACGATCCCCATAGTCTTGAGAATCTCATGGCAACTGAATAAAAAGTCCTGAGGATCCTCTGATGCGGTTCCACTGAAAGTAGTGGTAAATAGCTTGGAGAACCGATCAAGCCTCCATAACGAATCAGAAGTCATGGCCGTTCCATCACCGGCATGAGCTGTGGTACCTGACTGAGTAGCCACAGCTGGCTGAATTACTGGTGCCTGAGGCTGAGGAGCTACCGGCTCCGGAGTGCGAGTAGCAGGAGTCCGGGCCCCTCCTCCGACTCGAGAAGTAGCCGGGGCAACCGATAATAAACCCGCTCCGGCAACGCCGTCCATGAATCCCGCTATTCCGATCAAGGCATCCCGGAGATCTGGGGTAATTAAAGCCTCTCCTGGGACCTGAGCTGGGCCCACTGGAGCTGCTGGAACTCGAACCTCCTCGTCAATCTCAATATGGGGCTCCACCTCCGGGGTAGCCGCCTGGGCCGAGCTCTACCCCTACCACGGCCTCTCGATACGGCTCGACCCCTCGCCCCCGCGCGAGCCGGCTCCGGGGCTCGTGCCGCCGGTCGGCCGGACGAAGCTGCGTGTCCTTACCATCTCGCGAAAGCGACGTAATAGAAATTCAATCCGCAATCGAGGATCAAGTAGCACGACAAGAAAGAACAAATGAGAGACTTTTTCCTAACTCAATAGACTCGGAAGGACAAGTACATACGTCTCCGTACCTACCTCTCAAACTCTACTAAGCTTGTTCGTGAGTGGCGAGACCTATGTAACCTAGAGCTCTGATACCAACTGTCACGACCCGGATTTTTTTCCCAATATCGGGATCGTGATGGCGCCTACTCGTGGTAGCTAGGCAAGCCACCGTATTCATACTATCCTATTTTTAACACAATTTTAATTAAATAAATGCGGAATACTTTATCGAAATGGAAATAACTAATTACAAAGTGAAAGGCATACTGAAATCCTCTACCCAAGACGTGGAGTCACCAACTCACAAACTACTATGGAATACTACACATAAAAGTCTGAAAGAAATATAACACAATTTTGTTTGTCTCGGAACAAAGAGACTCCAGCTAATAACATAAATAAAGAGAGAGACGCCGGGCCTGCGGACGTCTGCAAGCTACCTCGGTCTCAAATATGATCAACTCCCACGCAATCTATTTACTGCTGCTGCTGCTCCTGATCGTAACCTGGACCTGTGCAAAAACGCACGGAAGTGTAGCATCAGCACAACCGACCCCATGTGCTGGTAAGTGCCTGGCCTATCCCGGCGAAGTAGTGACAAGCCTAGGACCAGACACCCACATAAACCTGTGCAATTCAATATATATATGTGTACCACAAAATAACAAGAAATAATCAAGTATTAACACAATAAGGAATATCTTAAAGAATTCAACAATTAACCACAGTTAATAATTTCACAAGAAAAAACAATGTGTAATGTAAACACAAATAATATCAATTCAAGGAATAGCAAACAGTTGCACCACGGCATCACCCTTCGTGCTTTTACTCTCATCCTCACATCCATAGTACGGCATGATCCTTCGTACATGGTTCAATAATAGGGCACGGCATGATCCTTCGTGCGTAATCAATAATAGGGCACGGCATGATCCTTCGTGCATAATCAATAATAAACATGGCACGGCATGATCCTTCGTGCATAATCAATAATAAACATGGCACGGCATGATCCTTCGTGCATAATCAATAATAAACATGGCACGGCATCACCCTTCGTGCATTATCTCTCTTCCTCACCCAAATAACAATCACAGCTAAGGGCAAAGAAAGAAACAGTAATTCATAAACCGTCCCATCAAGGGCAATCAATAATTTTCTTCACAGCAAGTCCTAACAAGGAAGAATAATAATAATTCATCTTTAATATATATCTCAATTAATCATTTTTCCAACGACTCACGGTCATACTAGACGCCAGTGTATGGATGCTCGTCACCACGACCCATACACCGCACTCGATCACATAACACATAACACATAATCCTATTCCCTCAAGCTAGGATAGAACAAACACTTACCTCGAATGCTTATGAACAATCCAATCCGTGGAAATGTCTTTTCTTTCAATTTGGCTCCAATCCAACCGTATCTATACACAATTGATTTAATATCATCAATTCTACTCCACCAACTAATTCTTAACACCAAATAACACTTTTACAACATTCTGCCATGAATAGTAAATTTCAACCCCGGGCCCACATGGTCGGAATTCGGGGTTAGGACCAAAATCCCGTTACCCATCCCCCCACGAGTTCATGTATATAATTTGTTTCAAAATCGGACCTCAATTCGAGGTCCAATTCCCCAATTTATGAAAAACCCTATTTTCTAACAAAAACAAGAATTTTACCATGAAAATCATTGATTTCTTATGAAAAACATGTTTAATGATGTTAGGAATTGAAAGAATTAAGTAAAAAGTGACTTACAATCGTTTTGACGAAGAAGAAATCCTTGAAGAATCGCAAATGGGTGTTTTGGTTTTGTAAAATGTGAAGAAATGACTGAAATTCGTGTTTTTCAGGTCTCTGTGTTCGCATTTGCGAACACGGGTTCGCAATTGCGAACCCCGACCAATTTCTGGAGTTTGAAAAATAAGCTAAGGGTGGAAAGTTCGCATTTGCGACATAATGTTCGCATTTGCGAACAAGGCTCCTTCGCATTTGCGAAGAAGGCTTCGCATTTGCGAAGCATGGCTTAGCAGTGAAGGCATCGCATTTGCGAAGAAAGCTTCGCATTTGCGAAGCATGGCTTGGCAGTGAAGGCCTCGCATTTGCGAGGTTATGTTCGCAATTGCGAACCCAAGCCTTCCCGGACGCCCTTCGCATTTGCGATCAAGGGTTCGCATTTGCGAACCCTGCCTTGGTCTGTCACCTTCGCAATTGCGAGAAATTCTTCGCAATTGCGAAGCCAACAGCTGGGTGAAAAAAACCAGCAGTTAAAAATTCAGATTTTCATCCAACGGCCTATCAAATCTTTACCCGAGCCCCCGGCTCCAAACCAAACATGTACACAACCTCGAAAACACATTATGGACTTGTTCGTGCGATCATATCGCCAATATCACTTCGTTTTAATCAAATCGAGCCTCAAACTCATGATTTTCATACTTTTGATTTTCAAAACTTCTTAACTTGGAACTCAAGGTCCAAAACATCTCAAACGACATCCAAATGTCACCAAACTTTACGGAAATCACATATATAATATTTAAGACTTGTACCGGGCGTCGGAACCAAAATACGAGCCCGATACCAAGGTCTATCAATTTATTTCCTTTAATAATTGCATCAAAAACAATTTCACATAAAAATTCATAACTTGGGCTCTAGGCCTCATAATTCGACTTCGGACACATGTCCAAGTCCCATATTTTCCTACGGACCTCTCGGGACCATCCAATCTCGGTCCGGATCCGTTTACCAAAAATGTTGACCGAAGTCAACCATATC
Organism: Nicotiana noctiflora; assembly: GCA_032618575.1. NCBI lineage: Eukaryota > Viridiplantae > Streptophyta > Magnoliopsida > Solanales > Solanaceae > Nicotiana > Nicotiana noctiflora. Next base: position 274,580 of record JASVEL010011882.1, on the reverse strand, counting down.
AATATTAATATCATTTTTATCCAAATTTCTCATAGAATTCATATTTTCTATCAAAAAATCTTTCCGGCTACATGCTCGGATTGCACGTAAATCGAGGCAATATAGAATGAGGTTTTCAAGGCCTCAGAAGCTCGAAATTATTAATAAAATAAGTGATGACCCTTTGGGTCGTGACACGCCTTTTTTGTAACACCCCGCCTATGGCCACACATGGACCCCTCGCAGCGGCGGTGCCGGCCGTGCCACACATGGACACGCAGCCTAAGGAATTGTTACCCTTGGGTATAGGAGCATTCCACGCATAGCTGCAGCTACTGGGAATCGAACCTAAGACCCAAGGCTTTTCAGGGATTTTACTCCCTCACCTCTCACCAATTGAGCTGCAGCTCAATTGGTGAGAGGTGAGGGAGTAAAATCCCTGAAAAGCCTTGGGTCTTAGGTTCGATTCCCAGTAGCTGCAGCTATGCGTGGAATGCTCCTATGCCCAAGGGTAACAATTCCTTAGGCTGCGTGTCCATGTGTGGCACGGCCGGCACCGCCGCTGCGAGGGGTCCATGTGTGGCCATAGGCGGGGTGTTACAAATAACCACCATATGCTGAAGCATGACACACCTGCAAAACAGAAGATTGTTCGATCTCGGGGACGCATCTCCGGATCATGTTATCAAGACATATCCTAAACAAATAGGGTTCATCCCAATAATAAAGCTGGCTTTCACGAAAAAATCTTTTCCTCGGACCGATGATAGGTCGTGAGGAACAATACCGCTGGCCAGGTAATTTGCATAATCTGCATACCATGGCACTTTAAGGAGAGTGGTGGTGAGCAGCTGCTCGTCTGGAAAGGTTTCCAGAATTTCTCCACTCTCTTTGACAATTTCAGCTCCTTCAAGTCATGACAAATGATCAGCGACTTGATTTTCGGTGCCCTTTCTATCACGTATTTCAAGGTCGAACTCTTGTAGAAGCAGCACCCAACGAATTAGGTGTGGCTTAGAGTCATTTTTATCAATTAAGTACCTTAAAGCGGCATGGTCAGTGTATACAATTACCTTGGATCCTATGAGATAGGACCTGAATTTGTCGAACGCGAACACTACCGCCAGCATCTCCTTTTCCGTCACTGTGTAGTTCAGCTGTGCTCCACTCAATGTTCTACTATCATAGTAGATTGGATGCATCAGCTTGTGTTTCCTTTGGCCAAGCACCGCCCCCATTGCATAATCACTTGCATCGCACATTAGCTCAAACGGTTGCTCCCAATCGGGGCAATGATGATGGGTGTTGTGACCAACCTCTTCTTCAGCTCCTCAAAAGTAATCCTGCGTTCATCAGAAAATACAAAGGGGTGATCTTTTTCAAGTAACTTACATAGAGGGTTTGAGATTTTAGAGAAGTCTTTAATGAACCTCCGGTAAAAACCGCCATGTCCAAGAAAGCTTCTAATGGCCTTGATGGATGTTGGTGGAGGAAACTTTGCAATGACATCTACTTTAGCTCGGTCTACCTCAATACCTTTTCTCGAAACCCGGTGCCCCAATACTATACCTTTTTGTACCATAAAAAGGCACTTCTCCCAGTTTAGCACTAAGTTTGTCTCCATGCACCGTTTCAGCACTCTTGTCAGATTGATAAGGCATTCATCGAATGAATTCCCTACCACTAATAAATCATCCATGAACACCTCCATAATGTCTTCCACCATGTCGATGAATATAGCCATCATGCACCTTTGGAATGTGGTAGGTGCATTGCATAGTCCGAATGGCATCCTCATAAAGGCAAAAATGCCATATGGGCATGTGAAGGAGGTCTTCTCTCTATCCTCGGGGGCTATGAAGATTTGATTGTACCCCGAATACCCATCTAGGAAGCAAAAGTGTGACCTCCCTGCCAACCCGTCAAGCATCTGATCAATGAAGGGAAGTGAGAAGTGGTCCTTGCGGGTGGCTAGATTCAGCTTCCTATAGTCCATGCATATTCTCCACCCGGTGACGGTTCTAGTTGAGATCAATTCGTTATTCTCGTTTTTTACCACCGTCATGCCATCTTTCTTTGGCACACATTGAACTGGGCTAACCCAGCTACTATCAGAGATTGTGAAAATAATTCCCGCGTCTAGCCACTTTATTACCTCTTTCTTCACCATTTCCTTCATGTTTGGGTTCAGCCTTCTTTGATGTTCCCTGGAATGTTTGTGCCCCTCTTCTAGGAGAATCTCATGCATGCAGTATGCGGGGCTGATCCCTTTTATGTCTGCCATGGTCCACCCAATGGCAGTCTTGCATTATTTCAGTACGTGTATAAGCTTTTGAGCCTGCACATCTAGCAAACCAGATGAGATAATAACAGGTAAAGTGGAGTTGGGGCCTAAAACTTCATACCTGAGATGAGATGGTAGTGGTTTAAGCTCCAACTTTGGTGGCTCTTCTATGGATGGCTTTGCAGGAGGGGTCTCTCTTTTCTCTAAATGTAAAGGCTCGAATTCTATATCTCTCTCCCAAAACCCCTTGTCTTCCAGAGATAGCACCCACTATGCTAGATTTTCACCATTTACCTCTTCTAAGTTCATTAGGCATGCCAGAAGTGGATCTTTAATGGTCAACTCTACATCGTCTGTCTCCACTATCACATCAACCGCATCAATAAGAGAGCAATTCACAAACTCACTAGGGCGCTGTAACGACCCGGCCCGTCGTCACGAGAATTATCACCCCGTTATGTTGTAAATGCATTTTTGATGATTTTATATCAGTGTTAGAGCCTATCGGGTGAGTTAGGAGTGAATCGGATTGAAAATGAGGTATATAGCCTTTTTGAAAGAGACTTGAATAAGGAAAGTCAACCCGGAGTTGACTATTTTGTTAGAGGACTCGGAATCGGATTCTGATGATTCGGTTAGTTCCGGAAGGTGATTTGTGACCTAAAGGAGCGATCGGAATTGAATTTGGAGGCCCGGTGTAGAAATAGGCTTGAATTGGCTAAGGTTGAATTTTGGCGAAATCCGAACGGTAGGTGAGGTTTTGATCCGGGAGTCGGAATGGAATTCCGACAGTTGCAGTAGCTCCGTTAGGTGATTTTGGATGTGCCTGCAAAATTTCAGGTCATTCGGACGTCGTTTAGTCGGGTTTTTGATCGAATGTGTAATTCGGAATGTTTTAAGGAATTTAGGCTTGAATTCGATGTGAATTATGGGTTTTGATGTTATTAGACGTGTTTTGAGGATTGGAACAAGTTCGAATAAGGTATTAAGATGTGTTGGTATGTTTGGATGAGGTCCCGGGGGCCTCGGGGTGTTTTCGGATGGTAAATCGGGAGAAAAACATGGAAATTGCAGGTTTGAAGAGTTCTGGTTCTGTTGTTTTCGCTCCTGCGGAAATGGGGGCGCAGGAGCGAGCCCGCAGGAGCGGAAAACGAGCGCAGAAGCGCTGGGGTTCGCTGAGGCGGATCCTGGTCCGCATGGGCGGCACCGCAGGTGCGGAAGGAAAGACCGCAGAAGCGGCCTGGGCTCGTTGGGGGAGAATCCGCAGAAGCGGAAGACTCGTCGCCTAAGCGAGTCCGCAGGAGCGGACTCTGATGCGCAGAAGCGGTAAGGCTCGCAGGAGCGGAAGGGGGTTTCGCAGGAGCGGTCTCGCAGGAGCGAGACCTGGGCCGCAGAAGCGAAGCTGGGCGGCTAGGAGTATTTTCGCAGAAGCGACCATTTGGTCGCGGATACGGAAGCGTAGAAGCTGAAAATGTTCCGCAGAAGCGAAAATCGCTGTAAGTAAGTGTATCCGAAGTTAGAAAAATTTCAGAACATTTCACACATTTGGGTCTCGGCTTTAGAGGCGATTTGGGCGATTTTGAAGAGAAATTCAAGGGAAATCATCAGTGTAATCAACTATGGACTTAAACTATGATTAGTATTGATAATATTATGCAATTATATCATGAAAATGGAGGAATTTGGGGTAATTTATGGAGGATTTAGCCCTAGGCTTGAACTTTAGAAAATCAAGGTTTTGAATGGGCAAATGAAGTCCGATTTTGGTAAATTTTATATGTATGGACTCGTGGCGAGACGAGGGTTCTGGAAATATGAGTTTCGAAGTTTTTCGAGATGTGGGCCCGGGGCTCGGGTTTTGCAAATTCAATGATTTTTGATATTTTTCGAGTTCTTTCGATTGGGTTATGTTCCATTAGCCTATTTTGATATATTTGTACTGATTTTGACTAGTTTTGACGTGCGTGGATGCCGGTTCGAGGAGCTAAGGTGTCGCGGGCATGAGTTTTCGTCGGTTCGAGGTGGGTAATACTTGTAAATGATGTCCTGAGGGTTAGTAAATCCCGGACTTGCACATCTTAGTGCTGTGTTGAGGTGACTTGCACGCCGGATAACGGGCGTGGGGTAGAGCACCATTGGGGATCGTGACTTGGTCCGTCCCGCGTAATAAATAATAACACCAAATTGTTGAAATGAATTGGACTAATTATCATGTTTGGGCTTCGTGCCAATTATTTGAATCCTTCAGGGATTGGTATCATTGTTTTGATAACACTGTGCATATTTTCTTCTAAATTTAAGGTTTAAAATGGTATTTTGCTATTCAACATTTTTATAAGGTTATGAAAAACTTGAACAAGGTCTTAATAACATTTTTGCTGTGAGCTAATGTGATATTGTTGCCCGTAGGGTTTTCTTGATTATCTGTTAAACTGATTGGGGCCGAGGGCCATATGTTAGGGCATGACATTCATATGAGCATATGCATACACATGCATGGATCGGACCGCACGCCGCAGTGGTATATGGATCGGGCTGCGCGCCGCAGCAGGTGTGATATTAATATTGTGCTTGGGCTATAGAAGCCCCTCCGGAGTCTGGACCCCCACAGTGAGCACGGGTACCCAAAAGGATCGGGCTACACGCCGTAGCGGTCATATGCATTGCATGGCATACATACATTGGTTTACGTGTACTACATGGCATAACATTTTAGCACTCATACTTTACTGGCACATGTGCATTTGTTGCTTTATTGACCAGATCTCCTGGTATAAATTGTTAAGGAGTGCTGAGCCCGAGAGGCTGATTTGAGGGCTGACTTGCACTGCTTGAGATTCCCGGGTATTGGTATGTTATAATGAAAGAAAGTAGTTAAACTTTGGATTTCTAAATAATCTACTCACATATGCTGAAAAGGAATAAAATGATAGTGTTTTGAAGTTTAATGATAGTTCTGTGTTGTGTAGCAAGAGATAGTGCCTTGCGTGGTTTTCTTCCCTTCAGCATTATTTACTTTTATTACCGCTGAGTCGGAAGTACTCACACCCGACTCCCTGCACCTTGTGTGCGATCCAGGTACATCACAGCATAGCTGATTCTATCGCGGCTTGGGAGTGCTTTTGGACGGCCGAGGTAGCCGCCGCCGTTCGCAGGACCTCGATTCTCCGGCTTGTCCGTATTTTGTTCCGATCATCCCACACTTGTGCACAGCTTATATTCACTATTTACACTTTGTATACTCGTAGAGGCTCATGACTCTCGACCCTTCGGTCTACGGGAGTTGGCACGTGTCGGGACTTGGTTCCCTGTTTTTAATATATCTATTATTGTTATGCTTAAATTGGATAAAGTGAGCTTGTGGCTCCGTGGATTGTTGTTAATTGGTCAGGCCGGCCTAGCAGTGTGTTGGGCGCCATCACGACCGGATTTGGGGTCGTGACAAGTTGGTATCGGAGCCTAGGTTTACTAGGCCTCACGAGTCTTGAGCCGGTTAGTAGAGTCTTGTGGATCGGTACGGGGACGCCTGTACTTATCCTCGGGAGGCCGCGAACCTTTAGGAAACACTTCACATTTCTTGGAATTCTTATCGTGCGCACTTAATTCAGCTTGAGATATAATTTTTGAAATTCCTTTCACACGTCTGTGTACGCATCGAGCGCTCAGTAATGTAATTGCCTTATGGCTTATGATTTCCTCGAACGAGGGGCGAGATATAATCTCGGTGAGTTCATGTTGGGCCAGTCAGGATGACTTGAGGCTGGACCTTGTTTATGACTTGAGCATTGAGGTGCCGATTTTGTGAGTGGTGGCAATAGATAATGTATTGAGGGTTTGAAACCCCGTATTTGCACTATAAAGTGATGTGCTGAGGGGGAATACGCGTCATGTGACGAGCGTGGTGGTATTGTGACTGGGGATTTGGACTTGATCCTTCCCAATTGATAAATTACTGTGTAAAGTGACTAAGACCGGGCTTATATCTATGTACTTGGGCTAGTAGCCATGTTTGGGGCCTTGTGCCGATCTGTAGAGTATTATGGAGGCTTACTAATGGATGAGTTGTTAATTGTTCGACTCTTATCTAAACTGTTGTGTAGCCCCGAGCTATGGGCGTGGTGAATATTTATCATATCTCGTAATTGGAAGGTAAAATGCCTTATTTGTAGTGGAACAAGTTTAAACTCGGGAAGACTAAAGTGATTTTGCTATGTGTATCCTGGTGGAAGGTATTGTGATGAAATGCTAAATTGAGAAAGAGGTATGTGGATTGATTCTCATGTGTAATTGAAATGTAGTTGATATGTGTTATGATTCGAGCAGGTACAACGCATGTTCATGTACCAATTATGATAATATGAATTGTGTAGTATTGAGATTTAATGTTGTTGAAATACATTGTGATGTCTTGTTGAGCTGTGAATGTATTGTCTAGGATGGTTTGGTGATTCTCTGGCAGGTGGATAGGCCAAATTACAAAGGAAACTCCGCCGAAATTTTTGGAAAATTCGGGACTTAGAAAAGATTTTTGTCACCTAAAGAGGGGGCGTAACCGTTGTGTGTGAATGAATGCAAGAATTGCAAAAGAGTTAATATTTCTGATGATTCGAATCTCCGCCGAAGCTTGTAAATGACTTGAGTTTAATATCATACTAACATTTCGGCATCACTTGAGTAATACCGATATGAGTGGTTGAAAGTGCTTTGATGAATGGCTTCGAGCTAAGTTGGGGAGGTTGCTATTGATTAACTGATTGCACTATTGTGTGCTATGTTGATTCTGTCTCTAAGTATGTTGGGAAAATTCTGATAAAGGTTATGGTGCTTCGTAGATGTGAAGAAATACTAGGGTATTTTGAACCGAGGTTGGTAAGGAATGCTTGGTGTATAGAAAAGAGTGATAGCTAATAGTATCTGTATGTAATCATGATCTGCAGTGTCAAAATTCTAATAAGGCACGAGTGGTTCTGTTCAATAAGACAGTTGAATTACAGCTGAATAAGGGTGAATGATGCCCGAGAATGGTTTTGCAGTGTTCAAGATTTTACTTGTAACAGTCAAGTGTCTCAAATTTGTGCATGTGGCTAAAGATGGTGGTTTCGTTAGAAGAGATCGGTACTTGTGTTATATTATGTGAATGATGGGATTCTATGTAATCCGTATTGGAAGGTAATGATAACGAATTCAAATCGCAAAAGGTTCTTCAAAATAAAGTATTGTAGGATGTGATCCTTCTGGAAATATTGAGAGAGTGTTCAGTGGCCTATATGTCTCAGACCGTGTGGTCTTATATACGAGTCTCGTGTGGAATGAGTTCATGTGTTATGGTGCTACAGTAATGGCTAATATTAAATCAAAGATGAATCAGAAAGGAAACTGGGTAAATGGAACAACTTGTTAATAAACCGAAGCGGTATGATAAAGAATACGACTAATTCCTGGTATGTGGTTGAAGTAATGAGTCTTGCAGATATTGTGCAATAAAGCTTTTGAGTGTTGGCAGTCGTGTAACCCGATATGGGTATAATATGTGTATAAGGACTCAGTCCTGGCAGTTTAACTTATGCAATGTGATTGGGAAAAAGAGTTTATGATGTGTTTTAATGTGGTTTGAAAAATAAGTGTATTTCATGTTGATATGCAAAGCTTGGAATGTGTAATGAGTTTTCTCTATATGAGATCATAAAAGTCCTTGACTAGTTGAGTGCGTCCATGTTTGCGGCGTAGGAAAGGAATAAGAATTTCCATGTTATCTTAGTATGGTATACGCGATGTGTTATGGAAAGTTGATAATGGTATATTCTAGGTTTTGAGATCAGTTCATAATATACGGGGAGTCATTAAACTTATTGAGCAGCGCGGACAGCTGCAGGTGATTTAAGAATCGATTTTTTCTGGTGATCTAAGGAAATGGTACTGCTATTCTAGTAATTTGGCAGGGTATATGGTGCAAAGGGACAAGGTAATGTAAACTGATAATATCTAGGGGTATAGTGGTGTTCGCTTGTCGGATCGGCTGTGATGATCGAATTGTTGATGGCATAGTGAAATTTTCGAATGGCTTTCAAGGTATGAATAGATGCTTGATGTGTGTTATGTAATCGTACGGTGGAGTGTGGGATCAGGCATAGTGATCCATATGTAATACATGTATTAGAGTCTGGAAGTTCTCGTAATCCGCCTATGCAGTGGTTGTATATCGTGTGTATTAGCACCGTTTAGCTCTTAGCTTGATATGATGAATTTGGGATATGATACCTTGTTTCAGACTAGTTGACATAAGCCAGGTCATCTAGACTAATGTGATATGGGCTATGTCGGAAAATGGCACAAATTGCGTAGCAGAGAACATCAGAGTATGCTCCAACAGAGTAGTTGTACACAGGACCAGCGGACGGCTGGTAGGCATTGCTTTGTCAGTTGGACCTTAGTGGCGGATGTTAGTGTAGAAGTATCTACCATTGATTCAGTTCCAGTATTGAGAAACGTTGTCAGATGCGTTTCATGTGGCCAAACTCGAGGCGATATATGTTTATTATGATGAGCAACTTGACTCGACGCGTATTCATTTGACGAGGGTTACTTGGATCGGGTGGCACGCCGCCACAGGTATGGTATCTAGATCGGGTGGCACGCCGCCACGGGTATGTCATGGGAGCGGGTTGCACGCCGCAACAGAATATTGTGAAAATATAGTTAGTTATATGTTACCTGGTATACAATACCTCCTGGCTTCTGAGGAAGAGTCTGTATTGAGTATCGCTTGGCGAATGGCACATCGGTTGCGTTCTTTCAGGATTTGATAGCATACGTTAATTGTTTCACCGTGGGTGACGTTGATTGCTTGGGTTCAGACCTAAATATGTGTGTGGCTGATCGTTTTGAGCTTGGTAAATCGGGGTGCTTCATGAATAATAATGTTTGGATAAAATCATGAATCGTGGCAAGGCCGCGTGATGTTATGACCTCTCGAGGAGGATTCAGGTACTTTATTTCTATAATGCGAGACGCGGTCTCAGTTCTATATTATGATGGCACAGAGGGATTAAATTGCAGCTCTATTTGCTGGAGACAGTTGTCATGAATTGAGCTGTCATGATTCGAGTGTGTGCATACGTTTCTATTTGAGCCTATGTTGTGCTCGTCGTGGCTTAGGCCGGTGTTGAGGTGTCTTATCACCAGTGCGGTGTGTTATAATCGAAATGGTCGTTAGAGCCAATAATGAGTGTGAGTATATGTGATTTCAGTTGGTTAGAAAGGTAATACCGAGATTTGGGTCCGAAATCTGTTGTGGTATCAGTTAAAAGTGAAATGGATTCATGAATGGTTGACCTGAGAGATGGGTTCGAAATATCGCGTGTTTGGTTGCCGTGGGCATGATATGAAGGTGTTGGAACAAGCCTCTATCTAATGGAAAAGGTTTTTTTTTTTTCACCTAGTATTTGGTGATTGTGGCCAGTTGTTGTGATTAGAGACTATCGTCTCGAGTGATTGAGTTGTGTGATACATCATATGATCTCACCCGGAGTAGTGAATATGGGTTATTGTAGTGGATTCAAGTGTATCCTGAGTATAGGCATATGATTTCAAGTACAATGTGCTTTATAGTTAAGATGGTCTGTGAAATTTTGACTATATGGTGTTTTCGGACTTATGTGAGATAAGGGTGACGTATGATCGCCCTAATATATGCTTGGTAAGGTCATTCAGCTATTGGGTTGCTTCTAGTACAACTCTGGTACGCTCGAGGACGAGCGTTTGTTTAAGTTGGGGAGAATGTAACGACCCGGCCCGTCGTCACGAGAATTATCACCCCGTTATGTTGTAAATGCATGTTTGATGATTTTATATCAGTGTTAGAGCCTATCGGGTGAGTTAGGAGTGAATCGGATTGAAAATGAGGTATATAGCCTTTTTGAAAGAGACTTGAATAAGGAAAGTCAACCCGGAGTTGACTATTTTGTTAGAGGACTCGGAATCGGATTCTGATGATTCGGTTAGTTCCGGAAGGTGATTTGTGACCTAAGGGAGCGATCGGAATTGAATTTGGAGGCCCGGTGTAGAAATAGGCTTGAATTGGCTAAGGTTGAATTCTGGCGAAATCCGAACGGTAGGTGAGGTTTTGATCCGGGAGTCGGAATGGAATTCCGACGGTTGCAGTAGCTCCGTTAGGTGATTTTGGATGTGCCTGCAAAATTTCAGGTCATTCGGACGTCGTTTAGTCTCGGGTTTTTGATTGAATGTGCAATTTGGAATGTTTTAAGGAATTTAGGCTTGAATTCGATGCGAATTATGAGTTTTGATGTTGTTAGACGTGTTTTGAGGATTGGAGCAAGTTCGAATAAGGTATTAAGATGTGTTGGTATGTTTGGATGAGGTCCCGGGGCCTCGGGGTGTTTTCGAATGGTTAAACGGAAGAAAATCATGGAAATTTCAGGTTGAGAGTTCTGGTTCTGTCATTTTCGCTCCTGCGGAAATGTGGTCGCAGGAGCGAGTCCGCAGAAGCGGATATTGGAGCGCAGAAGCACTTGTGATCGCTGAAGCGGAAAGGAGCCCGCAGGTGCGGCACCGCTGAAGCGGATGTTGAGCCGCAGAAGCGGCCAAGGGCTATGGGGGAAGTATCGCAGAAGCGGAAGGCTAGCCGCTTAGGCGAGTCCGCAGAAGCGGACGCCTAGACGCAGAAGCGGGAAAACCCGCAGGAGCGGGAAAAGCTTCGTAGAAGCGGACGCGCAGAGGCGGTCCGTATATCGCAGAAGCGGAATTGGCCGGCTAGGCCTGGAATCGCTGAAGCGACCCTTTGGTCGCGGATACGGACTCGTAGGAGCGGAAATTCTTCCGCAGAAGCGAAAATCGCTATAAGTTAAGTGTATCCGAAGTTAGAAAAATTTCAGAACATTTCACACATTTGGGTCTCGGCTTTAGAGGCGATTTGGGCGATTTTGAAGAGAAATTCAAGGGAAATCATCAGGTAATCAACTATGGACTTAAACTATGATTAGTATTGATAATATTATGCAATTATATCATGAAAATGGAGGAATTTGGGGTAATTTATGGAGGATTTAGCCCTAGGCTTGAACTTTAGAAAATCAAGGTTTTGAATGGGCAAATGAAGTCCGATTTTGGTAAATTTTATATGTATGGACTCGTGGCGAGATGAGGGTTCTGGAAATATGAGTTTCGAAGTTTTTCGAGATGTGGGCCCGGGGCTCGGGTTTTGCAAATTCAATGATTTTTGATATTTTTCGAGTTCTTTCGATTGGGTTATGTTCCATTAGCCTATTTTGATATATTTGTACTGATTTTGACTAGTTTTGACGTGCGTGGATGCCGGTTCGAGGAGCTAAGGTGTCGCGGGCATGAGTTTTCGTCGGTTCGAGGTGGGTAATACTTGTAAATGATGTCCTGAGGGTTAGTAAATCCCGGACTTACACATCTTAGTGTTGTGTTGAGGTGACTTGCACGCCGGATAACGGGCGTGGGGTAGAGCACCATTGGGGATCGTGACTTGGTCCGTCCCGCGTAATAAATAATAACACCAAATTGTTGAAATGAATTGGACTGATTATCATGTTTGGGCTTCGTGCCGATTATTTGAATCCTTCAGGGATTGGTATCACTGTCTTGATAACACTGTGCATATTTTATTCTAAATTTAAGGTTTAAAAATGGTATTTTGCTATTCAGCATTTTTATAAGGTTATGAAAAACTTGAACAAGGTCTTAATAACATTTTTAGTTGTGAGCTGATATGATATTGTTGCCCGTAGGGCTTTCTTGATTAATTGTTAGACTGATTGGGGCCGAGGGCCATATGTTAGGGCATGACATTCATATGAGCATATGCATACACATGCATGGATCAGACTGCACGCCGCAGTGGTATACGGATCGGGCTGCGCGCCGCAGCAGGTGTGATATTGATATTGTGCTTGGGCTGTAGGAGCCCCTCCGGAGTCTGGACACCCCCAGTGAGCACGGGTACCCAAAAGGATCGGGCTACACGCCGTAGCGGTCATATGCATTGCATGGCATACATACATTGGTTTACGTGTACTACATGGCATAACATTTTAGCACTCATACTTTACTGGCACATGTGCATTTGTTGCTTTATTGACCAGATCTCCTGGTATAAATTGTTAAGGAGTGCTGAGCCCGAGAGGCTGATTTGAGTGCTGACTTGCACTGCTTGAGATTCCCAGGTATTGGTATGTTATAATGAAAGAAAGTAGTTAAACTTTGGATTTCTAAATAATCTACTCACATATGCTGAAAAAGGAATAAAATGATAGTGTTTTGAAGTTTAATGATAGTTCTGTGTTGTGTAGCAAGAGATAGTGCCTTGCGTGGTTTTCTTCCCTTCAGCATTATTTACTTTTATTACCGCTGAGTTGGAAGTACTCACACCCGACTCCCTGCACCTTGTGTGCAGATCCAGGTACATTACAGCAGAGCTGATTTCCATTGCGGCTTGGGAGTGCTTTTGGACAGTCGAGGTAGCTGCCAGCGTTCGCAGGACCTGATTCTCCAGTTTGTCTGTATTTTGTTCCGATCATCCCACACTTGTGCACAGTTATATTCACTATTTACACTTTGTATACTCTGTAGAGGCTCATGACTCTTGACCCTTCGGTCTATGGGAGTTGGCACGTGTTGGGACTTGGTTCCCTGTTTTTAATATATCTATTATTGTTATGCTTAAATTGGATAAAGTGAGCTTGTGGCTCCGTGGTTATTGTTGATTGGTCGGGCTGGCCTAGCAGTGTGTTGGGCGCCATCACGACCGGATTTGGGGTCGTGACAGGCGCCTCATGGATTTTTGCACATTGAATATGATCTCCTCATCATTCAACCTCATCTTGAGTTCCCTAGTCTCACAATCAATCAAAGCTTTCCCGGTGGCTAGGAATGGTCTTCCTAAGATTATAGGAAATTTCTCGTCCACCTTGCAGTTAAGAATCACAAAATCGGCGGGAAACACGAACTTCCCCACCTGGATGAGCACATCATCTAATATACTAAATGGACGCTTAACCGTCCTGTCAGCAAGCTGTAATAACATGGAGGTAGGTCTGGCTCTCCCAATGCCTAGCCTCTTATAAATCACCAAGGGCATAAGATTAATGCTTGCCCCCAAATCACACAATGCCTTTGCAAAGGCAAAGTTTCCTATAGTGTATGGAATGGTGAAGCTACCTGGGTCAGATAGCTTCTCAGCAATGGGTCTAGAGACCACTGCACTACAAGTCCGAGTAAGAGTCACGGTGGCCAAGTCTTGGAAATCAAATTTCTGCGACATCAAGTCTTTCATCATCATAGCATACCCAGGCATTTCTTTCAAAGCTTCAATTAAAGGAATGTTTACCTGGATTTGCTTGAGCATATCAAAGAACTTTTTGTATTTCTCTTCTTTCTGGTGCTAGGCCAACCTTTGGGGGAATGGTGGTGGAGGCCTCTTCTTCCCAATCACTTGGGATTTTTCTTTTTCTATCACTCTCTCTTCAACCTGCTGCTCTACCTGTTCAGCTACTTTCTCCGTTCCCTGCTGCATATCTTTATTTTCAGCTACTGGCTGGACTGTAACTTCTGTCAACCCGGTGGACTCATCCAGTTCAATGGGCACTGGAGTGAGTGTCTCAGCCTGTGCGTTGCTTCTCTCTCTTTCCTACTCAGCATCAAGATCTCTACCACTTCTCAGATTAACTTCCATCAGCTGCTTTGGGATTTGATCATTCGGGTTTGTTTGTGTATCTGCAGGCAATGTCCCTTGAGGACGATTTTTAAGTTACATAGCAATTTGGCCCATCTGTACTTCCATATTCTTGATAGCTGCATCATGTGCATCCATCCTTTCATTAGTTTTGGCATTTGACCCAATTACCTACTGCATCATAGCTTCCAACCTTGCGAACCCATCGTCATGTCTAACCCCATGCTGTGGTGGAGGTGGATGATACCCCTGCTGCTGGTTGTTGAAATTATGAGGTCTAGGATATGGAGCCATGTTGTTTGGTGGCCTCATACATGCTGCATTATACTGTAGTTGAGGAGACATGTACTGTTGTGGAGCCTGCTGACCCCAACTCTGGTTACCATGTCGCTGCCCTCCATAATTTGCTACATAGTTCATATATTCATGTTGGTGATGATGTTCTTGGTCTGTAGCCCATAGATTACCTATGGGTTGGCTAATGCAAGATGTGCATAAACCACCATTGGTAGTGTCTACAATGTGAACCTGCTGCTTGACCCCAAATTCTCCCACCTTCTTTGTCAGGATGCTCATTTGTGTCAATAAGGTTTCCATATTCTCCCCCATAGTGTTGGATGGATTCAGAGGAACAGAGTGTACCACTGGAGTGATAGGAGCATTCCTGGTCGTCCACCCAGGGTTTTGAGCCATCTTGTCAAGCAAATTTTGGCCTTCTCTCCAAGTCTTGCTCAGAAAAGCCCCACCTGCTGAAACATCTACAATATTCTTCATACTATCTGAAAGCCCCATGTAGAACCTTTGACCCAACATCTGCTCAGGAATACCATGGCAAGGACACATAACAAGCATACCTTTGAATCTGTCCCAAGTTTCATGTAATGTCTCCATTGGTTTCTGCTTGAAGCTCACAATCTCATCAATTTGCTGAGCTGTCTTGTTAGGTGGATGAAACTTGTTGTGGAATTGCTTAACTAACTCATCCCAAGTTGCAATAAAGTTTATGGGGAGTGAGTTTAGCCATACCTGCGCAGCCCCTGTAACTGGGAACGGAAATAGCAATAGTTTGATGGCTTCCGGTGTCACATTCGGTTGCCTCTATGTCTTGCATATTGAGAGAAAGTTATTCAGGTGCTGTTGTGGATCTTCAACCTGAGACCCATAGAATAATCCCTTGTTTTGCAACAAGTGTAGCATGTTGTTAGTAATCTGGAAAGACTCAGCTTGAATCAATGGCACAATGATGGCAGTTGCCAAATTATCCGTTGTTGGTTGTGCCCAGTCAAATAGTGCACCTTCTTATGCCTCCTGTGCCTCTTACATGTTCAACCCAGCTTGCTGGTTTGGGTCGTTCACGCTCCCATGTCGAAATCTAGTTTGATTGGTTACTGATATTGCTGAATTTGTTTGATTACCCTGTTACGTGCCCGGAAAGTTTGCTCGGGGTCTGAGAGTCCTTCAATTAGTTCTCCAGTCCTTGCAGATTTTCTAGGCATGCACCTGAATACCCAATTCAACAGCCGTAAAAAATTTCAATGTAAAGTGTAGAAAGAACCTCACTACACAGGAATCTTGTAGTTCTGTCAATGGCAATTGATAATTCCGTTAATTTCCCGGAAACAGCCCCAAAATTGATTCACGTCCAAGTAATGGTCATAGTCAATATAATCCGGTCAATTAAGTCCAGAGTCGATCCCACAGGGAATTAACCTACCAACTGCAACTTTCACAACTCAAGAACACTTCTGAAGCAGCTTCCCAAAATTTGAATATATTTTTGTGAAGATTTTCTAACAACTAACTTTTGCAAGAATTAAAGACTTGAATGAAATAATTAAATATTGGGTAAATAATATGGAGAAAGATTAAGGTATTGATTTCCACTATTGATGGAATCCCTTCTGTTTATGCTCATACAAATTGTCAATATATTCTATCAATCATGAACGATATTTTTACCGTAATTCTCTCCCGAGCAACTGCAATAATTTACTAGTGCACTCTCCCGAGCTACCCCAGCTAGCTTTAATTTGAATAGTTCACTTAAGATTGCACCCAAGACTTCGTTATTCCTAATCCCGCCTTTACGCCTAAAGTTATAGATTCCTCCAATAACCTAGGTGTGGTGTTGTTCAATAATATACCTAAATATGCACTCTTTTCCAAGTTATGCACATTAAATAAGTGCAGCTAATTGGTGATCCTACCAATTAACTACAACAAGAACGAAGTTGAACAAATAGAAATCTAGCTAACAATTTGTAATCACATAAACGAGAAGTTCATCACTCAATAGGTTCCATCAAAACCTTAGATAAGGAATTAGCTACTCATAATCAAAGAAACAAGAATAATAATTGAATTCATAATCAAAGAATCAATATAAAATAAAGAAATAAGTTGAGAGAGTTCTCTCTTACTAATAATCTTGCAAAAGTAGGTAATAATACAATGCTTGCCTCTTTTGGGCGAAATGTAGGTTTATATAGAGGGTTTAGGTCTTAAAAATTGAGTTTTTACAAAGTTGTCCTTAAAATCTGCAGCAGCCTCCGCGGTTCGTTCGCGGTCGCGAGCGAACCGCGAATAGAGAACGCCTCTGAATCTCCAAATGTTCTGCGAGTATGTTTTTCCGCGGTTAATTCGCGATCGCGATCGCGAGTGAACCGCGAATGAACAGTATTCCGGAATCTCACTTCAATTTTACATGCCAACTTTACTTTAACTCTTCACTTGGCTTTTTCATCATCTTATGACTCCAAAATAACCCCTTTAGTCTCCAATGGCTCATGTGTACCTATAGCACACCAATAAATACTAATAAAAGCATTTTTCATCATAAACAACATCAATTCAACAATAAAGTGTGATTATTTAGGGCATAATTATAGTCAAATTCACCTATTATCAGTATACACTAAAGTTCGACGGTTTGAAGACATCTAATCTACCGATTGACCAAGTATATCCGACATATATTCACTATGGAAAGTTCAAAGGGAAACCTACTTATCCAGATGCAATTAATCTGTACTTTCCAATCACATATCTTTCATCTATGATCATTGTTGTTACAGCTATTCCTCTTCATGTGGGGGTTTGTTGGACTTTAAAGCATTGGGCTTTAAAGACTTTAAGCTTTGGGCTTTAAAATCTAAGAGTGTGAACTGAAAAACGGTGGGAAATAAAATGGAGGGAAATAAAAATTTGAATCAAGTGAGCTTTTGTCATAAACTTTGTCTCTCATTGGTGAAGGACAACTACACTTATGTGTATATATATAAGATAATTTCTTAGAACTCTTAAAAGGAGTTGAAAATGAATCTCGCGCCGTCGTTGTCGCTCGATCGGCTCGGCGTCAGCTTTGGATTTGGATTTATCAAATGATCGATTGATAAGATTATTTTTGGACAAAATTATTTAATTAATTATTTAATAATTAATTAAATGCTAGTCAATTCATTAACGAAATTAACTGGAATTCAAATTCACGCTGCCTTTGCTGCACGTTATTTTTCCTCCCAAACAGACACTTTTTTCTCAACAGACATCACACATTCCATTATTAAAGACAATTGGGCATTTGGAGCCCAATGTATACTAATGTTCTTACTCGAGGACACAAGCACCACGTTATTCAGATTTGGGCGTATATTCATGATTAGGCCCAAACTATGTAAGCGAAATTAAGAGCAAGCTAACACTTTCGAAACAGTATTTGAGCAAGTATTTTTCAAATGATAGAGAAGTCAATAAAACCATATTATTTCAAAAGATATCAAGTTACATTTTCGATCACTGCTAATTTCAATATCTAACAACCAACTAAAATTCTAGCACAATAATTTGTATCAGTGTTGTTATACTATATGGCAGGTTCTGATATTCAAGTAGTTATTATGATACTAGCTTGCAGGATTATTTTGTCACTTATTTTAGCTAAAGGAAAACAGTGTTCTGAATTTAACTAAACATGCTTGAACTACTAAAATCAAAAATTTTAAAAAAATGGATTTGTAGTTAACTCATATGCAGTACATATAAACAGTAATATAAGCTTATCTATTTATACTCTTTGGATTAATGATTCTAATTCAGGATTTAGCTAACAAAATAGATAAGTGCCCGTTTATAAGTCCAGTTTTAGAATCATACTTATTTATCTAAGTGTATTAGCTTTGTATTAGTTTTTGAATTAGGTGATAAACTATTAACTATGTTTAACTATATTATTATCTACTACAACTTTACTCTAATCTAATTCACATAGTCTATAATTTATTATAACTAATCCCAATGAATTACAAAGGATCTACGATCTACAACTACAAACAATAAGAAAAGAGATAGCTTCAGCGGAAAAGCAGTCCAATATTCATTGCTTCTTCATGTTTTCAATTACATCTTTGAGAAATAATGGTGTAATTGATTAAACGAAAACAAACTAATGAGTTCTAAGGAGATGAAGGACAAGAGAAGCCAGCAATGGCAACAGCAGAGTATCAACAGCAAACAGGAGCAGGAAATAACACAGCAACTCCCAAACTCAATAGAGAACCAGTAATCAAGTCGAGAAATAGCAGAAATCCAAGCTAGTTGAGATGAACACAATAGAAAAAACCACCAGCAAGGATCCCAGGAACAATACTCGGCTCGAAGTACAAGAACAGTATAGCTTTTAAAATTGTGAATCGTCCAGCTAGTCGTGAACCCTTAGAATTATCCCTCAGAATTCGTGAACTTTTTATGAACTGTCCAGCCTATTATGAAATTCAGAACCCTTTAATTCAAAGATGTCCAACCCCCTTTTAAGGCTTAGAGAAGCCTATATATAGAGGCATTTTGGGGGGAATTTCAAATAATTTAATTCTATTTCCCTCCCCTTATTCTTTTCAATTAATTACATTATAGTCCATTAAAATTGTATCGAAATGCCCTAGAACCCCTGCTAGAAGGTTCTGGGCAGTTCTATTGGGTTCTATTAGGCAGGTTTTACCCAATTACCCTCACTTGCTAAGGTTTATTACACAAATACCTTTTAACTCTACCTAGTATACCCCTTTCTATTCAAGTAATTTCAGAAATACCAAGCACTAAAGTCATTTCTATCCTTATAGGCTCTATTTAATCCACACTAATGCCATTTACATTTCCCCTTTTACCCCTTGTATTTAATTGTTATTACCCGACCTGCCTTAGGTCTGGCAGGACTAGGATAACACTTATTTAACAAATAGCCACTAATCATACATGTCTTTAAGACTTAATCAATATCAGACTAAAGCTTTTTCAATTTTAACCACTTTTACAAACAGCCACTAATCAGAACATAGCCACTAGTCAAAACCCATACTTAATTCACAAACATAGCCACAAAACACTTATACATATGACCTAAGCATACATAAGCATTCAAAGGCTTAGAATGACCTAAGATACAAATCAAATTACAAATATAACCAGATTCATGTTGGTTTGCACAAATAACCTTAATAACGAATTATCTTCCAATTAATCAGAACTTAGAGGAAAAGTTTGATAATGGTTGAATTCCAACTAATTAAAACCAAATCGAGACAAAATATAATGAACAATCACATAAAACTCGCTAATTAGCACCTGATTCATGAGTAGTTAATAGCAGAATCCTAAGAACCCTTACATAATTTCAGGCATGTATGAGATTCAGGGCTCGCATGAACAAGTATGAATTAAAAACAGAGATAAATTCATACTCTAGACATGCATAAGAACAACTTCAGACAAGCATGACAGGCATGTAAAGAAGCAAGTTTCAGAACACATAACATCACTGAATGAAAGCAAAGTGGGGGATACTTAGCTTTTTCTTTTTTTCTTTTTCCTTTCTTTCTTTCTTTTCTTCTTTCTTTCTTCTTTGTTCTTTTCATTTTTATTGATTTACAGGGTTTCGAAGACTGTTAGTCTTCAGAGTGGTAAATCTTCCAAATGGGCATTGGGGTTTGATTTGAGTGTAGGAGAAGAGGTTTGGAGACCTGGGGTAATGTTTTGGGAGTGGGGTAGTTTTTGGTACTCGCCGGAGTAGGGTTCCGGTGAGTGTTTTTCGAATATTCGACGAGTTTGGGACTCATTCGAGAGAAAGCACCTAGGTGGGGTGGTAGATCATCTAAAGACAGTTGAATGGTGTTAATTTGGGAACCTGGTTCATACTTGGGTGGTCGCCAACTAGGGTTCCGGCTACCGGGATTTCGATATTGGGGGAACTGGAGAGTTTTGGACGGGGTTAATGGGGGTCAAGGTTTGTTTGGAGGTTTGGAGAGGTATTTTAGGAGTTGGCCTGAGCCGGAGAAGGAGGTCTAATGTCGACCACCGGTGGTCTCCATGGGAGACGGTGAAGGAGAAGAAGAATAATAGGGCAGCTAGGGTTTGCATATAGAATATGTGTGTATGTATAATGCGGGGTCTGAACGCGGAAGGTGTAATATATATTAATCGTGTATTCTTGATTCCTGGCCATTGGATTGGATCAAACTAATGGCCATGATTATTTGGCCTCAAAACGGTGTCGCGTAGATCAATTAAAGGTCTCATTATGTCCGTTAGATTATAACTCTAGACGGTTGAGATCAAATGCCCTAAGCTATGTCGTTTAGTTTAAATGTTACCTTCGCCTCGTCTGTTTGATCAATTGCACTGGACGGTTGAGATTGATTTCAAATGTGACGTCGTTTTATTTGAAAGGGGACTGCCTTATATGGTCCATTGATCAATTGCAATCAACGGCTCTGATTTGTTTGATTGGTACGACGTCGTTTGAATTTATCAAATAGACAGGCCGATCAAAATGATTGGGCCTGGTCTGTGTTATATTTTGGGCTGAGTATGTATGTATATTCCTTGTATATTTGGCCCAAACTAATTATTCATTGTATTTATTGTGCTTTTTTATTATTTTCTTGTATTTTCTTTTTGTGTTTTATATTTTTTCCTTTGTATATATTTTCCTTTATTTTCCATTTTTTTGTATTTTTCCTTGAATTTCCGATATTTCTTTGTATTTTTGCTTAATTTTCTAATTTCCTGACATTTATTCTTCAATTTTTGTGATATTTTTCTAATTAATTCCTTTTTGTATTTTCATTTCAATTTTATTTCAAACAAACACTGGTATTTCACAAATCACACAATTGCAAACAAAATCATTTTTGTATTATTTTTTATATATGTTGGAATTCAATTGCTTGGGGCAAAAATCACGTGCTCACAGCTGCCCCTCTTTGCTTGGGAACACGAAGTGTTTCAGTGCAAAGATAAGTGAGCAGTAATGAGAGATATTTGCCTAGTTGCATATGTATGAAGCATTTTTTGAAAAACTTTTGACCGCACCCTGCTTCAGAGGTTGCCTACATATCCTGGGCAAAATAGGAATCAGGCCAGTGTAGTTTGGGAAGGTCTGGTAGCTTGAAACTACCAGGGTACTGCGATTTCATTGTTGTTGTTGTTGTTATCACTGTTACTGCTAACTGACTCCTTATTACACTAGATAATAATAAAATAAAGAAGCTAGCCTAAGATATGGTCTATGAATTACAAAAAATCCTATCTATGTTTTGTGTTATTGTATTGCTTTGCTCTTTGCTCTTTATTTGCATCTTCCATTTTTCAGTAAATGTTTTGCTTATGACTTACTTCCAACATATTGCTTTTCTCCATTTGTATGACTTCAAAATGCATTTCTTCGCTGTCCAGTTTGGTACATGCTTATTGCAAAAACAAAGAAAACTTTTCCTCTACCTCAGTATGGGGCTTTCAATGTATCATGATGTTACTTTGTTAGAAAAGAAGAACTTTTAAGATGCAGAAAGTATTCCCTTGTTATACAGGTGGGCGCCTGAACAAAAATTGAAAATGTTGAAAGGTATTCCCTTGTTATACAGGTGGGCACTGAACAGAAATTTAAAATGCTGAAAAGTATTCCCTTGTTATATAGGTGGGCGCCTGAACAAAAATGAAAATGCAGAACAATATTCCCTTGTTATTTAGGTTGTCGCCTGAACAGAAATTGAAAATGCTGAAAAGTATTCTCTTGTTATACAGGTGGGCGCCTGAACAGAAATTGAAAATGTAGAAAAGTGTTCCCTTGTTATACAGGTGGGCACTGAACAGAAATGAAAGTGCAGAAAAGTATTCCCTTGTTATCTAAGTGGGCGCCTGAACAGAAATAGAAAATGCTGAAAAGTATTCCCTTGTTATACAGGTGGGCGCCTGAACAGAAATGAAAATGCAAAAAAGTATTCCTTTGTTATACAGGTGGGCACCTGAACAGATATTGAAAATGCTTAAAAGTATTCACTTTTTATACAGGTGGGCGCCTGAATGGAAATTGAAAATCCAGAAAAGTATTCCCTTGTTATACAGGTGGGCGCCTGAACAGAAATGAAAATGCTGAAAAGTATTCCCTCGATATACAGGTGGGCGCCTGAACATAAATGAAAATGCTGAAAAATATTCCCTTGTTATACAGGTGGGCGCCTGAACAGAAATTGAAATGCTGAAAAGTATTCCCTTGTTATCCAGGTGGGTGCCTGATGCAGAAATGAAAAAATGCAATAAAATATTCCCTCGTTATCCAGGAAAATATTCTCTCGTTATCCCGGTGGGCGCCTGATGCAGAAATAAAAATGCAGAAAAATATTTCCTCGGTTTGATAACTGGGTGTAAATTTTGAAAATAAAAGATAATACCTCCCTCGTTGTTCGGTTAGGTTTCTGATTATTGAGTTCTCCATCGTGGATTCTCTCCTTTATAGCTACTTCTTTTTGATTGTTTTCTTCCACATTGGTCACATTCACTTTAAATAGATTAGTAAGAATTTGAATCTTTTGTCCATGTCTTAATCAGTGAACAATTTATTAGTTATAAAATGATGGTTAGCAACTGGCATTCTCGCTGGCCTTGAGTCCACTGTCTGCCTCATCTTGCTTCATACTGCTTTGCAACTTATTCCTGATCGGCTTCCCAATTCTTCCTTGTGATCCATTTTTGCTTTTCTCTTTTTGTTTCTTTTCTCTTTAATTCCCTTTGGCTATGTGATCGCCATATTTTTTTATTTTCTCTTTTCCTTTGAAGGACCCATTATTATTATGCCATTCAACATGAGAAGCTGGTAGCTATCTTTCAACTGGCAACTGGTTTTGAACAATTAGAATGAAATGCAATGACCTGAATTTCATGGGTAAGGATATTTTGAAGTAAAAAAACAACTTATTTGGGTATGAAGGTTGATTCCTTTGACCATGCGATGCATTTGAATAGCCAGCCCAGTCTGTCCAATCAAATTGTGGCTGACTTAATTTCTCCTTTTAATCAACTCAAACTTTGTTTGTCTTGCCATTTTTATTCATCGGGTCATTCCTTACTTTCTCCTTATGGTGCCCGTGAGGGTTTTCACCAATAAGACTCTCTCATTTATTTTCTCTCGCCTCACATTCGCCTTACGGTGCCCGTGAGGGTTTTCACCAATATGAGTCTCTCATTTGTTTAACTCTCAACTTACATTCGCCTTATGGTTCCCGTGAGGGTTTTCACCGATAAGATTCTCTCATTTTATTTTTCTTTATTTTTCTATCTTCAAACTCCTTCGTATTGTCCGTAGTGTGTTTCTCTTTCTTCCTGTTGTATTGTCATTTTCTTGAAATCAATCAGAAGGTCTTTCTTTGGACCGTAATGTGGCTTTTGGATGGGTTTAGAAAGAAAGGTATAAAGAATCAAAATTTAAACGTGGGTTCAAAATAATTACAACTCTCGAAATCATAAAACATAACTTCTACCCCAGTTTCAATATTTTGGGAATCTTGGATTTTATTTCTGTCGTGACTGAACCTCACTGAGGCTGCCTATGTACCATTTCGGGATCAAGTCAAACATAGTTCTTACCCTAAGGTTTTTTTGTCATTTAACTTCTTCCCGATTTCCTTGTGTATATTTTTTATATCTTTTCTCTTTTCTCTTTTATTTTTTATTTTTTCATTTTCAATTTCTTCATTCTCTTTTTTTTTCTTTTTCTCTTTTTCAATCATCTCCTTCCTTTTATTTTCATCTCATTATTCATAATTGATTCCGAGAGAGGGGTATGAAAGAATAATGCAATAAGGCTCAAAAGGGGTAGCAATGGGTAAAGTGTTTGGATCGAGAAATAAAATGCTTTCATCATTTCAATTTCAAAATTATGAAAAATACAATTGTATATATGAAAAAGGAATCATACATAGTATCTCTTGACTATATCGGAGTTGATAGCAGTCTCTACACATTTCCCTTCCACATCTGTTAGATATAAAGCTCCGTTGGACAATACCCGAGACACCATGAATGGCCCTTGCCAATTAGGTGCAAACATTCCTTTTGCTTCGGCCCAGTATGGTAAAATACATCTTAGCACCAATTGTCCAACTTCGAATTTCCATGGACGTACTTTCTTGTTATATGCTCTGGCCATCCTTCATTTGTACAGCTGTCCATGGCATACTGCTGCTAACCTTTTTTCATCGATCAAGCTCAATTGTTCTAACTCTGCTTTTACCCATTCATCATCATCAATTTCAGGCTCAACTATAATTCGGAGGGAAGGTATTTCAATTTCTGCAGGTATTACTGCCTCCATTCCATACACCAAAGAGTAAGGGGTTTCACCAATTGAAGTATGCACAGTAGTACGATAACCCATTAGAGCAAATGGTAATTTTTCATGCAACTGTTTTGACTCTTCCACCATTTTCCTGAGAATCTTCTTAATGTTCTTATTTGTAGCCTCAACTGCTCCATTTGCTTTAGGCTGATAAGGTGTAGAGTTAAGGTGTAAGATTTTGAACTTTTGACATGCCTCTGCCATGAAGTGACTGTTAAGATTTGCTCCATTGCCCGTGATAATCACTTTAGGAATTCTAAAGTGACAAATGATATTTGTATGTACGAAATCCACTACCGCCTTCTTTGTTACTATTTTAAATGTCTTCGCCTCCACCCATTTAGTGAAATAATCAATAGCTACCAGGATAAACTTGTGCCCATTAGATGTTGCGGGTTCTATTGGACCAATGACATCCATGCCATAATGGCCATGGTGCTGACATTGTATGCAATTCATAGGGTGGGGAATGAATCAAATCTCTGTGTATCTGGCATTGATGGCATTTCTGCACATACCTAATGCAATCCCGCTCCATGGTGAGCCAATAGTATACGGCCCTTAGTATTTTCTTGGCCAAAACATATCCACTCATATGAGGTCCGCAAGCTCATGCATGTATTTCAGCCATGATTGTAGTGGCCTGATATGCATATATACATCTCAGTAAGCCCAAATATGAGGTTCTCTTGTATACAACTCCTCCGCTGAAGAAAAACCCACTCTTTAGTCACCTTATAGCCCTTTTATGATCTCTCATGGCTTGCGCTGGGTACACCCCAATCCTCAAATATTTTTTAGTATCATGGAACCATGGCTCACCGTCAAGTTCCTCTTCTACTGTGAAACAATAAGCATTTTGATCATGAACTTGCATCTGCAGTGGATCTATATAGACTTTGTCCTGATGGTGCAACATGGATGACAATGTGGCCAGGGCATCTGCAACTTCGTTGTGCATTCTTGGGATATGCTGGAACTCTATGGACTGAAACCTATAAGATAGTTCATGTAGACACTGTCGATATGGTATAAGTTTCAAATCCCTTGTCTCACATTCGCCTTGAATTTGATATATCAAGAGATCCGAATCACCCATGACCAAAATATCTTGAACACCCATGTCTATTTCCATTCTTAATCCCAATATACATTCTTCATACTCGGCCATGTTATTAGTACATAAAAGTCGGAGGTGAGTGGTAACAGGATAATGCTGACCCGTTTATGAAATGAGCACTGCTCCAATTCTGACCCCTTTACTATTGACGGCCCCATCAAAGTATAGTTTCCAGCCCGGCTTGTCATTTTGTAAAATGTCTTTAAAAGTTCATACTCATCATCAACTGGATTTTCTGCCAAATGTTCAGCGACTGCTTGTGCCTTCATTGCAGTGCAGGTTACATAAACAATATCAATCTCTATAAGTAGAATTTGCAATTTAGCGAGCTTTCCTGTGGGCATAGGCTTCAAGAAGATGTACTTCAGTGGATCCAACCGAGATATAAGATAAGTAGTATTAGCCGACAAGTAATGTTTCAACTTCTGTGCAACCCATGTTAAAACACAACATGTTCTTTCCAGCTGAGTGTATATTACCTCGTAGGATGTAAATTTCTTACTAAGATAGTATATTGCTTGCTCTTTCTTCCATGTTTCATCATGTTGCCCCAGTACACAGCCAAAAGAATTATCCAATACAATCAGAAAAAGTATCAAGGGCCTTCCAAGTTTTGGAGGAACCATCATAGGAGGATTGGCCAGATATTCCTTGATTTTGTCAAATGCTTCTTGAAATTCCTCAGTCCAATTCACCGCAGCATCTTTCTTTAATAATTTGAAAATGGCCTCACATGTCGATGTCAATTGAGCAATAAATTTTCTAATATAATTCAACCTGCCAAACAAACTCATTACCTCTTTCATGTTCTTTGGAAGAGGCAAGTTCTGAATTGCTTTTATCTTTGACGGGTCTAATTCAATACCACGCCGGCTTACTACGAACCCTAATAAATTTCCTGATGGTACTCTAAAAGCACATTTTGCTGGATTAAGCTTGAGATTATATCTTCAAAGCCTCTGAAAAAACTTTCTCAAGTCTTTGACTTGATCTCACTACTTTTTGGACTTGATAATAACATCATCCACATACACCTCAATCTCTTGATGTATCATGTCATGAAACATAGTGGTCATTGCCCTCATATATGTAGCTCCGACATTCTTCAACCCAAACAGCATTACTCTATAGTAATATGTCACCCAAGGTGTGATAAACGCTATCTTTTCTGCACCTTCTTTATCCATTAGGATCTGATGATAACCCGCAAAACAATCCACAAACGAACCAATCTCATGTTTGGCACAATTGTCAATCAATATGTGGATATTTGGCAATGGAAAATCATCCGTCGGACTGGCTTTATTGAGGTCTTGATAATCAACACACGCTATGGTTTTTCCATCTTTCTTTGGAACATGCACAACATTGGCTAACCAGGTGGGATACTTGGTAACCCGTATGACCTTTTCCTCAAACTACTTATTGACCTCTTCTTTTATTTTCACACTGATATCCGTTTTGAACTTTCTTAACTTTTGCTTAACCGGCCGACATTCTGGATAAATGGGCAACTTATGTACCACCAAATCAGTACTAAGCCCGGGCAAGTCATCATTTGACCAAGCAAATATGTCCTTGTACTCATGTAACAACCTGATCAAATCTTCTTTGAGTGAAGTCTCTAAGTGTACACTAACCTTTGTTTCCCGAATATTCTCCTCATTTCCCAAATTAATAGACTCCATCTCATATAAGTTATGTTTGGGTTTCTCTTCATAATGGCTCAAATCTTTACTAATTTCCTCCAACACTTCCTCATCCTCATATTTCTCTTTTTATTCATTTTAAATTTCTTTTATGTCTATTCAATTATCAAGACTGCACCAGGATCCTTCATGCATGACAAATCATTGAAATCAGCAAATACTGGACTGTACAAGAAAAGAGAAGAAAAATAAAATAAGGCTAAAATAGAGGAAGAAAGAAATTACATTTCATTAAACTATGAAAGGTAACAAGGTTTGGATACATTTGACTAGACGGAACATAGGATTACAATTTTTGAAACAAGACAGTTTTAGGAATGGAATATTAAAAGCTAACTACCACAACTCCCTCCTGATTAGAAGAGGAGTAGCTTCCCAGTTATTTAGCCTGATGTGGGGTCCAACAAATTGAACATCCACCTTGCTTGTTCCCTTGGCTGCTTATATCATATTCATGCCTTCAAACAACCTCTCAAACCTTGCTAATAGCTCTTCATTCGTCCTTATCTATGCATGGCCCGGCATGACAGTTGCCGAACGTCTTTGTGTACCAGGTTTGACAAAGGAGTAGGACAGTTTTGGGATAGGTTTGGGGAGGGTCCACCCTTTCTTTTTCAATCTTTTGGCTCTCTGTATATCAGTGATGGTTGGCTTGAAAGCCAGGCCGAAAGTGTTAGTGCTACCCGGAAGATGAACTGGTTGTGATATACCCTGCAAGGCAACTCCTAGACCTTTTCCTGGAGAGAACCCATTCTTTATCATTTATTTGGCAACCATGACCGCTGCAGGGGTCACTTTGGGTACTGGGATATTTTCTCCTTTAGATATTTTGTTCATAGTCATGGTGTCCATCACTTGGTACACCCAAGGACCTTTGTCTCCTTCAACTTCTTCGAATGGTGTGATGGCATTACAAACATTGTCTTCCCCGTGCACTACTATCTCTTGCTGATCCCACTCAAACTTCACCATTTGATGTAGTGAAGATGGAACCGCTTTTGCAGTGTGGATCCATGGATGTCCTAACTGGAGGTTATAGGACATAGTAACGTCCAACACTTGAAACTTCATGGTGAAATCCACCGGTCCGACGGCGAGTTCTAGTATGATATCTCCCACCGTGTTCTTTCCATCGCCATCGAACTCCCTCACACATACACTGTTTCTGTGAATCTTCTCATGATCAGCTTTCAGGTTTCCCAAAGTAGACAAAGGAAAAATATTAGCACTCGACCCGTTATCGACCATGACACGAGTCACCACTAATTCCTCACACTTCACCGTGAGGTATAACGCCTTATTATGTTCCGTCCCCTCTAGTGGTAGCTCATCGTCTGAGAATGTTATCCTATTTGCCTAAATAATTTTGTTTGTAATCTTCTCCAAATGAAACACCGAGATCTTTTCTGGTACGTGAGCTTTATGTAGGATCTTCATTAACGCCCTTCGATGTTCATCGGAGTGAATCAGCAGAGATAGCAAAGATATTTGAGCGGGTATCTTCCTCAATTTCTCAACTATGGAGTAATCTTGAGCTTTCATTTTCTTTAGGAATTCCTCAGCTTCTTCCTCGGTGACCGCTTTCTTCACATAAGCTGGATTTTCTTTCGCCACTTTCGCCTTTCTCAAATAATCAGGGGCAAAACATCGTCCAGATCGGGTCAAACCATGAGTTTCGCATATTTCCCCCTTTCGTCCGTAGCTTCGAATCTAGTCATAATAATTCAATATACTCAATATAAATCATACGAATTAATTCCATATGAAATTACTAATATTCCGGAAATTCTAACAACTTTAATCTATTTAGAATCATACAAAAGTGCACCACAATAAGGAGGATATTTATGGGTTTACCTCTTTTGGGCATTTCATCAAATACTATGTGTGTACATTTGACTACATCTTTTAACCATGGAATTAGTTCATACGACTACTACAATATACGAACAATTCATCCCACCATTATTCTTTAACATCTTACACTCCTTATATCACATGTGTGATCAACCATTCACACCCAACCAACAAGATTCCATCAAATAATTAACTTTCAATCTCTACAATGGGTATTCATTTAAATTGATAATGTATGGCTTTCAATCACTATACCATAGGTTGTAATACATGATTCATACTCATAATTCTATAATAACACCATATATTCAAGTCTAACTTTGGGGTGTTCTTGAGGTTTTGAAGAAATCCTATGAAATCCAACAAAAATCATATTGTAACTAGTAATTGAGAAGTGAAATCTCCATGAAAACACACTTAAAAACTTACCTTAGGAGTGCAATTGGGTGCCTTGGTTGAATTAGGGGGGTGTTCGGGAAGGCCCTAGGCTTAACTAGTTGAAATATATTCATTAGAAAAGAAATTGCCAATGCATCGTTATGAGGCTGAGATAGGGCCTCGATTTCCTTGTCGCTGAATATGAGACCATCCTCGGGTATGTAACCTCGAGTTTGTTTTTTCCTGGTGATAATGGGTTCCTTTGGGATGTCGATGCCTCCAAAGATCATGTAGATGACATGTTGTGGCTCATCTATTTCATTTTTCCCGTTCGCCTCCTTGTACCGGAATTGATTTTATGTTCGGTCACTAAGGAACTCTCGGAGTTGCCCTATGTTGAGTAGTCAGGCTACTTCTATTGGATATTTCTGCAATCTTCGGTCTTATAAGCGCGTGTGCCGTGAAATTCGCATAGTAAGATAGGGTTCCTTTGCGACGGATTTTATTGTACATGTGTTGGCTATCCGGTGTATTTGATTTTTCTTATGGAAATTATGATGTTTGAAACATCAATGTTGAAGTTGTATTCAGATAATTTGGGTACTTCTATTGGTCCTGTGTGTCTGTCGAATCTGGCCCTACTTACGAGTCCCCAAGGATTCTGAACCATGATCTATCTTATAGTCATTTCGGGGTATGTTACATCTTTGGGCGTTTCTTCTATCCCCAGTGTATGGTTTGTATCTGTCCTTATTTAACCTTTGCCGTTTTTCTAGAAAACTGCTAGGATATATTGAGCCCGAGGGAACTACGAGTTTGTCATTATCGACCCTAATCTTTGATTGATATCGATTGTGGACATCCGACCAAGTCACGACGGGATATTCAACCAAGTTTCTGCTATATGTGCTTCAGAGCTACCGATCTTCACTCATTCAAGACATGAGTGAAGGCTTTCACTGCCCAGTCATAACAGACTAGTGGTAATTCCATTCGTTCCATTTGAAAGCGAGATACGAATTTCTACAGCATCTCATTTTGTCTTTGTTTGATTTTGAAGAAGTCGAATATCCTTGTAGCCACCTTGATGGTACTGGTATGTGCTTTTCTGAAATAATCTATCAGCATGTAAAACGAGTCTATCAAATTTGGGGCTAGGTTGTGATACAACATCATCGCCCTTTTGAATTTTCTTTGAACTTCTTTAGTAGGACGGATTCAATCTCTTCGTCTTTCAGGTCACTAACCTTTACTGAGTGTAAGCATTGTCATGCTCGTTAGGTCCAATGTTCCGTTGTATTTCAAAAGATCGGGCATTTGGAATTTCATTGGGATGGGATTTGGAGCAGAATTATCTGGGAATGGCTTTTGTATGAACGTCTTCGAATGTACACCTTTCAGGATCAAGGGTACGCTAAAAATCTGGTCGACCCTTCAATTGTAGGTCTCCACCTTCTTGTCACTAGCTTCTATCTTCTTATAACCCGATTCGATTCTCTTTGTAAGATCCTTGAGCATCTTTATCAAGGCGGGGTCGGCTACTGACCTGTTGTTACTTGTTCTTTCTGGTATCTTTTTGGCTTGAAGAGCCATTTCCCGTGCTGCTATGCTAGGAGTTTTTTGGTGGCGTTGCAGTAAAGCAATCGCAAGTTGTTGCTTTTGTAACATGTCGAAGATAATGTGAATGATAACTTCTTGTTCCTCTCGCGCCGGGGTTTTTTGATATCTTTGTTGGTATTCTTGGCATATACTCATGTTAGTGTGGGAGGTTATGTCGATGTCATGGGCGTTGCAAGAGACCACGTCCACGAGAATTGGTTTTTGGTTCATCCTCAGGGTTTCGTATGGAACAGATACACCATTCTATCAATGCCTCAAGATCATTGTCTTCATGTAATTTTACAGAGTTATAACTTTTGACCTGAAATCATAGATTCTTGGACAAAAAAAGTTTGAAAGATAAGTTGTGCTATGTAGTAAACTAGATAGAAAACAATCACTATTATTTTTAGCCCTACGATGGGCACCAAACTGTTTACCTTGAAAATGGTAATTAATATTAGATTTGATTTTGTGGTTCTAAAGATACATAATTTATTTTTATGCAAGTTGTTAGGCAGTAGATGCTAAGTGGGAGACTAGAAAAATGAGATAAGAAATTGAAGATAGTGTGTTAAAAAAACTGAATGGCTAAGCATTGGGGCCTAGAGTTTGCTTATACGGGACCTTAAGGTCGAGCTATGCGTCAAGATGTGAACAACATATGGAGGACTAACAATTCTAAAATCTTTGATAAGATATCTTTATGATTAATAATAGCTAATAGATGAAGAACCATTAATGAGATACAACAAATGTAAGAAATAAATATAAATAATAAAGTCAAGGGATAATGTGTTTAAGTTATAGAGCAGAGACAGTTCTTGTATATTGAATATTGTGTCCCCCCCACAAAATCATAAGGATGCACTTTATATGTGAAGGGGAATCCCAACATAGTACAAATGCATTTATTAAAAAGTTATGTCGATGTGTACAACCATTTAATTCCACGGTATGGGCTCATACTAGCCTAATAGACTTGGTCAGCCTTAATCACGTGCCTTGGGAACTTCTCGTTTTTCCATCATAACAACTAATCTGCACTGCCCCTAGGTTAAACGTTGATAGCAAGTCAGGGTTGAATCTTCACCCTTGTCCCATGCCTTTTGAGACGTGTTTATGAAGTGTCATACTGACCATAAAATCAAACCATCTAATTTTTACCGTACACGGGGAGGAAATCACAACTTACGTAGTAGGGTTCCTAAGTTTATATACATACTGGTTTATGTTAGGTCTCATCGACTCGCTCGTGCTCAAATTTTGCCGAAGAAATAAAGTAACCCTAGGACAAATTCAATCATCCTTTTGGTAGATCGTTATAGTGATGAGGTTCTTCAGCGAAAAAAGTCGGACTCGAGTTTAGCCTTAGCCACCTCATCCAATTATGAGGTTTAATCAAACTCTAACGCCGATCAAACAAGACCTTCTTCACCAATAACAACAAAGGCAAGGATCGAGGTTGGATGGGCCTGTTTATCCGGGTGAGAACCATCGATATTATTTGAAAAGTGCTCTCGCTGTTCCCCGAGGAATGGAATTTCGAGCGTGAATAGAGCTATTTTAGTTCTTTTCCTTTGCTAAACTTTACATAATTATTCATTTTCCCTCTTTAGAGCAGTTTCTTGGTTGCCTAATGATGTCCTTAACCTCGAGAACATCGGGTGTTTGATGACTCAATATGTTGATAATAGATGATAGTCCCCGATCATTCAAGTGCATTCAGGGTTTTGGCCCTTGGGTTTTAAATTTGAAAATAGTAGGCTTTTTTAAGGCACAAAGTGTTTTGATATAATAAAAATGCTTCATCAAATAATTGATACATGTGTAAATCTTTTGCCGCTGGGGGCTCAACTATTCTACATAGACACGGTTGATTTGAACATTTTTCCCATTACAACATTCCCCTATCGAGGCCCTCCTAGGAATGAATTGCTTTCTTCGAGAATGCATCCTCCGATGGTGATGCCCCCGCCCCCAAGTGTTCGAGGTTGATTAAAAAGAAACCTTGAATACTTGTTGAATATTCCTTAGGTAGCATATAGGTGTTGCTTCTTGAAGGCCTACACTTTTGCCCATTTTGAGAAGTAGTCCTTCATAAACAAAATAAAGTTAGCTTTACCTGGCGCCTGGAAAGTGGGCCTAGGAAGTCCATCCCCCATTTCATGCATAGCCATATGGATATGATCGAATGGAGTTGCTCACCGAGTCAGTGGATCATCGGTTCAAATATTTTGCATTTATCAAACTTTCTAATGAATTCCTTTGTGTCCTTTTCCATTCTATCCCAATAATACCATGCTCTAATCACCTCGCAAACCAGTTAGTCCAAACCAGAATGGTTCCTACAAATGCCTTCGTGGATTTCTCATAATAGACAATCGGTGTCCTCGGGTCCAAAGCACACTGCCAATGGTCCATCAAAGGTACTTCTATACAACATTCCATTTTTGTGGAGTGAGAATCAAGCTGCTTTGGCTGGAAGTGTTCTTGATTCTTTTGGGTCCGCGTGGAGCTTACCATGCTTTAAGTTGTAGATGTACTTATTTCACCAATCCCACTCTAAAAGTTTT
Source organism: Nicotiana noctiflora (assembly GCA_032618575.1). NCBI lineage: Eukaryota > Viridiplantae > Streptophyta > Magnoliopsida > Solanales > Solanaceae > Nicotiana > Nicotiana noctiflora. Next base: position 240,702 of record JASVEL010011882.1, on the reverse strand, counting down.
TTAATTAATCTTTGCATGGCCTTCTTCAACCATAGGCCTCGATGACGTACCTGCTTTTAGCAAGAGTTCCTTTACTGATTCGGTACGAGGGAGTCGGCCACTGCAGTCTGCCAAAATTTGAGACTTGATAGCCATTTGAGGTTGATATTTGATATTATATCCTTCAATGTTGATGGCCTATTTGGCCAATCTGCCCAATAATATGGGATTATGCATGACATTTTAAAGTAGGTACGTAGTTAGTATGCATATAGGATGGCATTGAAAATATGGTTGTAATTTCCTGAAGGCGCTTATTAATGCAAGAGCTAGCTTTTTCAAATGTGGGTTGATACATTCAAATCACACTTTAATTAAATAGTGTATGGTGATCAGTGTCAAGTATAGTCACCCAACAAGGTTGTGGTTGAATCCCACTTGCTCGAGTGATATGCAACTTGACTTAGGTCATAATTCTATTTCGTTAATCATAACAAGAGAATGATATGATTGTGAATCGAATATATAACTAATTATAACTTTGAGAATGTAAATAAATTGATTAAGGAAACTAAGGTTGTGTCCCCATTAATGGAATGTTATGCTATCAGTGTTAATATGATATATTTTTAATGGAAGGTCCTTTGATATGCAAATGATTTCAAAATAACTACCCAATACTTTCCAATGGTTGAGTAGTATTTTCCCTCTATAATTTTTCTAGATGTAAAAGAGTTGCAATTTAAGAACAACCAGCTTAATGCCAAGCAGAGCTCACTTATTCTTAATCAATTCTATTAAACAAGATTTAACATCTTGAGTTCTTGATGCTCAATTCTACCAAACCCTAACTCACCTTTCCAAGTAAAGAAAGAGTAACACATAATAGATTAACGTTTGCAACCATCAACGATAAATAAAGAAGAAGAATAGAATAAATATAAACCGACCACTATATATATATATATATATATATATATATATATATATATTCAATGTTAAACACCCATAATCATTATTAAACACCCATAATCATTACACCCATCTAGGTTCCACAACCTTAGTATTTAAAACTAGCTGCTCATACTAAAATACAAGAACAAAGTAATCAATAAAGCCATAAAGCTTACAAAAGTGCAAGATTCATTCTTCACAAATATCCTAATAAATAAAGTATTCAATGCTCTCTAAGTAACAACTTGTTTTAGACTTCAATACCCTAGAAAAGCCCTAGTTATTATCTTTATAGTGGACCAAAAGTTGAAGACAAAATCGGACAAAAATACTCTTTCAGACAGCTTATGCGATCATATAATGGTCATAAACTAGTTATGTGGACCGCATATTGAGCACTCCATCGCAGACTTGTTGAATCCCAGATCTGGCTTCAGTCGTATAATGGTTATGCGGCCCGCATATGTGTTATGCGACCGCATATACACCCCCTATATCATGTTGAGGGCTATCGTCTATGGTGATTATGCGACCATTATGCGGCTCACATATGTGTTATGCGACCACGTAATTGATCGCATATTTTCTTCTTCAGTTTGCCCAAAAGACTATCTCTGTTCGCGATCTGGAGGTAGATTATGCTGTATGCATGTGAGTTATGTGACTGCATACTTGCTGCATATCATCTTTTTGTGACTTTTTGACTTCTTTTCCATGTTTTCAGGTATTCAAGCTCATGCACTATAAAACAACCCAACTTGATAAGAATTAACTACAAATGCATTAAAAGACAAGTTAAAATCTAAGCAATTGGTACCAATTTGCCTAAATTCTACGGCACTTCAATACCCCATCTTAAACTCTTGCTTGCCCTCAAGAAATTAAGACAAAACTAACCTAAAAGATACTTCTTTTATTTTTGAAAATTCACAAAACAGGAGTGACTATAGATGGTTTTCACTGACAACTAAAAAGCATGTTAACCTATTTATTTACCCTTCCTTGAAAAAAACACATCATTCAATCGTTCGACTAAACAATTCGTGACCTTAGAGCCTCGACAAAAATGACAAAATGCTATTCACGGTGAAGTGCACTTGTGCTTTACTTTAAGAACCTATCTTTCTCTAAGTCATGCAATTCATACGCACTGACAACAAAGAAAATCCTCACCCACATATATATACAGGGGATGAAATCAATACACTCTAGTACTCGGAACGAAATCTACATGCTATAAGTATCAGTCCATATGCTTCCCCTTATTTTAACTTTGCTAATATCTCACGAATGATCGATCATGGATCACTCCACTTTTCACAGGTTATAATGTAGGCTTAAGGATAGCTTGGATGATTATTTAGGAATATAGTTGTTATACCCTCCTTGAATTTAAATGCATTGTTTATAATTACATGAATTATCTTTCATTGTTAACCGCAACTTTTTCTCAAAGGCAATAAGTTTAAATAGAGGAGTTAACAAGGTAAATATTATCCATTAAATATGTCCTAAGTCATGCCAAATAAATATTAACCATGAACTATGTCCTAAGTCATGCCAAATACACCAATTTAGTTTTATTGAATCATAAGGTCATAACTTGTGAAATACACTTGACAAGGATGGAACATATTCATTATGGGGATCTTACAAAAATAGATGGCCGAGCGAATTTACTATTTATTATTTTTTTAGCTAATATACATAAATTATATACATATTACACATAAATTATATATCTACCGGCTATTTTTTTTGTTTTGAGTAAGCGGCTAGTTAGAAGTTTTCTAGATTGACTTGGTTTTGGTTTCCTAGAATTTTACCTTTTCCTATTTTAGTTGGACTTGTTGTCCAAATTAGTTTAGGACTTTATTTCCTAATATTTAAGGGTAATTTCGTGATCACCCTCTATATAAAGGGGTATCTTCTTTGTTTTTAGGTAGATTATTCAGATTATTTTCAATAAAACTAGTGAGATTTTCTTGCACTCTTGTGTGGCTACTATTGGATGTATTCTTCAAATTTCAAGACTCAACTTAAGGTGGTAAGAATTAAACCTATTTCGAAATCTTAGATCACTTCTAGGTATTCAATAATGGTGATAAGTTTAGGCTTATTGTTGTTCTTGCTATTCTAAAGGGTCGGGTTTCAAAATCTATTTCTTGTTTTTATTTCTCTACCAAAGTCGATTAGTTCTTTGTTAGCTAATTGTTATCTTTAATTTATGCATTTTTCATTTCTTTATTTTCTTTAATCTTCCGCACGTTTCATGTTTTTTCTTTAGTAAATCTTGAATCCACTATCATGTTGCTATCAATCTAGCATAAGGGTAAGGCTGTGTAGACCTCATCCTCCCCAGACTCCACTTGTGGGAATACACTGGGTCGTCGTCGTTGTCGTTGTTGTTATTAAAAGGGACGTTTGTGATAGCATCCTAGGAAGATCAAATCTATTTAAGGATAAGTATGAAGCTTTGAAATCGAAAGAGGCCTTTAACAAGACCTCAAGTTAAAAATTTGCAAAATAAGGTCATTTGACCAATTTCGCACCTAAATGTGCTCAAAACTTGCAGCCCATGAACTCCTACATAAAACAACATTTTAATAGCATAAAAAGTACTTAATTGATGTCCAAGAAAGGTATAATAGGTGTGCTAGATGTTAAGTGCAAGTTGGTGCCAAGTTGCTTGCAAATTACGAATTAAGATATTCAAGATTTCCAAGATACCAAGATTCTATGCAAGATTGGTTTGGAACTTATTTTCATATATTATGGGACAATATTTATTGCTTTCATAGTTAGTTAAGGTTAATATTTTCCATTTCCTAAGATTGGTAGAATTACTTTCCAAGATTGACTTGGTTTTGGATTCCGAGAGTTTTACCTTTTCCTATTTTAGTTGGACTTGTTGTCCAAAGTAGTTTAGGACTTTATTTCCTAATATGTAAGGATAATTTCGTGATCACCCTCTATATAAAGGGGTATCTTCTTTGTTTCTAGGTAGATTATTCAGATTATTATTAATAAGACTTGTGAGATTTTCTTGCACTCTTGTGTGGCTACTCTTGGATTTATTCTTCAACCTTCAAGACTCAACTTAAGGTGGTAAGAATTAAACCCTTTTCTAAATCTTAGTCACTTCTAGGTATTCAAGAAAGGTGATAAGTTTAGGCTTATTGTTGTTCTTGTTATTCTAAAGGGTCGGGTTTCACAATCTATTTCTTGTTTAAATTTCTACCAAAGGTGGTTAGTTCTTTGTTAGTTCTTTGTTGTTGTTAGAATTCAACTTCAAGAATAGACTTCTTGAATTCAAGAAACTCTTTCTTGAATTCAGTCTATCTTTAATTTTTGTGTTTTATTTGTTTCTTTATTTTATTTTAGCTTCGGCACGTTTCTTGTTTTTTTTTTAGTAATTCATGAATCCATATCGTGTTGCTATCACCTTTTGCAAGCTTAAGTTCAATCTGCTTCGCTGTGAAGCCAAGTTGCGAAAAGCCTTGGATGGGGAGAAATCCCTGAAGCTTCTTAGTGACAAAAGGGCAAAGGAGTTGATATACTTGCGGTACGAGGCGAGCCGAAGCCGAAACTACTATAGTTACCTCGAGAAACATGTAACCTTTATTTTGAGAGGATGTACATATCCTCTTCTATCAGTAAAGATTAATATTTTGATACTTCAGTTGTAGAGAAAAACGGAAGACCAAGAATGCCTTTGGGGAGAAGTTTGTCAGGCCAAGTAAGTGTGTAACGAGCTAAAGGCTCAGGAAGATGCCCATGTTGCGGTCAAGAAGATTGTTTTGGCAACTCAAGATTTTTCTTGAAAATAGCTTGGTCCAAACGAGCATCCTTACAAGCCACGAGTCTGAGATTTTAAAGATGAAGGCCAAGTTGGTAGGCGACCGGGTATGAAGATAAAGAGATTCGAGCTAAGGCCAGTAAGAAAATGGTCTTCTATATATAAGACACTAATGACGCTCGAGCTAAGATAAGTGAGTCTTCCGATCGAGATAGCAGAAGCAATGAGTATGGCCGGTGCAAATCTTGGAGAGATCCACGCTAGGGGATTCGATCTCTCGAGAGAGATAGTGTAGGCCAAGGCAGATTAATATGACACCAAGTTCCTCATATCTAATACTGAAGATAACAGAGAAGAGGACGATGGGATCGTAGTCCCCCAGGGGAAAATCGACTGGGATTTTTTCTTTTTGATTCTATATATAGTATTCTTAAAGAACTTTGTAAATGGAGCTTTGTATTATTCACATATAAAATGAAGCTTTTTGGTTTCATATTTCATGCATTTCTATATGCTTGTGTATTTCTGACCTTCCTCAATGATTAGCCAGATGAATTGGACATTGAGGTAGAAACCTTTAGGTTTACAAATCGGCCATGAGGCTTGTTCAGCTGGCTCATAGGATCTTACACATATTCCCTTAGTTTTTTTTAGTTAATCATTTCGGGCTCAATCTTTGAGCCGAATTTCGACTCAAGCTCATTGACCTTTAAGTTTTTGAAGTTTAAGGTGGTTCTTAAGCTCTTATGCGTTGGGCAAATATGACCTCTAATGTAAGGTGGCACTTAGGCTGTTTAGCCAGTAAGACCTCTATAAGTTGTTGTCTGGGCTCTTATGCATTCGCTCTACTCTTTGAACGTTTTGTAAGAATCTCAACTGTGAGCCGCTACGCAGCGATAAAGGAGCACCTCTATAGGTTTTGCTCAATGGTTGACTGTTTCGAAGCCTGTTGTTTGAAGCTGACATAGTCGAAGCTCTTTTTCTTATACCGGGGGTAACTTGATTAGCTGGTTCTTTTTAAAGTAATTGATGCCCTATGATTTTATAGCGATTGTGGGGCATCCCTAAGTTGCATTTGTTTAGATGGGGCCTTGTGATCTTAGTCATTCTATTTAGCTATAGCCTTTTATTCCCCGAGTTAAGTATTTTCTACGTTTATATCGAGGTTATGCCTTGTTAGGGCTCGTATAAGTTCAAATATAGCCTTAAATTTAAGATCAGGATTATGCCTTTGTAAGGATTTATAAATTTTAGCATGCCTAACTTGAGGTCTTCCAAATTTAGTTACTTGGTACAAATATAACTCATTCCTTACTTGAGGACATATGGATTTGGTTACTTGGTACAAGTATAACTCATGCCTTGCTTGAGGTCTTTCAGATTTGGTATGCCTTATGCCGGTCTTATGATCTTGAGGTTGTCCGCATGAGGTCTTATAGCCTCGAGTTTTTGACAAATCAATGGGGTGACAGTTGATGACAGTCCCCGAGACATTGAAAATGTTCCGGCTCTAGAGCCATTCTTTGTAAATTTGGTGTTTCCTCATTGATGGATTTCAAGTTTGAAGTTTTTGACCCAATGGTCATATGACTTTGAGTTTTTTTATGTGACTCCACGAGTGTTGGGGAATTGTTTTGGTCAGGAGCCATTTTTTGTAAAATAATAGTGGACTTCTATTAAGCGTAATGCATTTTAATGGAGAAAAAGTATTATTTGATACTTGGGACAAGTATAAATGTTTTCATTGTCAAGGTCTCGGTTATTCTATGCGAGCACAATTTGCTCGACCGTTTAGCCTGATATATCATTTTCCTATCAACACCATTTTTGGCACATCTTAACTTATCCGACAAGGTGGTCTCCCAGGAGGATGCCTCGCAGTATTCCATGATGATTGAAGAGAAGTCATGAATACTTGCTAAGTTCTCTTTAAGTAGCATGTACATGTTGCCTCGTTAAATCCTTGTCGGTAAAACCCTTCTTGGGATAAAATCCAATCGATGGAAAAAAGAGGGAAACCCGTGTTTTAAAACCTAAGGTCTTCAAGCTGGAAAGCGCTTCGACTTTTTTGATCGGACACCTCCACACAGGTTAGTGTAAAATGTAAAGAAGAAGGGAGACGATTATACCTTAGTGGTGATGGTGCTTCATACTTGGATATACTGCAATTGATTGCACTGCAAAGACGGTATGGTAATTTTTCTTTTTTAGTCGCTAGCCCATAACGTATCTGATGATTGCTACATTGATGTTTTCTTATCCCTTGGTTCCTCTGATGTTGATGGCGCCGATGTCAGTGCCACATCGTGCTCCACGAACATCTCTTTTGCTGCATACTATTCTCGGTACATAGTTTGTATTCCGTACATTGTCAAAAACTTCATCATTTCATAAAGAGTGTACGGTAATGCTTTCATGATGTGTATCAATGGCCTTCTAAGCAAGGCACTGTACCTCATATCTCATTCGAATACATGACAGTTGATGTTTTCGGTTGTGCAGGTCGCGTTGACCGGAAGGGTGATTTCCCCTTTTGTTTTTTTGCATGCCATGTTGAATCTATTGAGGAATCGAAAGGCGGGCATGATATGGTCGAGCAATACGAGCTTCTCCACCACCCTCGCCCTCATAATGTTGTCTGAGCTACCTAGATCCACAAGTATATGCTTAATTTGAAATATATTCATTAGACAAAGAAATTGTCGATGCATCGTTATAAGGCTGAGATAGGGCCTCGATTTCCTTGTCGTTGAATGTGAGAGCATCCTTGGGTATGTAACCTCGAGTTTGTTTTTCAACGGTGATGGATATTTTTTTTTCTTTTGATAATGGGTTCCTATGGGATGTTGATGCCTCCAAAGATCATGTAGATGACATGTTGTGGTTCATCTATTTCATTTTTCCCGTTCGCCTCTTTGTACTGGAATTGATTTTATGCTCAGTCACTAAGGAACTCTCGGAGGTGCCCTATGTTGAATAGTCAGGCTACTTCTGTTGGATATGTCTGCAATCTTCGGTCTTATGACCGTGTGTGTCGTGAAATTCGCACACTAAGTTAGGGTTCCTTTGTGACAGATTTTACTGTACAAGTTTTGGCCATCCGGTGGATTTGATTTTTCTGATGGCGATGATGTTCAAAACATCAATGTTGAAGTTGTATTCAGCCAATTCGGGTGCTTCCGTCGGTCCTGTATGTCTATCGAATTTGTCCCTACTTACGAGTCCCCGAGGATTCTAAACCTTGATCTATCTTTTAATCATTTCGGGGTATGTTACATCTTGGGGCGTTTCTTCTTACCTCTGTGTATGGTTTGTATCTTTCCTTATTTATCCTTTGCTGCTTTGCTAGAAAACTGCTAGGATGTATTGAGCCCAAGGGAACTCCGAGTTTGTAATTCTCAACCCTAATCTTTGATTGATATCGATTGTGGACATCCGACCAAGTCACGATGGGATATTCAACCAAGTTTCTGCTATATGTGCTTCAGAGCTACTGAGCTTCACTCATTCAAGACATGAGTGAAGGTTTGCACTGCCCAGTCATAGCAGACTAGTTGTAATTCTGTTCGTTCCATTTGAAAGCGAGATACGAATTTCTTTTGCATCTCATTTTGTCTTTGTTTGATTTTGAAGAAGTCGAATATCCTTGTAGCCACCTTGATGGCACTGGTGTGCGCTTTTCTAAAATAACCTACCAGCATGTCAAACGAGTCTATAAAATTCGGGGCTAGGTTGTGATACCACATCATGGCCCTTTTGAAAGCGTTTCTTTGAACTTTTTTAGTAGGACAAATTTAATCTCTTCGTCTTTAAGGTCACTGACCTTTACCGAGTGTAAGCATTGTCATGCTCGTTAGGTCCAAGGTTACGTTGTATTTGAAAAGATCGGGCATTTTGAATTTCATTAGGATGGTATTTGGAGCAGAATTATGTGGGAATGGCTTTTGTACAAACGTCTTTGAATGTACACTTTCAGGATCAAGGATAAGCTCGAAATTTGGTCGACCCTTGAATTGTAGGTCTCCACCTTCTTGTCACTAGCTTTTATCGTCTTCTCACCTGATTCGATCCTCTTTGTGAGATCCTTGAGCATCTTTATCAAGGCGGGGTCGACTACTAACCTGTTGTTACTTGTTCTTTCTGGTACCTTTTTGGCTTGAAAAGCCATTTCCGGAGCTGCTATGCTAGGAGTTTTATGGTGGCGTCGCAGTAGAGCAATCGCAAGTTGTTGTTCTTGTATCATGTCGAAGATAATGTGAAGGATAACCTCTTGTTCCTCTCGTGTCGGGGTTTTATGATATCCTTGTTGGTATTCTTGGCATATACTCATGTTAGTGTGGGAGCTTATGTTGATGTCATGGGCGTTGCGAGAGACCACGTCCATAGGAATTGGTTCTGGTTCATCCTCAGGGTTTCGTAGTGGTAAAAAAATTACGTGGAATAGATACACCATTCTATCAGTGCCTCAAGATCATTGTCTTCATGTGCTTTTACAGAGTTAGAACTTTTGACCCGAAATCAAAGATTCTTGGGCAAAAAAAGTTTGAAAGATAACTTGTATTATGTAGTATACTAGCTAGAAAACAATCACTATTATTTTTAGCCCTACGCTGGGCACCAAACTGTTTACCTTGAAGATGATAATTAATATTAGATTTGATTTTGTGGTTCTAAAAATATGTAATTTATTTTTATGCTAGTTGTTAGGCAGTAGATGCTAAGTGAGAGACTAGAAAATGAGATAAGAGCTTGAATATAGTGTGTTAAAAAACTAAATGGCTAAGCATTGGGGCCTAAAGTTTGCTTATACAGGACCTTGAGGTCGAGCTATGCCTCAAGCTGTGAACAGCCGATGGAGGACTAACAATTATAAAATCTTTGATAAGAGATCTTTATGGTTATTAATAGCTAATAGATGAAGTTAATGAGATACAACAAATGTAAGCAATAAATGTAAATAATAAAGTCAAGGGAGTCTGTATTAAAGTTATAGAGCAGAGACAGTTCTTGTATATTGAATATTGTGTCCCCCCACAAAATCATAAGGATCAGCTTTATATGTGAGGGGAAATCCCAACATAGTACAAATGCATTTATGACAAAGTTATGTCGCTAGGTACAACCATTTAATTCCACGGTATGGGCTCATACTGGCCTAATAGACTTGGTCAGCCTTAATCACAAGACATGGGAACTTCTCATTTTTCCATCATCACAACCGATCTGTACTGCCCCCAGGTTAAACGATGATAACGAGTCAGGGTTGAACCTTGACCCTTGTCCCATGCCTTTTAAGACGTGTTTATGAAGTGTCATAATGACCATAAAATCAAACCATCTAATTTTTACCGTACACAGGGAGGAAATCACAACGTACGTAGAAAGGTTCCTAAGTTTATATACATACCGGATTATGTTGGGTCCCATCGACTCACTCGTGCTCAAATTTTGCGCAAGACATAAAGTAACCCTAGGAAAAATTCATTCATCCTTTTCGTAGATAGTTATAGTGATGAGGTTCTTCAGCGAAAAAGGTCGGACTCGATTTTAGCCTTAGCCACCTCATCCAATTATGAGGTTGAATTAAACTCTAACGCCGATCATACAAGACCTTCTTCACCAATAACAATAAAGGCAAGGATCGAGGTTGGATGGGCCTGTTTATCCGTGTGAGAACCATCGATATTATTTGAAAAGTGCTCTTGCTGTTCCCCGAGGAATGGAATTTCGAACGTGAGTGGAGTTATTTTAGTTCTTTTCCTTTGCTAAATTTTACATAATTATTAATTTTCCCTCTTTAGAGTCGTTTCTTGGTTGGCTAATGATGTCCTCAACCTCGAGAACTGCGTTCTCAAACTAGTTGCTATTTCCCCATACGACAAAAACAAATGGCGGGAATTGCCGAAGAGCAAGTGGGAAGTGAAATATCACGGTACATGCCAGAATGTTTCTTTCCTCATTAAAAATGTCTTTCTTCATGTGAGGTGATTCCTGTATCGCATGTATTAGTGAGTTCTTTATAATGAGGTTGCCCCTTTTCGAGGAGGAAGTGGGATCATCGGCTCCAACGCCAAAGGAGAATAACAAGAGTAAATGTCCTCAATGAGAGAGGACACCTGAAGCCAAGTAGAGAACACTCGAAGGCATAGGAAAAGCATCGTCAGCAGTGTAAATATTGACTTGCCCCACTAGTTCATCGATGATAATGGTGACGATATGGAGGGTTCGACGCTAATGACTCAAACCAGGAAATCTTCTGAGGCTATTAAGCAAACCGAGATCGGGTCCCTAGCCTCGAGGAAGAAACTTTAACAGAAAAGGGGAATGAATGCTTTGCATCATCTGATGCGGAAACTGCTTCTTAGACATCTGGAAAGTCCTGAGTGAAAGTGACCCCTTCCATGGTTATTTTACTGGGGTCGATGAGGCCGACCCAGCAGATGCAAGCTTAATTTTTGAGAAGGCTCATCGTCTTTCCTCAACTATAAGTTTTTAGTGGCATTGATATTTCTCCAATGCTGTACCTTTTTCTTTTGTCTAATCGATCATTCTTTATTGTGTAGACCTTTGAAAAATTGAAGACCGAATTACGCCGTTGTGAAGTTGGACTGCTTATGGCTTCAAATGAGTAGAAAACCCTTAGGCTTCTCCTTGAGGATAGGGAGGAAGAACAAAAGCATCTTTGATCAAAGTTAACTAAAGTTCATGAATACGAGAGTAAATTAGAAAAGCAAGTAACCTCCATTCTTAAAAAATATGAGCAGTTCTTGGGCAAAGTCGACCAAGTCTGAGCCGAGTGCAATGAATGGAAAGCAAAGATGGACGCCCTCGTTGTGGCTAAAAATGATAAACCGGTGAAGGTATCTACCCTCCAAGATCAACTTTGGAACGCCCAAGAGAGAAACTTGGTTCAAGATGGTAGAATAGCCATGCTCGAGACTCGTCTTGCAAATGACAAGGCCGAAGTTGTGGAATCGATGGTCGAGGCCAGTGTAATACAATACAAGCTTGACAGGATGGTGGCCATATATTCGAAGGAGGTCGTTGATGCTCAGGTAGAGTTGTGGAAGGCTATAGATCAAGAGAAAAGAAGCAACGATTATATCCGGCACCGATCCCGAATGGAGACCCTTGAAGAGATTCATGCTAAGGGATTTTATCATTTCGAAGAGATAAAGCAAGCTAAGGCAGATGAGGCTGATGTCAAATTTGTCGTTTCCTCCGATGGTGATGATGAAGAGAAGCAGGCTGCCGAAGAAGTTACCCTAGAGTAGGTAGAATTGTTTCTATCTTTTTTGTAATTTGTTCTTTGTAAAACTCCCAAGTAATATCATTTTGTATATATCAAAAGGAGTTCCCTTGATCGTTTGCCTTAATTTTCCTTCAACATTCGTTTAATTTTTGATGTTCTAATCTCTGAGCGTTGAATCAAATTCAGGGTAGAGTAGACCCTCAAATGTATGATCAACAATCATTAATAGGTTACCACTTAAGGTTCGATCTTTGATCTAAGTTTTAGTTGGTGACTTTTAAGTCCGAGATGGGTAAGGTCATCGAGCATGGTGTGCTTCGCCCTTAAAGATCTTTAAAATTGGCCATTAAGCTCTTTTATGTTGGCCCTTAAGCTCTTTTAGGTTCGCACTTATGGCCAATTTGGCCCATAAAATGGCTATAAACGTTTTCCTTATTTTCGGCTAAATGACTTAGTCAAAATTTTATATGCCTTAGCATGTGTTTTTTGTACCTGTTTGGGTTTTTTGAATGTTTGATTGATTGGAACATCGTTTGTAATCTTATATGTAGCATTTAATCGAATACCTCTTGAGGTTTTTTCAAAAATCGATGTTATCGAAGCCTTCACATTATTCAAGGGCAAAATATATCGAAGCCCCTTATAATTTGTTTTTGCCAATGGTAGCCTAATTTAACTAGATTTTTTGAAGTATATGAAGACCTTTTATTATGGCGAAATTCGAACGTCTCTAAGTTGCATCCTTTTGGCCGTAGCCTTTTATATGACAATAGTTTGTTATATGGTTGTAGACTTCAATCCCGAGTGTGATGGCCTTGGCATTAATATCCAGGGGATGCCTCTTTGAAGTATTCTTAACTCGAGTGTGCCTCTTTGAGGTCTTCTTAACTCTATTGTGCCTCTTTGAGGTCTTATAAATTCGAGTGTGCCTCTTTGAGGTCTTATAAGATCGAGTGTGCCTCTTTGGTCCTATAAGTTCAAATGTTTGATGACTCGATATGTTGATAATTGATTATAGTCCCCGAGCATTCAAGTGCATTCGGAGTTTTGGACCTTGAGTTGTTAAATATGAAAATAGCAGGCTTTTTTTAAGGCACATAGTGTTTTGATATAATAAAAATGCTTCTTCAAAAAATTGATACATGTGTTAATCTTTTTTCGCTGGGGGCTCAACTATTCTACATAGACACGGTTCATTTGACCATTTGTCCCATTACAATATTCCCCTATCGAGGCCCTCCTAGGAATGAATTTCTTTCTTCAAGAATGCATCCTCCGATGGTGATGCCCCCCAGTGTTCGAGGTTGATTAAAAAGAAACCTTGAATACTTGTTGAATATTCCTTAGGTAGCATATACGTGTTGCCTCTTTAAAAAAGTTTGACGATCAAACCCACTTCACATAAAACCTGATCTAAGGGAAAAAGAGTGAAAAGTATGCGTTAAAACCTATGGTCTTCGAGTTAAAAGGTGCCTCGATGTTTCCAATCGAACATCTAGAGTGAGTTAGGTTTAAACAAGAATGGAAAAGGGGAAAAAGGGGAGGAGGTCATACCTCAACAGTAATAGAGTTCGAGCAACGATACATTCTAATTGTTTGGAAGCTACTTACCTTCCATTGTGATAAGTTTGTAGGATCATTTTTCCGATGACATCAAGGACACGATACGATCCTTCATAATTGGGGCCTAGGTATCCTTCGTTTAGGTCTCGTGTGTTGAGAGTGACATTCGTTAGGACAAAGTCCTTCATTTGAAATATCCATATTCATCCTTCTGTTGTAATACCTTTCAATCCTTCATTTTTGCATGGCCATTCCAATTAATGTGACCTCACGTTTTTCATCTAGTATTTTTAGAGAAGTGTTCATAGATTTGCATTGAGTTTTCGGTGGAATGATGAAACCTGATGCTAGGTTCCCCAACTTCGACAAGGATCAATGTTTTGGACTCGTATACCAAAGAAAATGGGGTCTCCCGAGCTTGATTTTGATGTCGTTCGATATGCCCATAACACCTCGAGAAACACATCTCTCCTTTTCCTCTTTGTATCATCTAACCTTTTTTATGTTTTGAATGATGGTTTTGTTCGTGGACTCGGCCTGATCATTTTCATTTGGGTGGTAAGGTGTTGATAGACACTGTAAAGCCCCGTAAAATTTTTGTGCATAAAACCTAGTAGCTGTGGTGCCATGGTCCGAATTTTTGTGCATGAAACCTAGTAGCAAAGTCAACAAGTTGAGGATGCCACATGGGAAGCAGAAAAAGAGATGAAGGAAAAGTATCCCCATTTGTTTGATCAAGCTTAGAAGAAATTAGGTGACCCTTCTACTCCTAGTAACTGTCATCTTGTCCAAGTTGTTTCCCTCTTAGTATTAGTAAAGTCTCCTTCATTTTGTAATGAGATAAATGCGTTATTACCTTGGGTCACTTAAACCTTTCTTGATAAATGAAATCCTTATAAAGATTCATGTGTTAAATAAGCAACTATTAGTAAGTGAAGATTGGTAATGGTTTGTTCGTGTGTACATAGTGTATTAAGATGGTTAATTAAGGTAAGAACTCATTGAAGTGACTAGTTTATGTGCAATTGTAACAATGTGATAGAATATGTGCATTCGTTGAAGTAAGAAAGTGTATACAGGTTGAGGAAAGTGTTGTATTTGTGTATTGTTGTTTGGTAATGTGTTTCGGGGGCCCTCTAACAGGTGCATATCACCTAATTAGAGAGAGAAGAGAGGGATTTTAGAGAGAGAAGTCTTTCATCCTCAAAGATTGCTCCAACTACTTAGTTCAAGGGATTCTAGGGCAAGAATTCAACTTCCCCCAAATCAATTGAAGGTACAAATCCTAGATATTTTCTCTAATTTTCAGCTTTTAAATGGGTAAGGAGAGGGTTGCATATAATAGCTTTTGAAAATGGAATTTTACACTCATGCATGATTACTGAACTTAATTTTTAGTAAAGAGGAAATGAATAGGCGTAAGAGTCTGCAAAACGAGGTCGGCAAAGATAGGGTAGCTTGGGTAATCATAGAGTAGGAAGTTAACGGAGGAAAACTCGATACCAGGTATGTATGGCTAATTTTGATTCTTGTGAAATCGCCTATATGTATGAAATTGTTTGGTTCGTGTTAATTTGACAAATTGTGTGAAATTCTTGATGTTGTTGTTGGATACTCAAATTGCTGTTGAACTATGAGTGATGTAATATGGGATACAAACCGAAAGATAAATGAGAGTTGAATTTGGTAAAAGAATTGTGAATAATGGCTATGATGGCATATATTGTACCTTGTGGAAAAGAAACGAAACACTTGAGGTATGGTAAGTTATTGAACATAACAGTATGAACATCCCCGATTTTGGAAACCTTGTAACTTGGTTTTGATATTCGCTTGAGAAGTAATTGAGAACATGAACTAATATGTAAGTTGCTTATTTGAACTTGTTGTAATTCTGTGTAGTACATTATCTGCTGTTTGTGATTGTTGTGATTGAAAACACTACGGTGGGATCGGGTTGCGCGCCGCAACATAATGAAATAAGGTGTGGGTTGGGGTGATAAGGGTGGCCGAGGGAATAAGGGTGGACGAGGTAATAAGGATGGAAAGCGATCGAAATCGCAAATGAAATTGATACAAAATCATTGATATGAAATTGTGAAAGGAGACAACAGGAGAGTTTGCAACCTGTGGGGCACTGATTGCACCTTTGTTTGACTACTTGCAATTTATGTGGTTGATTGGTTGTTTTTCTATTTGTTGACCTTAAACGTGCTTGTGTTGAGGCTCATCTGAAATGAGTAAAAGGTGGGAAACATGGTTAGTTAGCTTAATTGATCTCTTAATGTAATCTATTGGCTGTCTTGTCATCGTGATTTTTGTTTAACGGCTTGAGTTTACTTGGGACAATGTTTGTCCATACATACCAGTACAATTCAAGTGTACTGACGTCCCTTTTGTCGGGGACGCTACATTCATGTTATGATTGTAGGTGGATCAGTAGCAGGCACTTCAGCTCATCGGCAGTAGTATCCTTCATCCTCCACTGCCCGTTTTGGTGAGCCGATTTCTTCCTCGGGGCCCTATGTGGTTCACGCTACTTTTGTTTAGATTTCATTTTGGTTTTGTAAGGTATAGCCGAAGCCTTGTTACCGGCAGGTGTTGTTTTCCCTTCTGTATCTTAGAGGCTCTGTAGACATGTAAACTGTGGGATTCTAGTCTTATGTATATATTATGTTATGTCGGGCGTTGTAAAAACTGTAAACTTGTTAATAAATCACTCGTATGGGTTTGTTTGTTTATTGTGAAATCATTTATGATTAGTAAGATATTTGGCTAATGAGAAACAATCAACACAGGGGTAACGCGTGGGAATGAAAGGCACCCAAGTCCGCTTGACTGGGGCTACCCGGTCAGGCGCCGGTCATGTCCCTCGATTTGGGCATGACAAACTTGGTATGAGAGCCTAAGGTTTTAAAGTGTCCTAGGATATCTTGGAGCCGTGTCGAGTAGTGCCCTTCTTATCAGTTTGTTGTCGACCACATCAGATAAGTTGGGGGTTGCACGGACATTTAGGAATTTACCTATTTCTTTGCTAATCTATATCGTGCGGTAAAGTGCAATGTGGAAATATCTGTGTCTAATTTGCGACTTGTTCCAAAATTTTCAGAACATGGCGCCTAAGAAGAAGGCTAGACTCGGCGTTGGGGCCAATGCCGGCCCGAGTGCGGCTGCTAATCATGTACCCGATGCCGTGGGCGAGAATGACCCACCAGTCCTGAATTTGCCTGGCCCATCTGTTCAAAACCCAAGTGTCCCTATTCCAGCTGCGGCAGAGGATGCCACCATCCCTCCTGCCAGTGTTCCTGACTCAGATACAGTTCCCGCTTCTGGTTCTGGTATCTCTAATGAGGATCTTAGGGGAGCCTTTCATATGTTAACACAGTAAGTAGCCGCCCAGGCCCAGAGATCCCATGATGCCCCTGCATCTTCCAGCGGAGAGGGAGATTCCTCTGGCTCCAGAGTCCACCAGTTCTTGCGGTTGGCCCCTCCAGAATTCTCAGGTACCGATCCATAGGCTGACCCATAGGACTTCCTTGATGAGATATACAAGACCATCAGAGTGATGAAGGCTACAGAAATATAGGGGGTAGAGTTGGCCTCTTACAAGCTGAAGGGAGCGGCACGTTCATGGTTCGAAATGTGGGAGGATTCCCGTGAGGAAGGGAGCCCTCCGGCCAGATGGGATGAGTTCGTGGATGCATTCATGGACCACTTCTTGCCTGCTGAGACAATGGAAGCCCGTGCCACTGAGTTCGAGGTTCTCAAATAGGGCAATATGAGTGTTTGGGAGTATCACATGGAGTTCGTGAGGTTGTCCAAGTACGCTCCTCATTTAATGTCGACCATGGATGCCCGGGTTCGACGGTTTGTTCAGGACCTTAGCCCTTGGGTAGTGAATGAGGCTGCCACAACAGCTTTGCACTCAGATATGAACTATGGGAGGATCGTGGGGTTTGCTCAGGACACAGAGGCCAGGAAATTGAAGATTCGTGCAGAAAGAAAGTAGCAGCAGAGCCCGGTCAATGGGCCATTCAGGGAGATCACTTCTAGGGAGAGGATCATCAGAGCCATCCCAGTCATATGCTCAGTCCTCTGCGAGTGCACCGCCATCTGTGCACAGTCATCAGCAGGGCAATTATTCGAGACCCTGTTTAGACAGTAGGAGGTCTCGTCAGTCTGGTCGTCTTGGGGTGATGTCCCAGCAGCAGGGGAGACCTACATGCCCCAAGTGTGGGAGATTTCATACAGAGACTTGCTACCTTGACATCCCGGTGTGCTTCAAGTGCGGGGTGAGAGGTCACATTCAGCGGGTACTACCGTACACCCAGTCAGGGAATAGGTAGGGGATCTGCTCAGTCATCCGGTTCTTCTGCTGCTACATCATCAGTGCGTACTCCAGCATCAGCAGGGCGTGGTGCAGCTAGGGGTGGAGCTCATGGTAGGGGTGGACTTAGTCGATTCTATGCATTGAGTGGCCACCAGAATGACGAGGCTTCTCCAGATGTTGTTACAAGTATCCTGTCTGTTTAGACTATTGATTGCTATGCCCTTATTGATCTGGGGTCCTCCTTGTCTTCTGTTACTCCATTCATTGCTTCAAGTTTAGGGATAGAACCCGAACAGCTTCATGAGCCGTTCTCTGTGTCGACTCCGGTTGGTGATTCTATATCAGCCACACGAGCCTATAGAAATTATGTTGTCACGGTGAGTGGTCGTGTTACCACAACCGATCTTATTGAGCTTAGAATGGTTGATTTTGATGTAATTATGGGGATGGATTGGCTCTATTCATGCTTTGCCAAGCTTGACCGTCGGACGAGAGTTATGAGGCTCGAGTTCCCTAACGAGCCAGTTATTGAATGGAGAGGAAATGGTGTAGTGCCAAGGGGTAGGTTTATTTCCTACCTTAAGGCTTCAAAGATGATTAAGAAGGGGTGTATCTATCACTTGGTTCGTGTGACGGACACCACCTCAAAGGTGCCTACCCTCGAGTCCGTGCCAATTGTGAATGAATTTCTCGAAGTGTTTCCGGATGAGCTTCCAGGCATTACACCGGATAAGGAGATTGATTTTGGGATCGATGTATTGCCAGATACTCAGCCAATATTCATTCCACCATACAGAATGGTGCCAACAGAGTAAAGGGAGTTAAAGGAGCAGCTGAGGGATTTATTAGAGAAAGGGTTCATACGACCGAGTGTGTTGTCGTGGGGTGCTCCAGTTCTCTTTGTCAGAAAGAAGGATGGGTCACTTTGAATGTGAATTGATTATTGGCAGCTCAACAAAGTCACCATCAAGAATAAATATCCTTTGCCTCGAGTGGATGATTTGTTTGACCAATTGCAGGGAGCAAACTTCTTCTCAAAAATTGATTTACGGTCCGGGTACCACCAGTTGAAAATCAGGGAGCAGGATATTCCTAAGACCGCCTTCGGAACTCGTTATGGTCACTTCGAGTTTTTGGTCATGTCTTTTGGGCTAACCAATGCCCCATCAGGTTTCATGGACCTTATTAATCGGGTATTCAAGCCATTCCTAGATTCCTTTGTGATTGTATTCATTGATGACATCCTCATCTACTCTCGGAGCAGGGAAGATCATGCCATTCACCTCAGAGCAGCATTGCAGACCCTTTTTTCAGCATCAATTGTATGCCAAGTTCTCAAAATGTGTGTTTTGGTTGTAGTCTGTAGCCTTTCTAGGGCACGTTATTTCCAGTGAGGGAATTCAGGTGGATCCTCAGAAGACTGCGGCTGTGAAAGATTGGCCTAGACCCACGACCCCAACAGAGATTCGTAGCTTCTTGCGTTTGGCAGGGTACTATCGGAGGTTTGTAGAGGGATTCTCAACCCTCGCTTCCCAATTGACAAAACTGATGCAAAAGGCAGTTAAGTTCCAGTGGTCCGGAGCATGTGAGAAACGTTTCCAAGAATTGAAGTCAAGATTGACCTCGGCACCAGTATTGGCCTTGCCAGAAGGCACAGAGGGATTTGTGGTTTATTGTGATGCCTCTAGAGTCGGTTTGGGATGTGTATTGATGCAGCGGGGAAAGGTCAAAGCTTATGCTTCCAGGAAACTCAAGAACCATGAGAATAATTGTTCGACGCATGATTTGGAGCTTGCAGCTATTGTGTTTGCCTTTAAAATATGGCGACACTATCTTTATGGGGTTCATGTAGATGTGTTTTCAGACCACAACAACCTCCAGTATTTGTTCAAGCAGAAAGAGCTGAATCTGACACCGCGGCGGTGGTTAGAATTTTTCAAGGACTATGATATGAACATATTGTACCATCCAG
Source organism: Nicotiana noctiflora (assembly GCA_032618575.1). Classification (NCBI taxonomy): domain Eukaryota; kingdom Viridiplantae; phylum Streptophyta; class Magnoliopsida; order Solanales; family Solanaceae; genus Nicotiana; species Nicotiana noctiflora. The sequence continues at coordinate 220,853 of JASVEL010011882.1, read as the reverse complement.
GGAAGCCAAATGTGGTAGCCGACGCTCTTATTCGAAAATCCATGTGTAGTTTGGCTCATATGGGTGTAGATCAGAGACCCCTGGCTCGGGAGGTTTACCAATTAGCGAGTTTGGGGGTTCGTATCTCGACGTCAGACGAGGGGGATCTTTTGTTGCATAATGGAGCAGAATCATCATTGGTCGCGGAAATCAAGGAAAAACAGTTCATGGATCCAGCATTGGTTCGGGTGAAGGAAGCAGTTATGAATAACAAGACCTCAGCATTTGTACTCAGTAGCGAGGATGGTGTATTGCAGTGCCAAGGTAGACTATGTGTTCCGGAAGTGATCGAGCTTCGGGAGAGGGTAATGGCAGAGGCTCATGTTTCCAGGTATTCGGTACACCGAGGTTCCACGAAAATGTATCATAATCTTAAGGAGATTTATTGGTGGAATGGTACAAAAAGGGATGTGGCAAGCTTTGTAGCTAAATGCCCGAGCTGCCAACAAGTGAAGGCTGAGCATCAACGGCCCGGTGGGTTAACTCAGCTTATAGAAATACCAAGGTGGAAATGGGAGATGATCAATATGGATTTCATGGTGGGGTTACCTCGCACGCAGCGTAAGTTCGACTCAATATGGGTGATAGTGGATCGACTCACCAAATAAGCTCACCTCCTACCAGTCAAGTCCACTGATACTGCAGAGCAATATGTGAGGTTGTACATCAAGGAGATAGTAAGGCTTCATGGCACTCCACTTTCTATTATCTCGGATCACGGGGCTCGGTTCAGAGCTAACTTTTGGAAGAAGTTTCAGCAAGGTTTGGGAACTCAGGTGAATCTCAGCACAGCTTTCTATCCACAGACCGACGGACAGGCCGAACGAACTATTTAGACGCTTGAAGATATGTTGCGGGCTTGTGTCTTAGACTTTAAAGGTAATTGGGATGAACACTTGCCACTGATAGAATTTGCTTACAATAACAGCTATCATGCTAGCATTCAGATGGCCCCATTTAAGGCATTGTACGAGAGAAGATGTAGGTCGCCAATTGGGTGGTTTGAGGAAGGTGAAACGGAATTGCTAGGGCCAGATATGGTGTACGAAGCTATGGAAAAGGTCAAGGTTATTCATGAGAGAATGAAAACAGCAAAGAGTCGTAAAAAATCATATGCAGACGTTTGCCGAAGGGATTTGGAGTTTCAAGTTGATGATTGGGTGTTCTTGAGGGTATCTCATATGAAGAGAGTCATGCGATTCGGAAAGAAAGGGAAATTGAGTCCTAGGTATGTTGGGCCATATCGGATCATTCAAATGATTGGTCAAGTTGCTTATAGGCTGGAGTTACCTCCCGAGATGTCATCAGTGCACCCGGTATTCCATGTGTCCATGTTGAAGAAAGTGATTGGAGATCCATCCACCATTATGCCAATCGAGGCTATTGAGGTTAATGAAGATTTGTTGTATGAAGAAGTTCCAGTTTCCATTCTTGATAGGCAAGTCCGTAACTTGAGGAATAAGGAAGTTGCCTCCGTTAAAGTATTGTGGCGAAGTCAACAAATTGAGGAGGCCACATGGGAAGCAGAAAAAGAGATGAAGGAAAAGTACCCCCATTTGTTTGATGAAGCTTAGAAGAATTTAGGTGACCCTTATACTCCTAGTAACTGTCATCTTGTCCAAGTTGTTTCCCTCTTAGTATTAGTAAAGTCTCCTTCATTTTGTAATAAGATAAATGTGTTGTTACCTTGGGTCACTTGAACCTTTCTTGATAAATGAAATCATTATAAAGATTCATGTGTTAAATAAGCAACTATTAGTAAGTGAAGATTGGTAATGGTTTGTTGGTGTGTACATAGTGTATTAAGATGGTTAATTAAGGTAAGAACTCATTGAAGTGACTAGTTTATGTGCAATTGTAACAATGTGATAGAATATGTGTCACGACCCGGATTTTCCCCTAACATCGGGATCGTGATGGCGCCTACTCGTGGTAGCTAGGCAAGCCACTGTATTAATACTATCCTGTTTTTAATACAATTTAATAATTTATTTATCAACAAACCATAACTTTAATTAAATAAGTGCGGAATACTTTATCGAATTAGAAATAACTAGTTACAAGGTAAACAAAAATCATACTGGAAATCCTCTACCCAAGACGTGGAGTCACCAACTCACGAACTACTACCGAATACTACACATAAAAGTTTGAAAGAAATATAACATAATTCTGTTTGTCTCGGAACAAAGAGACTACAGCTAGTAACATAAATAAAGAGAAGAGACGCCGAGCCTGCGGACGCCTGCAAGCTACCTCAGTCTCGGAATGCTCAACTTCCACGAATACTCTACTGCTGCTCCTCCTGCTCAAAACCTGGACCTGTGCAAAAACGCACAGAAGTGCAGTATCAGCATAATCCGACCACATGTGCTGGTAAGTGCCTGGCCTATCCCGGCGAAGTAATGACAAGCCTAGGACCAGACACCCACGTAAACCTGTGTAGTTCAATATATATGTATACCATAGAATAACAAGAAATAACCAAGTAATAACACAATAAGGAATATCTCAAAGAACTCAACAATTAACAACAGTTAATAAGATCACAAGGAAAACAAAGAAAAATGGAAACACAAGTAATATCAAGTCAAGGAATAGCAAGCAGTTGCACGGCATCACCCTTCGTGCTTTTACTCTCGTCCTCACCAAATAAGCAAATAAAGTACACGGCATCACCCTTCGTGCTTTTACTCTCATCCTCACATCCATAGTACGGCATGATCCTCCGTACATGGTTCAATAACAGGGCACGGCATGATCGTTCGTGCATAATCAATAAAACATGGCACGGCATTAACCTTCGTGCATAAATAATAAAACATGGCACGACATTAACCTTCGTTCATAAATAATAAATCAAGGCACGGCATCACCCTTCGTGCATTATCACTCTTCCTCACCCAAATAACAATCACAGTTAAGGGCAAAGAAAGAAACAGTAATTCATAAACCGTCCCAACAAGGGCAATCAATAATCATCTTCACAACAAGTCCCGACAAGGGAGAACAATAACAATTCTACAACCCGGCAAAGGTTCAACAATTCATCTGCAATTATGTCTCACAATAAGCATTATCAACGACTCACGGTCATACTAGACGCCAGTGTATGGATGCTCGTCACCACAGCGCATACACCGCACTCGATCACATAAAACATAGCACATAATCCTATTCCCTCAAGCTAGGATAGAACAAACACTTACCTCGAATTTTTATGAACAATTCAATCCATGGCAATGTCTTCTTTTTTCAAATTTGGCTCCAATCCAATCGTATCTATACACAATTGATTTAATATCATCAATACTACTCAACAAACTAATTCCTAAGACCAATTACACTTTTACAACATTCTGCCCGGAATAGTGAATTTCGACCCCGGGCCCACATGGTCGGAACTCGGGGTTCGGACCAAAATTCGGTTACCCATCCCCCCACGAGTTCAAGTATATGATTTGTTTCAAAATCGGACCTCAATTCGAGGTCCAATTTCCCAATTTATGAAAAACCCTATATTCTATCAAAAACAAGAAATTCTACCATGAAAACCTTTGATTTCTATTGAAAAACATGTTTAATGATGTTAGGAATTGAAAGAATTAAGTAAAAAGTGACTTACAATTGTTTTGAAGAAGAAGGAATCCGTGAAGAATCGCAAATGGGTGTTTTTGGGTTGTGAAAAGTGAAGAAATGAACTGAAAATCGTGATTTACAGGTCTCTGTGTTCGCATTTGCGAACATGGGTTCGCAATTGCGAACCCCGACCAATTTCTGGAGTTTGAAAAATTAGCTAAGGCTGGGAAGTTCGCATTTGCAAACATTTGTTCGCATTTGCGAAGTCTAGGCAATTGCTGGGGATTTCGCATTTGTGAAACAGGGTTCGCATTTGCGAACAAGCTGGCTTCTGGGCTTTGTCGCAATTGCGACACATTCTTCGCAATTGCGAAGACAGGCAATATACTGAAGGCCTCGCATTTGCGAGGTAAAGTTCGCAATTGCGAACTCTGGTCCAGGTGTGCCAGTGTCGCATTTGCGACACTTTATTCGCATTTGCGAACTTGGCTGGTTCTGGCAGGCATCGCATTTGCAATAATGGGTTCGCATTTGCGAACCCAGCCTTGAACTGCCTTCTTCGCATTTGCGAGAAATTCTTCGCAAATGCGAAGCCAACAACTGGGTGAAAAACCAGCAGTGCATAAATTCAAAAATTGATCCTACGGCCAATCAAATCTTTACCCGAGCCCCCCGGGCTCCAAACCAAACATGTACACTACATAATAAACACATTATGAACTTGTTCGTGCGATCACATCGCCAATATCACATCGTTTTCATCAAATCAAGCCTCAAATTCATGATTTTCATACTTTTGGTTTTCAACACTTTCAAACTTGGAACTCAAGGTCCAAAACATCTCAAACGACATCGAATGTCACCAAACTTTACAGAAATCACATATAAAATATTTAAGACTTGTACCGAGCGTCGGAACCAAAATACAAGCCCGATACCAAGGTCAATTAATTCATTTTCCTTTAACAATCACATCAAAAACAATTTCACAGAAAAATTCATAACTTGGGCTCTAGGCCTCAGAATTCGACTCCGGACGCATGTCCTAGTCCCATATTTTCCTACGGACCTTTCGGGACCATCCAATCTCGGGTCCGGATCCGTTTACCAAAAATGTTGAACGAAGTCAACCATATCAATATTAATATCATTTTTATCCAAATTTCTCATAGAATTCATTTTTTTTCTATCACAAAATCTTTCCGGCTACATGCTCGGATCGTGCACGTAAATTGAGGCAACATAGAATGAGGTTTTCAAGACCTCAGAAGCTCGAAATGATTAATAAAATAAGTGATGACCCTTTGGGTCGTCACAATCTCCACCTCTAAAACAACCGTTCGTCCTCGAACGGACAAAAGAAAGAAGTACCCGAGTCAGGAAACAAGTGTGGGTAGCGGCTCCGCATATCAGACTCGGACTCCCAGGTCGATGCCTCAGGAGGCTGACCTCTCCACTGAACACGCACAGAAGGATAAATCTTCGACCTCAACTGTCGAACCTGCCGGTCTAGAATGGCCACCGGTTCCTCCTCGTAAGATAGATCATTGTCCAATTGGACAGTACTGAAGTCTAACACATATGTGGGATCGCCGTGGTATCTCCGAAGCATAGATACGTGAAAAACTAGATGCACGACTGATAAGCTAGGCGGCAAAGCTAATCTGTAAGCCACCCCTCCCACTCTGTCTAGAATCTCAAATGGACCAATATACCTAGGGCCGAGCTTGCCCTTCTTCCCGAACCTCATCACGCCCTTCATAGGCGACACTCGGAGCAATACTCGTTCACCAACCTTGAAATCTACATCTCGAACCTTACGATCAGCATAAGTCTTCTGCCTGGACTGAGCTGAACGCAATCTCTCATGAATAGTCTTGACCTTATCCAAGGCCTCCTGAACTAAGTCTGTACCCAACAACCGAGCCTCTCCCGGTTCAAACCATCCAACTGGTGATCGACATCGCCTACCATACAACGCCTCATACGAAGCCATCTGGATGCTAGACTGGTAACTGTTATTGTAGGCGAACTCTGCTAATGGCAGAAACTGGTCCCACGAGCCTCCGAAATCAATAACACAGGCTCGAAGCATGTCCTCTAGAATCTGAATAGTCCTCTCGGACTGGCCATCCGTCTGAGGATGAAATGCTGTACTCAACTGAACCTGGGTGCCTAACTCCTGCTGGACCGCTCTCCAGAACCGCGAGGTAAACTGCGTACCCCGATCAGAGATAATAGATACCGGCACTCCATGGAGACGAACAATCTCCCTAATGTAAACCTCCGCTAACCTCTCCGACGAGTAGGAGACAGATATTGGAATAAAGTGTGCTGACTTGGTCAACCTATCAACAATGACCCAAATAGCATCAAATTTCCTCCGAGTCAAAGGAAGTCCAGTAACGAAGTCCATAGTGATCCGCTCCCATTTCCACTCGGGAATTTCAATCCTCCGGAATACACCACCAGGTCTCTGGTGCTCATATTTCACCTGCTGACAATTTAGACACCGAGCGACATACGCAACGATATCTTTCTTCATTCTGCGCCACCAATAGTGCTGCCGTAAGTCCTGGTACATCTTCGCGGCGCCTGGGTGAATAGAATACCGCGAACTGTGGGCCTCCGCTACGATCAACTCTCGAATCCCTTCGACATTGGGCACACAAACTCGACCCTGCAATTTCAATACCCCATTGTCATCTAGATTTACCTGTGTGGCACCTCCCCGCTGTACTGGTATCTCTCAACTCACGCAAATGAGGATCATCAAATTGCCTCTCACGGATACGCTCTAATAAAGAAGAACGAGCGACCGTGCAGGCTAACACCCTGCTAGGCTCAGAAATGTCTAATCTCACGAACCGGTTGGCTAAGGCCTGGACATCTAGAGCTAATGGTCTCTGATTGACCGGAATATATGCAAGACTACCCATGCTGGCATACTTTCTACTCAATGCATCGGCCACCACATTGGCCTTACCGGGGTGATATAATATAGTAACATCATAGTCTTTTAGCAACTCTAACCATCTCCGCTGTCGTAGATTCAACTCCTTCTGTTTGAACAAGTACCGTAGGCTTTTGTGATCGGTGTACACCTCACATGTCACACCATATAGATAATGCCTCCAGATCTTTAAGGCATGAACCACTGCTGCTAACTCAAGATCATGAACTGGATAATTCTTCTCATGTATCTTTAACTGCCTCGAAGCATAAGCGATAACCTTACCATCCTGCATCAATACCGCTCCAAGCCCTGTACGAGATGCATCACAATAAACTGTATAAGGCCCTGCACCTGTAGGTAGTATCAACACCGGTGCGGTGGTCAAGGCTGTCTTGAGCTTCTGAAAGCTCGCCTCACACTCCTCTGACCACTGGAACTGGACACCCTTCTGGGTCAACCTGGTCATCGGGGCCGCAATAGAAGAAAACCCCTCTACAAATCGACGGTAGTAACCTGCTAATCCCAAGAAACTCCGGATCTCAGTCACTGAAGCTGGTCGAGGCCAATTCTGGACTACCTCAATCTTCTTTGGGTCTACCGAAATACCTTCCACTGATACAATATGACCCAGAAATGCCACCGAACTCAACCAGAACTCACATTTTGAAAACTTGGCATATAACTGATTATCCTTCAGAGTCTGAAGAACCACTCTGAGGTGCTGCTCGTGCTCTTCCTGGCTGCGAGAGTACACCAGGATGTCATCTATGAAGACTATCACGAACAGATCTAAGTAAGGCCTGAATACCCGATTCATCAACTCCATGAATGCTGCTGGGGCATTGGACAACCCGAAGGACATGACCAAGAACTCATAATGCCCATATCTAGAGCGAAAGGTCGTCTTAGGAATGTCAGCCGCCCTGATCTTCAGCTGATGGTAGCCTGACCTCAAGTCTATCTTAGAAAATACCCTCGCTCCCTGGAGCTGGTCAAACAAATCATCAATCCTTGGCAGTGGATACTTATTCTTTATTGTCACTTTGTTTAATTGTCGGTAATCAATACACATCCGCATCGAGCCATCTTTCTTCTTTACAAATAATATAGGTGCTCCCTAGGGGGAAACACTGGGCCTGATAAAGCCCTTCTCAAGAAGGTCTTGCAACTGATCTTTCAACTCTTTTAGCTCCGGCGGGGCCATACGATAGGGTGGAATAGAGATGGGCCGAGTGCCCGGTGCCAGATCAATACAGAAATCAATATCCCTGTCGGGTGGCATGCCCGGCAGGTCTGAAGGAAAAACCTCGGGAAACTCCCGTGCAATAGGGACCGACTCAATGGAAGGAACTTCTGCACTGGAATCACGAACATAAGCCAGATAAGCTAGACACCCCTTCTCGACCATACGTCGAGCCTTCACATAGGAAATAATGGTGCGAACGGAGTGGCTTGAGGTACCTTTCCACTCTAGCCGGGGTGATTCTGGCAAGGTCAAGGTCACGATCTTAGCATGACAATCTAGAATAGCATGGTATGGGGACAACCAGTCCATCCCCAATATGACATCAAAATCCACCATATCTAAAAGCAACAGATCAACACGGGTCTCAAGACCCCCAAATATAACTACGCACAAACGATACACTCAGTCGACTACAATGGAGTCACCCACTGGTATAACCACATAAACTGGAATATCCAGAGTATAGCTGGGCACAGCCAAATACGGTGCAAAGTAGGAAGACACATATGAATATGTAGATCCAGTGTCAAATAATACTGAAGCACCTCTGCCACACACAAGAATAGTACCTGAAATCACGGCATCTGATGCCTCTGCCTCTGGCCTGGCTGGTAAAGCATAGAATCGGGGATCTGCACCTCCCCTCTGAGCTGCGTCTCTAGGACGACCATCAACTGGCTGACCTCTACCTCCGGCTGGACGGTCTCCACCTCTACGGTCTCGACCTCCACCTCTATAATATCTACCCCCGCCTCTGGCTGGCTGGGCAGGCTGAGGGTCAGCTGGGGCCTGAATCATAGGACGAGGACCCCGCTGCTGAGAGTTGCCCGCTGTTCGAGGGCAATACCTGATAAAATGACATGGGTCACCACAACCGTAGCAACTCTTAGACTGATAGGGTTGCTGGCCCCGACGACCCGAATGGCCTCCACGAACACTCTGAAGAGGCTGAGCATTAATAGGAGGCTGGTCTGAATAATGCCCCCGAAAACCACGATCACCTGATCCACCCTGTGAAGCCTGAAGGGCGGAATGAAAAGGCCTGGAAGACTGGCCTCTATCAAAGGATTCTCTGCTACCAGAGGAAGAACCACCAAATCTACCTGAATGACGAGGCCTCTTATCTGAAGAATAACCGCCTCCCCTAGCAAGAGCCATCTCAACTCTGCGTGCTGCATTGGCTGCCTCCTGAAATGATATGTCACTCCCCACGCCCATAGCCATCTGGAGTCTAATTGGCTGATTAAGCCCATCTATAAACCTGCGGACCCTCTCCCTCTCTGTGGGAAGTATCACCACCGCATGACGAGCCAAATCGACAAATCTCGTCTCATACTGTGTAACCGTCATAGTGCCCTGATGGAGGCGCTCAAACTGCCTCCGAAGTACATCCCGCTGAGTAGCAGGGAGAAACTTCTCCAGAAATAGCTCTGCAAACTGATCCCATGATAAAGCTGGGGACCCTGCTGGTCGAGTCAAGCAATAATCTCTCCACCAAGTCTTGGCGGATCCTGCAAGCCTGAATGTACAGAAGTCAACTCCATTTGTCTCCACGATCCCCATAGTCTTGAGAATCTCATGGCAACTGAATAAGAAGTCCTGAGGATCCTCTGATGTGGCACCGCTGAAGGTAGTGGTAAATAGCTTGGAGAACCGATCAAGTCTCCATAAAGAATCAGAAGTCATGGCTGCTCCATCACCGGCATGAGCTGTGGTACTCGACTGAGTGGCCACAGCTGGCTGAACCACTGGTGCCTGAGGCTGAGGAGCTACTGGCTCCGGAGTACGAGCAATAGGAGTCTAAGCCCCTCCTCCAGCCTGAGAAGCGGCTGGTGCAACTGATAATAAGCCCGCTCTGGCAATGCTGTCCATAAATCCCGCTATTCTGACCAAAGCATCCCGAAGATCCGGGGTAAATAAAGCCTCTCCTGGGACCTGAGCTGGGCCCACTGGAGCTGCTGGGACCGGAACCTCCTCGTCAATCTCAATATGAGGCTCCACCTCTAGGGTAGCTGCCTGGGGCTGAGCTCTACCCCTACCACGGCCTCGGCCCCTGCCCCTCACGGGAGCTGCCTGGGGCTCGGGCTGCTGGTCAGCGGACGAAGAAGCGCGTGTCCTCACCATCCGCGAAAGGACAGAATAGAAGTTCAATCAGTATTTGAGGAACAAGTCGCACGACAAGAAAGAACAAATGAGAGACTCTTTCCTAACTCAATAGACTCTGGAGGACAAGTACGGACGTCTCCGTACCTACCTCTCAAACTCTACTAAGCTTGTTCGTGAGTGGTGAGACCTATGTAACCTAGAGCTCTGATACCAACTTGTCACGACCCGGATTTTCCCCCAACATCGGGATTGTGATGGCGCCTACTCGTGGTAGCTAGGCAAGCCACTGTATTCATACTATCCTGTTTTTAATACAATTTCATAATTTATTTATCAACAAACCATAACTTTAATTAAATAAGTGCGGAATACTTTATCGAATTAGAAATAACTAGTTACAAGGTAAAAAAAATCATACTGAAATCCTCTACCCAAGACGTGGAGTCACCAACTCACGAACTACTACTGAATACTACACATAAAAGTTTGAAAGAAATATAACATAATTCTGTTTGTCTCGGAACAAAGAGACTACAGCTAGTAACATAAATAAAGAGAGAGACGCCGGGCCTGCGGACGTCCGCAAGCTACCTCGGTCTCAAATGTGATCAACTCCCACGCAATCGATTTACTGCTGCTGCTCCTGTGCAAAAACGCACAGAAGTGTAGTATCAGCACAACCGACCCCATGTGCTGGTAAGTGCCTGGCCTATCCCGGCGAAGAAGTGTCAAGCCTTGGACCAGACACCCACATAAACCTGTGCAGTTCAATATATATGTATACCATAGAATAACAATAAATAACCAAGTAATAACAAAATAAGGAATATCTCAAAGAACTCAACAATTAACAACAGTTAATAAGTTCACAAGGAAAACAAAGAAAAATGGAAACACAAGTAATATCAAGTCAAGGAATAGCAAGCAGTTGCACGGCATCACCCTTCGTGCTTTTACTCTCGTCCTCACCAATTAAGCAAATAAAGTACACGGCATCACCCTTCGTGCTTTTACTCTCATCCTCACATCCATAGTACGGCATGATCCTTCGTACATGGTTCAATAACAGGGCACGGCATGATCCTTCGTGCATAATCAATAAAACATGGCACGGAATTAACCTTCGTGCATAGATAATAAAACATGGCACGACATTAACCTTCGTGCATAAATAATAAATCAAGGTACGGCATCACCCTTCGTGCATTATCACTCTTCCTCACCCAAATAACAATCACAGTTAAGGGCAAAGAAAGAAACAGTAATTCATAAACCGTCCCAACAAGGGCAATCAATAATCATCTTCACAACAAGTCCCGACAAAGGAGAACAATAACAATTCTACAACCTGGCAAAGGTTCAACAATTCATCTGCAAATATGTCTCACAATAAGCATTATCAACGACTCACGGTCATACTAGACGCCAATGTATGGATGCTCGTCACCACAGCCCATACACCGCACTCGATCACATAACACATAGCACATAATCCAATTCCCTCAAGCTAGGATAGAACAAACACTTACCTCGAATGTTTATGAACAATTCAATCCGTGGCAATGTCTTTTTCTTTCAAATTTGGCTCCAATCCAATCGTATCTATACACAATTGATTTAATATCATCAATACTACTCAACAAACTAATTCCTAAGACCAATTACACTTTTACAACATTCTGCCCGGAATAGTGAATTTCGACCCCGGGCCCACATGGCCGAAACTCGGGGTTCGGACCAAAATTCGGTTACCCATCCCCCCACGAGTTCAAGTATATGATTTGTTTCAAAATCGGACATCAATTCGAGGTCCAATTTCCCAATTTATGAAAAACCCTATATTCTATCAAAAACAAGAAATTCTACCATGAAAACCTTTGATTTCTATTGAAAAACATGTTTAATGATGTTAGGAATTGAAAGAATTAAGTAAAAAGTGACTTACAATTGTTTTGAAGAAGAAGGAATCCGTGAAGAATCGCAAATGGGTGTTTTTGGGTTGTGAAAAGTGAAGAAATGAACTGAAAATCGTGATTTACAGGTCTCTGTGTTCGCATTTGTGAACATGGGTTCGCAATTGCGAACCCCGACCAATTTCTGGAGTTGAAAAATAAGCTAAGGTTGGGAAGTTCGCATTTGCGAACATTTGTTCGCATTTGCGAAGTCTAGGCAGTTGCTGGGGATTTCGCATTTGCGAAATAATGTTCGCATTTGCGAACAAGCTAGGCTTCTGGCTTTTGTCGCAATTGCGACAAATTCTTCGCATTTGCGAAGCCAGGCAACATATTGAAGGCCTCGCATTTGCGAGGTTAAGTTCGCAATTGCGAACTGTGGCCCAGGTCTGCCAGTGTCGCATTTGTGACACTTCATTCGCATTTGCGATCTTGGCTGGTTCTGGCAGGCATCGCATTTGCGATAATGGGTTCGCATTGGCGAACCCAGCTTTGAACTGTCTTCTTCGTATTTGCGAGAAATTCTTCGCAAATGCGAAGCCAACAGCTGGGTGAAAAACCAGCAGTGCATAAATTCAAAAATTGATCCTACGGCCTATCAAATCTTTACCCGAGCCCCCCGGGCTCCAAACCAAACATGTACACTACATCAAAAACACATTATGAACTTGTTCGTGCGATCACATCGCCAATATCACATCTTTTTCATCAAATCAAGCCTCAAATTCATGATTTTCATACTTTTGGTTTTCAACACTTTCAAACTTGGAACTCAAGGTCCAAAACATCTCAAACGACATCCGAATGTCACCTAACTTTACAGAAATCACATATAAAATATTTAAGACTTGTACCGGGCGTCGGAACCAAAATACGAGCCCGATACCAAGGTCAATTAATTCATTTTCCTTTAACAATCACATCAAAAACAATTCCACAGAAAAAATCATAACTTGGGCTCTAGGCCTCGGAATTCGACTCCGGACGCATGTCCAAGTCCCATATTTTCCTACGGACCTTTCGGGACCATCCAATCTCGGGTCCGGATCCGTTTACCAAAAATGTTGACCGAAGTCAACCATATCAATATTAATATCATTTTTATCCAAATTTCTCATAGAATTCATTTTTTTTCTATCACAAAATCTTTCCGGCTACATGCTCGGATCGTGCACGTAAATTGAGGCAACATAGAATGAGGTTTTCAAGACCTCAGAAGCTCGAAATGATTAATAAAATAAGTGATGACCCTTTGGGTCGTCACAATCTCCACCTCTAAAACAACCGTTCATCCTCGAACGGACAAAAGAAAGAAGTACCTGAGTCAGGAAACAAGTGTGGGATAACGGCTCCGCATATGAGACTTGGACTCCCAGGTCAATGCCTCAGGAGGCTAACCTCTCCACTGAACACGCACTGAAGGAAAAATCTTCGACCTCAACTATCGAACATGCCGGTCTAGAATAGCTACCAGCTCCTCCTCGTAAGATAGATCATTGTCCAATTGGACAGTACTGAAGTCTAACACATATGTGGGATCGCCGTGGTATCTCCGAAGCATAGATACGTGAAAAACTAGATGCACGACTGATAAGCTAGGCGGCAAAGCTAATCTGTAAGCCACCCCTCCCACTCTGTCTAGAATCTCAAATGGACCAATATACCTAGGGCTGAGCTTGCCCTTCTTCCCGAACCTCATCACGCCCTTCATAGGCGACACTCGGAGCAATACTCGTTCACCAACCTTGAAATCTACATCTCGAACCTTACAATCCGCATAAGTCTTCTGCCTGGACTGAGCTGAACGCAATCTCTCCTGAATAGTCTTGACCTTATCCAAGGCCTCCTGAACTAAGTCTGTACCCAACAACCGAGCCTCTCCCGGTTCAAACCATCCAACTGGTGATCGACATCGCCTACCATACAACGCCTCATACGGAGCCATCCGGATGCTAGACTGGTAACTGTTATTGTAGGCGAACTCTGCTAATGGCAGAAACTGGTCCCACGAGCCTCCGAAATCAATAACACGGGCTCGAAGCATGTCCTCTAGAATCTGAATAGTCCTCTCGGACTGGCCATCCGTCTGAGGATGAAATGCTGTACTCAACTGAACCTGGGTGCCTAACTCCTGCTGGACCGCTCTCCAGAACCGCGAGGTAAACTGCGTACCCCGATCAGAGATAATAGATACCGGCACTCCATGGAGACGAACAATCTCCCTAATGTAAACCTCCGCTAACCTCTCCGACGAGTAGGAGACGGATACTGGAATAAAGTGTGCTGACTTGGTCAGCCTATCAACAATGACCCAAATAGCATCAAATTTCCTCCGAGTCAAAGGAAGTCCAGTAACAAAGTCCATAGTGATCCGCTCCCATTTCCACTCTGGAATTTCAATCCTCTGGAATACACCACCAGGTCTCTGGTGCTCATATTTCACCTGTTGACAATTTAGACACCGAGCGACATACGCAACGATATCTTTCTTCATTCTGCGACACCAATAGTGCTGCCGTAAGTCCTGGTACATCTTCGCGGCGCCTGGGTGAATAGAATACCGCGAACTGTGGGCCTCCGCTACGATCAACTCTCGAATCCCTTCGACATTGGGCACACAAACTCGACCCTGCAATTTCAATACCACATTGTCATCTAGATTTACCCGTGTGGCACCTCCCCGCTGTACTCTGTATCTCTCAACTCACGCAAATGAGGATCATCAAATTGCCTCTCACGGATACGCTCTAATAAAGAAGAACGAGCGACCGTGCAGGCTAACACCCTGCTAGGCTCAGAAATGTCTAATCTCACGAACCGGTTGGCTAAGGCCTGGACATCTAGAGCTAATGGTCTCTGATTGACCGGAATATATGCAAGACTACCCATGCTGGCATACTTTCTACTCAATGCATCGGCCACCATATTGGCCTTACCTGGGTGATATAATATAGTAACATCATAGTCTTTTAGCAACTCTAACCATCTCCGTTGTCGTAGATTCAACTCCTTCTGTTTGAACAAGTACCGTAGGCTTTTGTGATCGGTGTACACCTCACATGTCACACCATATAGATAATGCCTCCAGATCTTTAAGGCATGAACCACTGCTGCTAACTCAAGATCATGAACTGGATAATTCTTCTCATGTATTTTTAAGTGCCTCGAAGCATAAGCGATAACCTTACCATCCTGCATCAATACCGCTCCAAGCCCTGTACGAGATGCGTCACAATAAACTGTATAAGGCCCTGCACCTGTAGGTAGTATCAACACTGGTGCGGTGGTCAAGGCTATCTTGAGCTTCTGAAAGCTCGCCTCACACTCCTCTGACCACTGGAACTGGACACCCTTCTGGGTCAACCTGGTCATCGGGGCTGCAATAGAAGAAAACCCCTCTACAAAATGACGGTAGTAACCTGCTAATCCCAAGAAACTCCGGATCTTAGTCGCTGAAGCTGGTCGAGGCCAATTCTGGACTGCCTCAATCTTCTTTGGGTCTACCTGATTAAATACCTTCCACTGATACAATGTGACCCAGAAATGCTACCGAACTCGGCCAGAACTCACATTTAGAAAATTTGGCATATAGCTGGTTATCTTTCAGAGTCTGAAGAACCACTCTGAGGTGCTGCTCGTGCTCTTCCTGGCTGCGGGAGTACACCAGGATGGCATCTATGAAGACTATCACGAAAAGATCTAAGTAAGGCCTGAATACCCGATTCATCAACTCCATGAATGCTGCTGGGGCATTGGTCAACCCGAAGGACATGACCAAGAACTCATATTGCCCATATCTAGAGCGAAAGGCTGTCTTAGGAATGTCAGCCGCCCTGATCTTCAGCTGATGGTAGCCCGACCTCAAGTCTATCTTTGAGAATACCCTCGCTCCCCGGAGCTGGTCAAACAAATCATCAATCCTCGGCAGTGGATACTTATTCTTTATTGTCACTTTGTTTAATTGTCGGTAATCAATACACATCCGCATCGAGCCATCTTTCTTCTTTACAAATAATACGGGTGCTCCCCAGGGGGAAACACTGGGCCTGATAAAGCCTTTCTCAAGAGGGTCCTCCAACTGATCTTTCAACTCTTTTAGCTACGGTGGGGCCATACGATAGGGTGGAATAGAGATGGGCTGAGTGCCCGGTGCTAGATCAATACAGAAATCAATATCCCTGTCGGGTGGCATGCCCGGCAGGTCTGAAAGAAAAACCTCAGGAAACTCCCGTACAATAGGGACTGATTCAATAGAAGGAACTTCTGCGCTGGAATCACGAACATAAGCCGGATAAGCTAGACACCCCTTCTCGACCATGCGTCGAGCCTTAACATAGGAAATAACAGTGCGAACGGAGTAGCTTGAGGTACCTTTCCACTCTAATCGGGGTGATTCTTGCAAGGCTAAGGTCACAGTCTTAGCAAGACAATCTAGAATAGCATGGTATGGGGACAACCAGTCCATCCCCAATATGACATCAAAATCCACCATATCCAAAAGCAACAGATCAACACGGGTTTCAAGACCCCCAAATATAACTACGCACAAACGATGCACTCAGTCGACTACAATGGAGTCACTCACTGGTATAGCCACATAAATTGGAATATCCAGAGTATAGCTGGGCACAGCCAAATACGGTGCAAAGTAGGAAGACACATATGAATATGTAGATCCAGTGTCAAATAATACTGAAGCACCTCTGCCACACATAAGAATAGTACCTGTAATCACGGCATCTGATGCCTCTGCCTCTGTCCTGGCTGGTAAAGTATAGAATCGGGGATCTGCACCTCCCCTCTGAGCTGCGTCTCTAGGACGACCATCAACTGGCTAACCTCTACCTCTGGCTGGACGGTCTCCACCTCTACGGTCTCGACCTCCACCTCTATAATCTCTACCCCCGCCTCTGGCTGGCTGGGCAGGCTGAGGGTCAGTTGGGGCCTAAATCATAGGATCGAGGACCCCGCTGCCGAGAGTTGCCCGCTGCTCGAGGGCAATACCTGATAAAATGACCTGGGTCACCACAACCGTAGCAACTCTTAGACTGATAGGGTTGCTGGCCCTGACGACCTGAATGGCCTCCACGAACACTCTGAAGAGGCTGAGCATTAATAGGAGGCTGGTCTGAATAATGCCCACGAAAACCACGATCACCTGGTCCACCCTGTGAAGCCTGAAGGGCGGAATGGAAAGGCTTGGAAGAGTGGCCTCTGTCAAAGGATTCTCTGCCACCAGAAGAAGAACCACTAAACCTGCCTGAATGACGAGGCCTCTTGTCTGAAGAATAACCGCCTCCCCGAGCAAGAGCCATCTCAACTCTGCGTGCTGCATTAGCTGCCTCCTGAAATGATATGTCACTCCCCACGCCCATAGCCATCTGGAGTCTAATTGGCTGATTAAGCCCATCTATAAACCTGCGGACCCTCTCCCGCTCTGTGGGAAGTATCACCACTGCATGACGAGCCAAATCGACAAATCTCGTCTCATACTGTGTGACCGTCATAGAGCCATGATGGAGGCGCTCAAACTGCCTCCGAAGTACATCCCGCTGAGTAGCAGGGAGAAACTTCTCCATAAATAGTTCCGCAAACTGATCCCATGATAAAGCTGGGGACCCTGCTAGTCGAGTCAAGCAATAATCTCTCCACCAAGTCTTGGCGGATCCTGCAAGCCTGAATGTACAGAAGTCAACTCCATTTGTCTCCACGATCCCCATAGTCTTGAGAATCTCATGGCAACTGAATAAGAAGTCCCGAGGATCCTCTGATGTGGCACCGCTGAAGGTAGTGGTAAATAGCTTGGAGAAACGATCAAGTCTCCATAAAGAATCAGAAGTCATGGCCGCTCCAGCACCGGCATGAGCTGTGGTACCTGACTGAGTGGCCACAGCTAGCTGAACCACTGGTGCTCGAGGCTGAGGAGCTACTAGCTCGGAGTACGAGCAATAGGAGTGCGGGCCCCTCCTCCCGGCCGAGAAGCGGCTGGTGCAACTGATAATAAACCCGCTCCGGCAATGCTGTCCATAAATCCCGCTATTCTGACCAAAGCATCCCGAAGATCCGGGGTAAATAAATCCTCTCCTGGGACCTGAGCTGGGCCCACTGGAGCTGCTGGGACTGGAAGCTCCTCGTCAATCTCAATATGAGGCTCCACCTCTGGAGTAGCTGCCGGGGGCTGAGCTCTGCCCCTACCACGGCCTTTGATACGGCCTCGGCCCCTGCCCCTCACGGGAGCTGCCTAGGGCTCGGGCTGCTGGTCAGCGGATGAAGAAGCTCGTGTCCTCACCATCTGCGAAAGGACAGAATAAAAGTTCAATCGGTATTTGAGGAACAAGTCGCACGACAAGAAAGAACAAATGAGAGACTCTTTCCTAACTCAATAGACTTTGGAGGACAAGTACGGACGTCTCCGTACCTACCTCTCAAACTCTACTAAGCTTGTTCGTGAGTGGTGAGACCTATGTAACCTAGAGCTCTGATACCAACTTGTCACGACCCGGATTTTCCCCCAACATCGGGATTGTGATGGCGCCTACTCGTGGTAGCTAGGCAAGCCACTGTATTCATACTATCCTGTTTTTAATACAATTTCATAATTTATTTATCAACAAACCATAACTTTAATTAAATAAGTGCGGAATACTTTATCGAATTAGAAATAACTAGTTACAAGGTAAAAAAAAATCATACTGAAATCCTCTACCCAAGACGTGGAGTCACCAACTCACGAACTACTACTGAATACTACACATAAAAGTTTGAAAGAAATATAACATAATTCTGTTTGTCTCGGAACAAAGAGACTACGGCTAGTAACATAAATAAAGAGAGAGACGCCGGGCCTGCGGACGTCTGCAAGCTACCTCGGTCTCAAATGTGATCAACTCCCACGCAATCGATTTACTGCTGCTGCTCCTGATCATAACCTGGACTTGTGCAAAAATGCACAGAAGTGTAGTATCAGCACAACCGACCCCATGTGCTGGTAAGTGCCTGGCCTATCCCGGCGAAGAAGTGACAAGCCTAGGACCAGACACCCACATAAACCTGTACAGTTCAATATATATGTATACCATAGAATAACAAGAAATAACCAAGTAATAACAAAATAAGGAATATCTCAAAGAACTCAACAATTAACAACAGTTAATAAGTTCACAAGGAAAACAAAGAAAAATGGAAACACAAGTAATATCAAGTCAAGGAATAGCAAGCAGTTGCACGGCATCACCCTTCGTGCTTTTACTCTCGTCCTCACCAATTTAGCAAATAAAGTACATGGCATCACCCTTCGTGCTTTTACTCTCATCCTCACATCCATAGTACGGCATGATCCTTCGTACATGGTTCAATAACAGGGCACGGCATGATCCTTCGTGCATAATCAATAAAACATGGCACGACATTAACCTTCGTGCATAAATAATTAAACATGGCACGGCATTAACCTTCGTGCATCAATAATAAATCAAGGCACGGCATCACCCTTCGTGCATTATCACTCTTCCTCACCGAAATAACAATCACAGTTAAGGGCAAAGAAAGAAACAGTAATTCATAAACCTTCCCAACATGGGCAATCAATAATCATATTCACAACAAGTCCCGACAAGGGAGAACAATAACAATTCTACAACCTGGCAAAGGTTCAACAATTCATCTGCAAATATGTCTCACAATAAGCATTATCAATGACTCACGGTCATACTAGACGCCAGTGTATGGATGTTCGTCACCACAGCCCATACACCACACTCGATCACATAACACATAGCACATAATCCTATTCCCTCAAGCTAGGATAGAACAAACACTTACCTCGAATGTTTATGAACAATTCAATCCGTGGCAATGTCTTTTTCTTTCAAATTTGGCTCCAATCCAATCGTATCTATACACAATTGATTTAATATCATCAATACTACTCAACAAACTAATTCCTAAGACCAATTACACTTTTACAACATTCGCCTGGAATAGTGAATTTCGACCCCGGGCCCACATGGTCGAAACTCGGGGTTCGGACCAAAATTCGGTTACCCATCCCCCACGAGTTCAAGTATATGATTTGTTTCAAAATCGGACATCAATTCGAGGTCCTATTTCCCAATTTATGAAAAACCCTATATTCTATCAAAAACAAGAAATTCTACCATGAAAACCTTTGATTTCTATTGAAAACATGTTTAATGATGTTAGGAATTGAAAGAATTAAGTAAAAAGTGACTTACAATTGTTTTGAAGAAGAAGGAATCCGTGAAGAATCGCAAATGGGTGTTTTTGGGTTGTGAAAAGTGAAGAAATGAACTGAAAATTGTTATTTACAGGTCTCTGTGTTCGCATTTGCGAACATGGGTTCGCAATTGCGAACCCCGACCAATTTCTGGAGTTGAAAAATAAGCTAAGGCTGGGAAGTTCGCATTTGCGAACATTTGTTCGCATTTGCGAAGTCTAGGCAGTTGCTGGGGATTTCGCATTTGCGAAATAGGGTTCGCATTTGCGAACACGCTGGCTTCTGGGCTTTGTCGCAATTGCGACACATTCTTCGCAATTGCGAAGACGGGCAATTACTGAAGGCCTCGCATTTGCGAGGTTAAGTTCGCAATTGCGAACTCTGGTCCAGGTGTGCCAGTGTCGCATTTGTGACACTTTATTCGCATTTGCGAACTTGGCTGGTTCTGGCAGGCATCACATTTGCGATAATGGGTTCGCATTGGCGAGCCCAGCCTTGAACTGCCTTCTTCGCATTTGCGAGAAATTCTTCGCAAATGCGAAGCCAACAGTTGGGTGAAAAACCAGCAGTGCATAAATTCAAAAATTGATCCTACGGCCTATCAAATCTTTACCCGAGCCCCCCGGGCTCCAAACCAAACATGTACACTACATCAAAAACACATTATGAACTTGTTCGTGCGATCACATCGCCAATATCACATCTTTTTCATCAAATCGAGCCTCAAATTCATGATTTTCATACTTTTGGTTTACAACACTTTCAAACTTGGAACTCAAGGTCCAAAACGTCTCAAACGACATCCGAATGTCACCAAACTTTACAGAAATCACATATAAAATATTTAAGACTTGGACCGGGCGTCGGAACCAAAATACGAGCCCGATACCAAGGTCAATTAATTCATTTTCCTTTAACAATCACATCAAAAGCAATTTCACAGAAAAAATTCATAACTTGGGCTCTAGGCCTCGGAATTCGACTCCGGACGCATGTCCAAGTCCCATATTTTCCTACGGACCTTTCGGGACCATCCAATCTCGGGTCCGGATCCGTTTACCAAAAATGTTGACCGAAGTCAACCATATCAATATTAATATCATTTTTATCCAAATTTCTCATAGAATTCATTTTTTTTCTATCACAAAATCTTTCCGGCTACATGCTCGGATCGTGCACGTAAATTGAGGCAACATAGAATGAGGTTTTCAAGACCTCAGAAGCTCGAAATGATTAATAAAATAAGTGATGACCCTTTGGGTCGTCACAATATATGCATTCGTTGAAGTAAGAAAGTGTATACAGGTTGTGAAAAGTGTTGTATTTGTGTATTGTAGTTTGGTGATGTGTTTCGGGGGCCCTCTGATAGGTGGATATGTCCATAATACAAAGGAAACTCTGGCAAAAGTTTTCTAAAATGTAAGAGTTAGTTAAAATTTTGATAGTTTGCATATCATGTCTTTTAAAACCAACTCATTTTCAAAATCCTCATTCGAGGATGAATGGTCTTAAGGGGGGAGGATGTAAAGCCCCATAAAATTTTTGTGCATGAAACCTAGTAGTTGTGGTGCCATGGTCCGAATAAAGTGTTAGGAATGCGTAGAATTCTTCGCGGCTCGCAAGCTCACCGCGGTTCGGAGACTTGGTAGTGATTTAAGTTTCAAAAATATGAAGAGTCAATTTTTCCAGAAAAGTGTCGATTCTGCGGTCAGGAATGCGACCGCAGATCCGTTATGCGGACCGCATTCTTGCCCCAGCTTAACAGAAGGTTTACAAAATTTGGTGTTGAGAATGCAGTCGATATGCGATCGCAGAATGGATCTGCGGACCGCAGATCTACCGCATAAATTCTCGAAGGGTTTTGAGTGTCAAATCTGCAGTGCACTATACGACCGCAGATCAAGAATGCGGACCGCATTTTGGTCGCATTCCGTAACAGAACTTGTGTAAATTTTGAGGCAATTTTGCGATCACTATGCGGACCGCATGTTGATTCTGCGATCGTACATGCGACCGCAGAATTGACCCGGCCCAGGAATTTTATAAAATTGATCTTCTTTAATATAACTCCTTTATCTTTCATTTTATCATACCACCTTATTAAAATTAGAGAGAGAAGAGA
This sequence comes from Nicotiana noctiflora, assembly GCA_032618575.1. NCBI lineage: Eukaryota > Viridiplantae > Streptophyta > Magnoliopsida > Solanales > Solanaceae > Nicotiana > Nicotiana noctiflora. The sequence continues at coordinate 198,617 of JASVEL010011882.1, read as the reverse complement.
GGGATTTTAGAGAGAGAAGTCTTTCATCCTCAAAGATTGCTCCAACTACTTAGTTCAAGGGATTCTAGGGCAAGAATTCAACTTCCCCCAAATCAATTGAAGGTACAAACCCTAGCTATTTTCTCTAATTTTTAGTTTTTAAATGGGTAAGGAGAGGGTTGCATATAATAGCTTTTAAAAATGGAATTTTACACTCATGCATGATTACTGAACTTGATTTTTAGCAAAGAGGAAGTGAATAGGCATAAGAGTCTGCAAAACGAGGTCGGCAAAGATAGGGTAGCTTGGGTAAGCATAGAGTATGAAGTTAACGGAGGAAAACTCAATACCAGGTATGTATGGCTAATGTTGATTCTTGTGAAATCGCCTATATGTGTGAAATTGTTTGGTTTGTGTTAATTTGACAAATTGTGTGAAATTCTTGATGTTGTTGTTGGATATTCAAATTGCTGTTGAACTATGAGTGATGTAATATGGGATACAAATCGAAAGATAAATGAGAGTTGAATTTGGTAAAAGAATTGTGAATAATGGCTATGATGGCATATATGGTACCTTGTGGAAAAGAAATGAAACACTTAAGGTGTGGTAAGTTATTGAACATAACAGTATGAACATCCCCGATTTTGGAAATATTGTAACTTGGTTGTGATATTGGCTTGAGAAGTAATTGAGAACATGAACCAATGTGTAAGTTGCTTATTTGAACTTGTTGTAATTGTGTGTAGTACCTTATCTGCAGTTTGTGATTGTTGTGTTTGAAAACTGTACGGTGGGATCGGGTTGCGCGCCGCAACATGAAGAAATAAGGTGTGGGTTGGGGTGATAAGGGTGGCCGAGGTAATAAATGTGGATGAGGTAATAAGGATGGAAACCGATCGAAATCGCAAATGAAATTGATACAAAATCATTGACATGAAATTGTGAAAGGAGACAATAGGAGAGTTTGCAACCTGTGGGGCACTGATTGCCCCTTTGTTTGACTACTTGCAATTTATGTGGTTGATTGGTTGTGTTTCTATTTGTTGACCTTAAACGTGCTTGTGTTGAGGCTTATGTGAAATGAGTAAAAGGTGGGAAACATGGTTAGTTAGCTTAATTGATCTTTTTATGTAATCAATTGGCCTGTCTTGTCATCGTGATTTTTTTTAACGGCTTGAGTTTAGTTGGGAAAAAGTTTGTCCATACATACCAGTACAATTCAAGTGTACTGACGTTCCTTTTGTCGGGGACGCAACATTCGTGTTATGATTGTAGGTGGATCAGTAGCAGGCACTTCAGCTCATCGGCAGTAGTATCCTTCATCCTCCATTGCCCGTTTTGGTGAGCCCCTTTCTTCCTCGGGGCCCTATGTGGTTCACGCCACTTTTGTTTAGATTTCATTTTGGTTTTGTAAGGTATAGCCGGAGCCTTGTTACCGGTAAGTGTTGTTTTCCTTTCTGTATGCCAGAGGCTCTGTAGACATGTAAACTGTGGGATTCCAGTCTTATGTATATATTATGTTATGTCGGGCGTTGTAAAAACTGTAAACTTGTTAATAAATCACTCTTATGGGTTTGTTTGTTTATTGTGAAATCATTTATGATTAGTAAGATATTTGGCTAATGAGAAACAATAAACATAGGGGTAACGCGTGGGAATGAAAGGCACCCAGGTCCGCTTGACTGGGGCTACCCGGTCAGGCGCCGGTCATGTCCCTCGATTTGGGGTGTGACAGACACCTTTTGATTTTATGGTCCTCGATGAATTATTTTACTTTGTTGCCAATGTATTGTTTCCCATTGTAATATGCTATATCGACAGGTATCCCAAACCGACATATGATATGGTCGCATATGAAGTCGGTGACTTCTTTTTCTGTTAGCTTCTTGAAGGCCCTTTGCCCATTTTGAGAATTAGTTTGTCATAAACAAAATAAATTTAACTTTACCTGGCACCTTGGAAGTGGGCTTACGAAGTAAATCCCCAATTTCATGCATAGCCATAGGGATAGGACCGAATGGAGTTGCTCAACGAGTCGGTGGATCATCGGTTCAAATATTTTGCATTTATCACACTTTCGAATTAATTCCTTTGCGTCCTTTTCCATTCTATCCCAATATTACCCTGCTCTAATCACCTTGCAAACCAGTGAGTTCGAACCAGAATGGTTCCTACAAATACCCTCGTGGATTTCTCATAATAGACAATCGGTGTCCTTGGGTCCAAAGTACACTGCCAGTGGTCCATCAAAGGTATTTCTACACAACATTCCATTTTCATCGAGTGAGAATCGGGCTGCTTTGGCTCGAAGTGTTCTTGATACTTTTGGGTCCACATGGAGCTTACCATGCTTTGAGTTATAGATGTACTTATTCGTCCAATCTAGGCTAAAATCTTTTAATTAATATTTGCATGGCCTTCTTCGACCATAGGCCTCGGTGACGTACCCGATTTTAGCAAGAGTTCCTTTACTAATTCGTTACGAGGGAGTCGGCCACGAATTCTACCAAGATTTGAGACATGATAGCCATTTGAGGTTGATATTCGATATTATATCCTCCAATTTCGATGGCCTATTTGGCCAATCTGCCAAATAATTTGGGATTATGCATGACATTTTGAAGTAAGTACGTAGTTAGTATGCATATAGGATGGCATTGAAAATATGGTTGTAATTTCTTGCAGACGCTTATTAATGCAAGAGCTAACTTTTTTAAATGTGGGTTGGTACGTTCAAATTACACTTTTAATTAAATAGTGTATGGTGGTCAGTGTCAACTATAGTAACCCAATAAAGTTGGGATTGAATCCCACTTGCTCGAGTGGTATGCAACTTGACTTAGGTGATAATTCTATTCCGTTAATCATAACAAGAGAATGATATGATTGTGAATTAAATAGATAACTAATTATAACTTTGAGAATGTAAATAAATTGATTAAGGAAACCAAGGTTGTGTCCCAATTAATGGAATGTAATGCTATCAGTGTTAATATGATATATCTTTAATGGAAGGTCCTTTGATAAGCAAATGATTTCAAAATAACTACCCAATACTTTCTAATGGTTGAGTAGTATTTTCCCTCTACGATTTTTCCAGATGTAAAAGAGTAGCAATTTAAGAACCGCCAGTTTAATGCCAAGCAGAGCTCATTTATTCTTAATCAATTCTATTAAACAAGAGTTAACATCTTGAGTTCTTGATATTCAATTCTACCAAACCCTAACTCACATTTCCAAGTAAAGAAAGAGTAACACAAAATACATTAATGTTTGCAACCATCAACCATAAATAAAGAACAAGAATATAATAGCTGCTCATACTAAAATACAAGAACAATGTAATCAATAAAGCCATAAAGCTTACAAAAGTTCAAGATTGATTCTTCACAAATATCCAAATAAATAAAGTATTAAATGCTCTCTAAGTAAGAAATTGTTTTAGACTTCAATACCCTAGAAAAGCCCTAGTTATTATCTTTATAGTGGACCAAAAGTTGAACATAAAATCGGTCAAAAATACTCTTTCAGATAGCTTATGCGTTCATATACTGGTCATAAGCTAGTTATGTCGACCACATATTAAGCACTCTATCGCAGACTTGTTGAATCCCAGATCTGGCTTCAGTCGCATAATGGTTATGCGGTCCGCATATGTGTTATGTGACTGCATACACACCCACATATCATGTTGAGGGCTATCTTCTATGGTGATTATGTGACCATTATGCGGCTCGCATATGTGTTATGCGACAACATAATTGATCGCATATTTTATTCTTCAGTTGGCCCAAAAGACTATCTCTGTTCGCAATCTGGAGGTAGATTATGTCGTATGCATGTGAGTTATGCGACTGCATACTTTCTGCATATCGTCTTTTTGTGACTTTTTGACTTTTTTTCCATGTTTTCAGGTATCCAAGCTCGTGCACTATTAAACAACCAAACTTGATAAGAATTAACTACAAATGCATTAAAAGGCAAGTTAAAATCTAAGCAATTGTTACCAATTGTGCCGAAATTCTATAGCACATCAATAGCCCATCTTAAACTCTTGCTTGCCCTCAAGAAACTAAAACAAAACTAACCTAAACTATACTTCTATTATTTTTGAAAATTCACAAAATAGTAGTGACTATAGATGGTTTTCACTGACAGCTAACAAGCCTGCGAACCTATTTATTTACCCTTACTTGAAAACAACTTATCATTCAATCGTTCGACTGAACAATTTGTGACCTTAGAGCCTCGACAAAAATGACAAAATTCTATTCATGGTGAAGTGCACTTGTGTTTTACTTTAAGAACCTATCTTTCACTAAGTCATACAATTCATACGCATTGACAACAAAGAAAATCCTCACTCACATATATATATAGGGGATGAAATCAAGACACTATAAGTATCAGTCCATATGCTTCCCCTTATTTTAACTTTTCTAATATATCATGAATGGTTGATCATGGATCACTCCACTTTTCATAGGTTATAATGTACGCTTAAGGATTGCTTGGATGATTATTTAGGAATATAGTTGTTATACTCTACTTGAATTAAAATGCATTATTTTCAATTACATGATTTATCTTTATTTGTTAACCGCAAATTGTTCTCAAAGGCAATAAGTTTATATAGAGGAGTTAACAAGGTAAATATTAATCATTAACTATGTCCTAAGTCATGCCAAATAAATATTAATCATTAACTATGTCCTATGTCATGCCAAATACACCAATTTAGTTTTATTGAATCTTAAGGTCAAAACTTGTGAATACGCTTGACAAGGATGGAACATAATCATTGTGGGGATCTTACAAAAATAGATGGCCGGTCGAATTTACTATTTATTATTATTTTAGCTAATATACATAAATTATATACATATTATACATAAATTATATATCTACCGGCTAATTGTTTTTGTTTTGAGTAAGCGGCTATTTAGAAGTTTTCCAGAATGACTTGGTTTTGGATTCATAGAATTTTACCTTTTCCTATCTTAGTTTTTTTTTTGTAAACAAAGATAATACTATTAATAATTAGTTTTTGTGTACAGAGGATTGATGCATATATGGCATCCTATTAGAAACCATAGAACTAGTAGTATTTTCATCATGACAGTTAGTAATATTAATTAAACTGACTGGCCTATCCTCTTCAAAACATAACGCAGCAAAACAAGGTACTGTTTCCAAAATTATACGCCCAGTATTTCTTTCAAAAAGATTGTCACGACCCAAACCCTGGTCGTGATGGCGCCCAACACAATGCTAGGCAAGCCCGACCATATTATCCCTTAAACCAGCCAGTTATTACTCAAATTAAACTTAAACAGTAAATGATCATATCAGGTGATAACCGAAACGTAAAACATACAAAATACGGTCCCAACCATATCGTGGTGTCACGAGACTGAGCCTCTACAGAATAGCATCCTAATACAATCAAGTCTAGGCAAATAGGAAATCAACAAGATGATAAAGAAGGAGAAAACAAACTCTGCGGACGCTGGCAGCTACCTCGTAATCTCCGCCGAAGTAGACAAGGATCAGCAGCTACACTGTCTCAACTGCTCTCGGGCACCTGTGGATCTGCACAGAAAGTACAGGGGAGTGGGGTGAGTATATTTCAACTCAGTGAGTAATAATAATAAATAATAACTGAAGGTAAGAAATCCTGTGCTATCACTTAACAGTTCTAAGGCAACCCTCACTCGTACCCCTACGTTGTACGGCCATCTCAACATATAAAGACATATACCTATGTCTATAATGTATAAGTATTTAAATAGATAATAGGATATGATTAAGTATAATGCTGTGGCGTGCAGCCCGCTCCAATACATATACCGCTGCGGCGCGCAGCCCGCTCCATTTAACGTCGACGGCGCTCACTGGGGGTGTATACAGACTTCGGAGGGGTTCCCTAGGCCCAAGCACTATTATACTGCGGCGTGCAGCCCGATCCACACATGTATTACTGCGGCGTGCGGTCCGATCCAATATATGTATGAATATATATTTATATTGCTGCGGCGCACAGCCCGATCCCCTAATATACACCAGTGCTCAATGAGAATGTGTGCAGACTCAGACTCCGAAGGGGCTCCTACAGCCCAAGCGCAATAATACTGCGGCGTGCAGTCCGTCCCATATGTATATTACATGTATATTACTGCGGCGTGCAATCCGATCCAATATATATACTATTGCGGCATGCAGCCCGATCCAATATAGGTATATATATATAATACCTCATAATGGGTCCTCGACCCTATCCCGGTCAGTATATACTTGGCCTCTCAGGCCCAATATAATATATCACAGTGGTTCCTTGACCGTGTCTCAGTCAATATAGACTTGGCCTTTCAGGCGCACTCAGCTAGAACAGGGAATTCCACCCTGGATAATCTCTCTCAATGTACACATCTAGTACGAGCCCATATTATGCTATACAGCTAGAGCTACGGCTAAGTGTATGTTTCCAACACAATATAAGGGTCACCTAGCTCTATAGGTTCCCTAATGCTCTACAGATCGGCACAAGGCCCCAAACATGGCTACTAACCCAATTACACATTTATAATCTCCTTCACAGTCATAATACGCAATACACTATCAGTCGGGAGGGATCAAGTCCGATCCCCCAATCACAATGCCACCACGCCCGTCACGTGACGCGTGTCTCATCTCTACTTAGCACTGTATAGTGCAAGTACGGGGTTTCAAACACTCAGTACATTATTTACTACCACCACTCACCTCGAACCGGTAGAAGCTTTAATCCGCCTTGCGCTTGCCTCACAAATCAATCTCCTCGGATGCCAAATCTGCTCAAAATCATAGAGAATGCATCAATATATGCTAATTTGACGAAATTCATTCGAAATAACCCAAATTATATCAAAACCCACAAGTTGTCAAAACCCGACTTTTGGTACGCTTGTCGAAAAAATACAAAAATCACATATTCGGAATCCTCATCTCGATACGAGTCTAGGCATATAAAATTTATCAAAATCGGACTCCATTTGCCCACTCAAATCGGTGTTTTTCTTCAATTTAGGCCTAGGGCTCAAACCCACCTTTAATCTTCCATTTACAGGGGATTTAACCAAGGATTTCATGTTAAAATGATGTAATTAAGCCACAAAACTTACCTCCAACGAAACCCCGATGATTTCCCGGCAATCTCCCGTCAATTTCTTCTCTTGGAACTCAAAAATGGAGGTTTTGGGTATTAAACCCGCGACTGTCCAGTTCTGGCTTTTAATTCACTGCCAGAATATTTCCTTCATCGTGTTCGCGACGCCATTCACGCGAACGCGATGCCTCTTACCTCTTCCTCATCGCGAACGCGGCACGCCTTCACGCGTCCGCGAAGGTCAAGTTCCCAACTCCGGATTTTTACTCTACGCGAACGCGTAGTCTCCCACGCGAACGCGTGGCCTCGCCAAATCCTACTTCGCGAACGCGGCCTAGACCCACGCGAACGCGATGCGTTCCAACTCCCTCGTACGCGAACGCGTTAACTCCCTCGCGAACGCGAAGAGTGCTGAACCTGGCCTACGCGAACGCGGGCCTTGCCCTCGCGAACGCGAAGGCCAAATCACTGCCCAGTGATCTGCAGATTACAGCAGGTCATTTCTTGCTTCCAAATGCCGGATGATGGTCCGGATTCATCCCGAGGCCCCCGGGACCCCAACGAAAACCACTAACATACCCCAAAAAACGATACGAACTTGTTCCAATCATAAAAACACCATCCAAAACATCAAAATCACCAATTACCCACGGATTCAAGCCTAAGTTTCTTCAAAACTTCCGAATTGCACATTCCATCAAAAACCCGACCAAACGATGTTCGAATGACCTGAAATTTTGCAGGCACATCCAAAATCACCTAACGGAGCTACTGCAATAGTCGGAATTCCATTCCGACTCCCGGATCAAAATTTCACCTATCGATCGGGTTTCGCCAAAATTCAACCTTAGCCAATTCAAGCCTATTTCTACACCGGGCCTCCAAATTCAATTCCGATCGCTCCCCTAAGTCACAAATCACCTCCCGGAACTAACCGAATCATCGGAATCCGATTCCGAGCCCTCTAACCAAATAGTCAACTCCGGGTTGACTTTCCTTATTCAAGTTTCCTTCAAAAAGGCTATATGCCTCATTTTCAATCCAATTCGCTCCTAACTTCCCCGATAGACTCTAACACTGATATAAAAGCATGAATTATGTAATTACAACATAACGGGGTGGTAATTCCCGTGACGACGGGCCGGGTCATCACATTCTCCCCTTCTTAAGCAAACGCTCGTCCTCGAGCGGGTCAAGAAACATACCTGAAGTCTCAAATAGCTGAGGGTATCTGCTCCGCATCTCCTGCTCAACCTCCCAAGTAGCCTCCTCTACGGGTCGACCTCTCCACTGAACCTTAAATGATGCAATCTCGTTCGACCTCAACTTCCTTACTTGGCGACCTAAAATAGAAATAGGCTCCACATCATATGATAGATCACCATCAAGCTGAACGGTACTGAAGTCTAATACATGAGACGGATCCCCAATGTACTTCCGGAGCATAGACACATGGAATACTGGATGAACGCTGGATAAGCTGGGTGGCAAGGCTAACTCATATGCCACCTCTCCAACTCTGCTGAGTATCTCAAAAGGACCAATGTACCTGGGACTCAACTTTCCTTTCCTCCCGAACCTCATGACACCCTTCATGGGTGAAACCTTCAGCAATACTCTATCACCAACCATGAAAGACAACTCTCGAACCCTACGGTCTGCATAACTCTTCTGGCGAGACTGTGCCGTGCGAAGCCTCTCCTGGATCAACTTTGCTCTATCCAGAGCATCCTGAACTAACTCAGTCCCTATCAATCTATCCTCACCACGCTCAAACCATCCGACGGGAGATCTACACCGTCTGCCATACAATGCCTCGTACGGGGCCATCTGAATACTCGACTGGTAGCTGTTGTTGTAGGCAAACTCAGCAAGTGGCAAAAACTCATCTCATGAACCACCAAAGTCAATCACACATGCCCGCAACATATCCTCCGTTTGTCTGGGGGTGAAATGCGGTGCTCAACTCAACCCGCGTACCCATCTCTCGCTGAAATTCTCTCCAAAACTGAGAAGTGAACTGAGTGCCTCTGTCAGATATAATAGACACTGGGACATCATGCCACCTGACAATCTCCCGAATAAAGATCGATGCCAACCGCTCCGATGAGTAAGTAGTACTAAGTGGGATGAAATGTGCGGACTTAGTCAGCCGATCAACAATCACCCATACAGAATCAAACTTCCTCGCTGTCCGAGGGAGCCCAGTAACAAAATCCATGGTGATCCTCTCCCGTTTCCACTCGGGAATAACCATACGCAGAAGAACACCGCCCGGTCTCTGATGCTCATATTTGACCTGCTGGCAATTGAGGCACTTAGCTACATGCCTAACAATATCCATCTTCATTCTCCTCCACCAGTAGTGTTGTCTCAAGTCTTGGTACATCTTTGCGGCACCTGGTGAATAGAGTACCGCGAACCGTGTGCCTCCTCAAGTATCAACTCCCGCAAACCATCAACATTGGGCACGCATATACAGCCCTGCATCCTTAGAACACCACCACTGTCGATAGTCACATCTCTAACATCATTATGCTGCACTTTGTCCTTAAGGACAAGCAAATGTGGGTCATCATACTGTCGCTCCCTGATGCGATCATATAAGGAAGATCGAGAAACAACACAAGCCAACACCCGACTCGGCTCTGAAATATCTAATCTCACTAGCCGATTGGCTAGAGCCTGAACATCATAAGCAAATGGCCTCTCCCCAACTGGGATGAAAGCTAAGCTGCCCATGCTAACCGCCTTCCGACTCAAGGCATCGGCCACCACATTGGCCTTTCCCGGATGATACAAAATAGTGATATCATAGTCCTTAAGCAACTCCAACCACCTCCGCTATCTCAAATTAAGGTCCTTCTGTCTGAATAAGTGCTGAAGGTTGCGATGATCCGTGAACACCTCACAGGAGACACCATACAGGTAATGCCTCCAAATCTTCAAAGCATGAACTATGGCTGCTAGCTCCAAATCATGAACAGGGTAGTTCTTCTCGTGGGGCTTCAACCGACGAGAAGCATAAGCAATGACCCTACCCTCCTGCATCAACACACAACCAATGCCCACTCCTGAGGCATCACAATATACAGTATAAGAATCTGAAGCTAACGGCAGAATCAAAACTGGTGCTGTGGTCAGTGCTGTCTTGAGCTTCTGAAAGCTCTCCTCGCACTCCTCGGACCATAAGAAAGGAACACCCTTCCGAGTCAATCTAGTCAAGGGTGAAGCAATAGAAGAGAATCCCTGAACGAATCGGCGATAATACCCTGCCAATCCCAGAAAGCTACGGATCTCAGTAACTGAGGTCGGTCTGGGCCAACTCTGCACTGCCTCGACCTTCCCCGAATCTACCTGAATACCATTACTGGACACCACGTAACCTAAGAATGCCACGGACTCAAGCGAGAACTCACATTTGGAGAATTTAGCATATGGCTTCTCCTCCCTCAATCTCTGCAACACAATACTCAAATGCTGAGCATGCTCCTCCCGACTACGGGAGTAGACTAGAATGTCATCAATGAACACAATCACAAATGAATCCAAATAAGGCCTGAACACACTGTTCATCAGATGCATAAATGCTGCTGGGGCGTTGGTCAGCCCAAACGACATCACAAGGAACTCATAATGACCATATCGGGTACGGAATGCAGTCTTCATAATGTCGGACTCTCTAATCTTCAGCTGATGGTAGCCTGAACGAAGATCAATCTTCGAGAACACCCTAGCTCCCTGGAGTTGATCAAATAAATCATCAATACGAGGCAGAGGATACTTATTCTTCACTGTTACTTTGTTTAGCTGCCTGTAGTCAATACACATCCTCATGGATCCCTCCTTCTTCTTGACAAACAGGACCGGTACACCCCACGGCGACACACTCGGCCGAATGAACCCCTTATCTAGGAGTTCCTGGAGCTGCTCCTTCAATTCCTTCAACTCAGCTGGTGCCATCCGATACGGAGGAATAGAAATAGGCTGAGTGCCTGGCACCAAATCGATACCAAAATCAATATCCCTATCCGGCGGCATGCCCGGCAGGTCCGAGGGAAACACATCAGGAAAGTCTCGCACAATGGGAACAAGAATCAATACTGGGAGTTTGGGTCTCGACCTCCCGCACAAATGCTAAATAAGAGAGACATCCCTTCCCAACCATTCGTTGGGCCTTGAGGAAAGATATTACCCTGCTAGGTACATACTCAGTCGTGCCTCGCCACTCGATCCTCTGAATGCCCGGCATAGCCAAAGTGACTGTCTTAGCATGACGGTCCAGAATAGCATGACATGGAGATAGCCAGTCCATGCCCAATATAACATCAAAATCAATCATGCTGAGAAGCAACAGGTCTACTCGGGTCTCCAGACCTCCAATAGTGACCAGACAGGACCGGTATACGTGGTCCACAACAATAGTATCCCCTACCGGGGTAGATACGTGCACCGGCAGCTCAAGACTCCCTCGGGTCGTGCCCAAATGAGGAGCAAAATATGTAGACACATAAGAATAAGTAGAACCGGGATCAAACAATACTGAGGCATCTCTGTGGCAGACTGAAATAATACCTGTAATGACAGCATCCGAAGCAACGGCCTCAGATCGGCCCTGAAAAGCATAGCATCTAGCATGTCCGTCTGATCGGCCTCCCCCTCGAGAGCGACCCCTAGCTGTCTGACCCTCACCCCTAGCCGGTGGGGCGGGTGCTGAAGTAGAAGGACCAGATGACGAGGGCTGCCCCCTCTGCTGATAATATTTGGAAACAAGACGGGGACACTCCCTACGGTGGTGCCCAAACTCACCGCACTCGTAGCAACTCCCCGGTGCCTGGGTACTGAGACTGATAAGGACCTCTGGCGCTGGAGTGGCCAGCTGATGAACTAGGCCGAGATGAACCCCGAGCGGATGGGGCCTGTGAAGAACTCTGAGCTGGCATGGCACTGAGAGATGGCTGGCTCCGGTGCGAACCCCGATAACCCTATCTAGGAGACCATCCGCGACGATCCGAGCGACCCGACTGCGAAGACCTGAAAGAGCGACCTCGGCTCGGCTGACTCTGGCCTCTGGTCTGAGTGCCACCGGAACTAGTCGCTCCTCGAGGCCTCGTTGGCCTCCCTCTCATCCCGCTCCCTGCGACGATCCGTCTCTATGTCGTGAGCAATATCCACAAGCATCCTCCAATGTACGACTCAAAACCCTCTCCCGAGTCATCGAATACGAATGGGATAAATGAGGCCGTCCACGAAGCGCCCAATCCTCTCTCGTCGGAATGAACCAACCACGGTGCATATCCGGACAACTCTGTAAACCCGATCTCATACTCTGACACCGACATGTCCCCCCGACGGAGACCCTCAAACTGCCTACGCATCTCCTCTCTCCGAGATCGAGGCACCCATTTCTCCAAGAACATAGTGGAGAACTCCGGCCATGATAGTGGTGCTGCCCCTGCCGGCCTGCGGTGCTCATAAACCTCCCACCAAGCGAAGGCTGGTCCCTGAAACTGAAAGGTAGTGAAAGATACCCCACTACACTCCAATATCCCTGCCGTACGAAGCATCCGACGGCACTTATCCAGAAAACCTTGGGCGTCCTCGCCCGGAGCACCAGTGAACACTGGAGGAGATAACCTGGTGAACCTCTCGAGACGACGCTCCTCATCGTCTGTCATAGCTGGGACCCTGTCCCCCTGAATCTGATCTGCTGGCTGAACCGGAACCACAGGCTGAACTGGAGGAGCCTCTGGTGTCTGTAAGCCCTACACTGCTGGCTCTGGAGTGCGTACTGCGGGGGTCCGATGACCACCCCCGATCCCCGATGCAGCTGCTGCAGTAGTAACTGAAACCGCCTGTGCTAGGCCAGTGCAGACTGCTAGTATCTGAGCCAGGGTCTCCTGTAGACCCGGAATAACAATGGGCACAGCTGGTGCCTGATCTGGTGCTGCTGGCACCTCTGCAACTGGGGGCTGTGGGTCAGCTGGCACTGCCTCGGCTGCCCTAACTCCGCCACGACCACGACCGCGTCCACGGCCTCTAGCAGGTGGTAGTGGTGGTCGTCCTCCACGTCCGGATGATCGAGTTCTCGCCATCTGCAAGAGAATAGAATGTCAAAGTTCAGATCAAGTCAAAAGTAATCGCACGACAAGAATTCCAAGAATTGAAACTTTTCCTAAAAAGGTTTGCAGCCTCCCGAGGATAAGTACAGGGGTCCCCGCACCGATCCACGAGACTCTACCAACCGGCTCATGACTCGCGAGACCTGTTAACCTAGGCTCCGATACCAACTTGTCACGACCCAAACCCTGGTCGTGATGGCGCCCAACACAATGCTAGGCAAGCCCGACCATATTATCCCTTAAACCAGCCAGTTATTAATCAAATTAAACTTAAACAGTAAATGATCATATCAGGTGATAACCAAAACGTAAAACATACAAAATACGGTCCCAACCATATCGTGGTGTCACGAGACTGAGCCTCTACAGAATAGCATCCTAATACAATCAAGTCTAGGCAAATAGGAAATCAACAAGATGATAAAGAAAGAGAAAACAAGCTCTGCGGACGCTGGCAGCTCCCTCGTAATCTCCGCCGAAGTAGACAAGGATCGGCAGCTACAATGTCTCAACTGCTCTCGGGCACCTGTGGATCTGCACAGAAAGTGCAGGGGAGTGGGGTGAGTATATTTCAACTCAGTGAGTAACAATAATAAATAATAACTGAAGGTAAGAACTCATGTGCTATCACTTAGCAGTTCTAAGGCAACCCTCACTCGTACCCCTACGGTGTACGGCCATCTCAACATATAAAGACATATAACTATGTCTATAATGTATAAGTATTTAAGTAGATAATAGGATATGATTAAGTATAATGCTGCGGCGTGCAGCCCGCTCCAATACATATACCGCTGCGGCGCGCAGCCCGCTCCATTTTACGTCGACGGCGCTCACTGGGGGTGTATACAGACTTCGGAGGGGCTCCCTAGGCCCAAGCACTATTATACTGCGGCGTGCAGCCCGATCCACACATGTATTACTGCGGCGTGCAGTCCGATCCAATATATGTATGAATATATATTTATACTGCTGCGGCGCGCAGCCCGATCCCATAATATACACCAGTGCTCACTGAGAATATGTGCAGACTCAGACTCCGAAAGGGCTCCTACAACCCAAGCGCAATAATATTGCGGCGTGCAGTCCGTCCCACATGTATATTACATGTATATTACTGCGGCGTGCAGTCCGATCCAATATATATACTGCTGCGGCGTGCAGCCCGATCCAATATAGGTATATATATATAATACCTCATAATGGGTCCTCGACCCTATCCCGGTCAGTATATACTTGGCCTCTCAGGCCCAATATAATATATCACAGTGGTTCCTTGACCCTGTCTCAGTCAATATAGACTTGGCCTTTCAGGCGCACTCAGCTAGAACAGGGAATTCCACCCTAGATAATCTCTCTCAATGTACACATCTAGTACGGGCTCATATTATTCTATACAGCTAGAGCTACGGCTGAGTATATGTTTCCAACACAATATAAGGGTCACCTAGCTCTATAGGTTCCCTAATGCTCTACAGATCGGCACAAGGCCCCAAACATGGCTACTAGCCCAATTACACAGTTATAATCTTATTCATAGTCATAATACACAATACACTATCAGTCCGGAAGGACCAAGTCCAATCCCCCAATCACAATGCCACCACGCCCGTCACATGATGCGTGTCTCATCTCAACATAGCACTGTAAAGTGCAAGTACGGGGTTTCAAACCCTCAGTACATTATTTACTACCACCACTCACCTCGAACCGGTAAAATCTTCAATCCGCCTTGCGCTTACCTCGCAAATCAATCTCCTCGGGTGCCAAATCTGCTCAAAATCATAGAGAATGCATCAATATATGCTAATTTCACGAAATTCATTCGAAATAACCCAAATTATATCAAAACCCACAAGTTGTCAAAACCCGACTTTTGGTACGCTTGTCGAAAAATTACAAAAATCCTCATCTCGATACGAGTCTAGGCATATAAAATTTACCAAAATCGGACTCCATTTGCCCACTCAAATCGGTGTTTTTCTTTAATTTAGGCCTAGGGCTCAAACCCACCTTTAATCTTCCATTTACAGGGATTTAACCAAGGATTTCATGTTAAAATGATGTAATTAAGCCACAAAACTTACCTCCAACGAAACCCCGATGATTTCCCAGCAATCTCCCGTCAATTTCTTCTCTTGGAACTCAAAAATAGAGGTTTTGGGTATTAAACCCGCGACTGTCCAGTTCTGGCTTTTAATTCACTGCCAGAATAGTTCCTTCATCGCGTTCGCGACGCCACTCACGCGAACGCGATGCCTCTTTCCTCTTCCTCATCGCGAACGCGGCACGCCTTCACGTGTCCGCGAAGGTCAACTTCCCAGCTCCGGATTTTTACTCTACGCGAATGCGTAGTCTCCCACGCGAACGCGTGGCCTCGCCAAATCCTACTTCGCGAACGCGGCCTAGACCCACGCGAACGCGATGCGTTCCAACTCCCTCATACGCGAACGCGTTAACTCCCTCGCGAACGCGAAGAGTGCTGAACCTGGCCTACGCGAACGCGGGCCTTGCCCTCGCGAACGCGAAGGCTAAATCACTGCCCAGTGATCTGCAATTTAGAGCAGGTCATTTCTTGCTTCCAAATGCCGGATGATGGTCCGGATTCACCCCGAGGCCCCCGGGACCCCAACGAAAACCACCAACATACCCCAAAATACGATACGAACTTGTTCCAATCATAAAAACACCATCCTAAACATCAAAATCACCAATTACCCACGGATTCAAGCCTAAGTTTCTTCAAAACTTCCGAATTGCACATTCCATCAAAGACCCGACCAAACGACGTCCGAATGACCTGAAATTTTGCAGGCACATCCAAAATCACCTAACGGAGCTACTGCAATAGTCGGAATTCCATTCCGACTCCCGGATCAAAATTTCACCTATCGATCGGGTTTCGCCAAAATTCAACCTTAGCCAATTCAAGCCTATTTCTACACCGGGCCTCCAAATTCAATTATGATCACTCCCCTAAGTCAAAAACCACCTCCCGGAACTAACCAAATCATCAGAATCCGATTCCGAGCCCTCTAACCAAATAGTCAACTCCGGGTTGACTTTCCTTATTCAAGTTTCCTTCAAAAAGGCTATATGCCTCATTTTCAATCCAATTCACTCCTTACTTCCCCGATAGACTCTAACACTGATATAAAAGCATGAATTATGTAATTACAACATAACGGGGTGGTAATTCCCGTGACGACGAGCCGGGTCGTCACAAAGATGCCCCTTCTTAGCTAGTTGATCAGCCACCATATACTTTCCTCTGCACACATGGTTGATAAGTGGTTTACCTAGCTCATCCAGGTAGAACCTCGCAATCCATAATCAAATTAGATAAAGTATTATTTGTGGATTTTAACAAGGTAATAAGTGAAAGTGCATCCACCTCCACTACTAGTGACATTAATTTACGATCCAAGGCTAATTTTAATCCTTGTAATAAAGCAAATAATTCTGAGTAAATAGAGGAGACATATGGTTATGAACCTTTAAACCTATTATCCAATCAACATTTGAATTTCTAATTACTCCTCCAATGCCAGCTCCTTTTCTTGAAAAAGCTCCGTCAGTGTTTAGTTTATAGTGATTATTAGTAGGAGGATTCCATTTTATATTACTACTTTCCAATGATTTACTAATTGGCTTAAAACGATAAGAAGATAAATAAGTGTATTCCACTGATTGATAACTTATAATAGTTTGCGAAATATTGTCATTTTTATGATTAAAAATATTATTATTACGAGTGAGCCAAATATACCAAAGTGTATAAGCTAAATAAGTTTGTGGATTAATGTTATAAGGAAAAATAAAATACTTAGTCTTAATGAGGTGGTAAACCCACAAATGAGTATTATGAGTATGACGGAGATTCGTAATGTGATTTACCATACCTAATTGATTCCAAAGAATCTTAGCATTTATAAAATCAAGAAAGAGGTGTTTAGTAGTTTCATCCTCTTTATCACAAAATAGACACTTAGCAGTAGTTAAAATGTTGATATGATGTAAGTAAGCACGGGTAAGAAGTCTATTATGACAAAGAAGCCAAATAAAACTCTTAATTTTTGGATGAATTGGGAGTTTCCAAATCCAATTGTAACTATGGCCCGAATAATTATAATCTGTTTATCTATTACTAAACAATTGTACATAGATTTAACGGAGAAAATACCATCAGTTTTAATTCCCCAGTGTAAGAAGTCATTATTATTAAAAAGATTAGAAGTATAAATTGCATCTATCATATTTTTAGTGTTATGGTCAAGTTCAAAGGATAAATTATCCAAATTCCAACCAAGGGGATCTCTAATAGCAGAAGGAGTAAGATGTAATTGATCTTGCATTAAAGGATCATGTATTAAAGGTAGAAGAGATGTGCCCGGTTTAATCCAAGGATCATTCACAAATTGATAAGCTTTCCATTTCCAACTCTCCATTGCAAACCTCTTGGGCAAGAATGCCATCCATTAAGAATATTAGTCCAAGTTTTGGAACAGTTTTGACTATTTTGCCTAGAAAGGTATTTATTGTAAAGAATTTTTGACCATAGAGAATTAGGAGAATTGAAGAACCTCCAAGAAAGACTTGCTAACAAAGCATCGTTCTTCGTAGTGAGCTTTTGAATTCCCAATCCTCCCTGATCTTTGTTAGTAGTTACCAAAGACCAGTTAAGAAGATGCAATATTTTTTTTAAGGGGTGTAGTACCCCATAAAAAATTCCTTTGATATTGCTCCATTTTGTTGATAATATAATTAGGAATCTTAATAAATTGCATGACATGATTTGGAAGATTGTTTAAAGTTGATTTAATAAGAGTAGTTCTACCCGTCAAAGTTAAAAAGATAGTTTTCCAACCTGCTAGCCTATTTTTAAAATTATCCAGAATGAATTGAAAATGTTCTTTTTAGGCCTAGAATTGAACATTGGAAAACCTAGGTATTTCCCAAAAGAGAGTCCTTCTTAACAGAGAAGGATTCTAAAATGAAATCTTATTAGATAAGGAGATATTTTTAGAAAAGAAAATTCTTGATTTATCAAAATTTATTTTTTGGCCTGAACAAGCTGTGAAATATTCAAGAGTGTCAATAATAGTATGGCAGCTTGTAATAGTAACTTTGGATAATAAAACAATATCATCCGCAAAAAGGAGATGTGATAATGGGGGACCCTTTTTTGAAAGATTAATAGGATGCCATTGGAGATGATCAACCGAAATTGAAATGCTTCGAGAGAGAATTTGCATACACATGATAAATATGTAAGGAGACAAAGGGTCCCCTTGTCGTTTACCACGTGAAGGGTTAAAAATTTGTGTTCAAGATCCATTGATAAGAATCGAGAAGGAAGATGTTGTTATGCACGACATAATAAGCTTTATCATAGGATGTGGTATTTCAAAATAATTAAGAGTTCTTCTAATAAAAGCCCATTCTAATCTATCAAAGGCTTTTTTCCAAGTCTAATTTTAAAAGCATGTAGGAACTTTTACCTTTTGTTGATGAAAAATAATTTAAAATTTCCTGACTTTTTATAGCATTATCAGAATCACGTTTCCGTTTAATGAAACTCGATTGAGTAGGTCCAATTATTTTTGAGATTACTAACTTTAGTCGCATAACAATTAACATAGTGATTATTTTATAAAGTGTATTGCAAAGACTAATGGGACGGTATTGTTGTATCATAGTAGGATGTTTAACCTTAGGAATTAGGCAAAGAAAAGTTTTATTTAACTCCGTAAGAATATAATTATTAGAAAATATCTCCAAGCAAAAAGGAATAACCTTATGGCTAACCTCCGGCCAGTATTTTTGATAGAAAAAGGGTGAAATCCATCTGGGCCAGGAGATTTAAAGGGTTGAAAGCTTAATAAAGCATTCTTAATATCTAAAGGAGTGAAAGGTTTATTTAACAAATTAATATCATTATTGGTAATATTATGATGAGGGATATAAGATGTGATGACCCGGCCCGTCATCGTGTGAGTTATCACCCCGTTACCCCCGTTATCTGCTTGTTAATTTCGTAATATGCATGTTGGGTAAGGCTGAGTCAATTCGGGTTGAGTTTGGTTGAAATTGAGGCAACTAGTCTTTTAAAAGAAGGAATAGTTGAGAAAAGTCAGCTGGATGTTGACCTGTGAGCTAGAGAGTTTGGAATCGAATTCTGATAATTCGGTTAGCTCCGGGAGGTCATTTGTGAGCTAGGAGAGTGATTGAAAGTGAATTTGGAGGTCCGGTGTAGTTTTAGGCTTGAATTGGCTAGAGTTGAATTTTGGCGATATCCGATCGATAGGTAAGATTTTGATCCGGGAGTCAGAATGGAATTCCGACAGTTGTAGTAGCTCCGTTAGTTGATTTTGGATGTGCATACAAAATTTTAGGTCATTCGGAGGTCGTTTGTCCGGGTTTTTGGTCGAATGTCGGTTTTAGAAGTTTGAATGAAAACTTAGGCTTGAATTTGCTTGGATTCGATGTTTTCCATGTTTAAGGGCGTGTTTTTATGATAGGAAGAAGTCCGTATCATGTTATGGAGTATGTTGGTGGTTTCGTTGGGGTCCCGGGGGCCTCGGGATGAATTCGGGGGTCCAAACGGACCAATTTTGCCTTAGGCAGCAGCTGAATTGCTGCTGTATCTCCAGAAGAATTTCCTTCATCGCATTCGCGAAAAAGGGCAGGCGTCCGCGAAGAGTATCGAGGTTTTGTCATCGCATTCACGATGGGTTGGACGCGAACGTGTAGGGTCAGGATCAGAGGATTCGCGTTCGCGGGGAGTTGAACGCGTTCGCGTAGGAGAGAAAGGTTAGGCATCAAGTTCGCGTGTAGGGCGACGCGAACGCGTATAAGAAAATCCGGGCGGCTGGAAATTTGTGCTTCGCGAATACGTGACTGGGCGTCGCGTTCGCGATGGGAGGACTGAGCAGAGCATCGCGTTCGCGTGAGGGACATCACGAACGCGTAGAACAATAGTGTCACGCCCCAAATCGGGGAACATGACCGGCACCTGACCGGGTTGCCCCAATCAAGCGGACCTGGGTGACTTTCATTCCCACGCGTTACCCCTGTATTGATTGTTTCCCATTAACCAACTATATTACTAATCATGAATGATCTCACATTAAACAAATAAAACCATACGAGTGATTCATTAATAAGTTTGCAGTTTTTACAACGCCCGACATAACATAATGTGTACATAATACTGGAGTCCCACAGTTTACATGTCTACAGAGCCTCTAGGATACAAAAAAGGGGAATACAATACTTGCCGGTAACAAGGCTCCGGCTATACCTTACAAAACCAAAATGAAATCTTAACAAAGGTGGCATGAACCACACAGGGCCCCAAGGAAGAAAGGGGCTCACCAAAACGGGCAGGTGGAAGGAGAAGGATACTACTGCCGATGAGCTGAAGTGCCTGCTACTGATCCACCTACAATCATAACACGAATGTAGCGCCCCGGCAAAAGGGACGTCAGTACACTTGAATTGTACTGGTATGTATGGACAAACTTTGTCCCAAGTAAACTCAAGCCGTTGAATTACATCAACAATTAATTAAGCCAGCTAACCATGTTTCCACATTTTCCTTATTTCAAATAATTCTCAACACAAAGCACTTTCTACAATCAACCAATTTAACAATAACCAATCAATCACGTAAAGCACAAGTAGTCAAACAAAGGGGCAATCAGATTGCCCCACAGGTTGCAAACTCTCCTGCTGTCTCCTTTCACAATTTCACATTATTGATTTTTGTATCAATTTTCAATAGCGATTTCGATCGCTTTCCATCCTTATTGCCCCTGACCACCCTTATTACCTCGGCCACCCTTATCACCCCAACCCACACCTTATTTCCCCACGTTGCGGCGCGCAACACGACCCCGCCTTACAGTTGAAAACACAACAATTTCAAACAGCAGAGATAAGGTACTACACACAATTTCAACAAGTTCAAATAAGCAACTTACACATTGGTTCATGTTCTCAATTTCTTCTCAAGCCAATATCAAAACCAAGTTACAAGTATTCCAAAATCGAAAATGTCCACATAATCATGTTCAACAATTTACCACAATTAAGGTGTTTCAAATTCCTTCCTCAATAAGCCAAATATGCCATCACAATGGTTGTTCCCAATTCTTTACCAATCTCGATTACCTTTTTATCTTTCAATTCATATTTCATACCACACCACACGTAGTTCAACATAAATCAAATGCTCAACAAGGAAATCAAAGAATTACGTAAAATTTCTCAATTTGACACATGCCAAAACAATTCGCACACATTTGGGCGATTTTATAAGAATCAAAATTAGCCATACATACCTGGTGATGAGTTTTCTTCCGTTAACTTCCTATTTTATGCTTACCCACGCTATCTTACTCTTTCCAACCTTGTTCTTGAAGACTCTTACTTCTACTCACTTCTTTTTACTAAAAATCAAGTTCAATAATCATGCATGAGTGTAAAAATTCTATTTTTAAAAGCTATTATATGCAAACCTCTCTTTACCCAATTAAAACTGAAAATCAAAGAAAATAGTTAGGGTTTTTACCTTGAAAAGATTGGGGATGTTGAATCCTTGCCCTAAGATCCCTTGGAATTAAGATGGTTGGAACAATCATTGAAGATCAAAGATTTCTCTCTCTAAAAACCCTCTCTTCTCTCTCCAATTTTGGTAAGATGATATGATAAAATGAAGAAGAAGTGTGTTATATTAAAGAAGAGATCGGGTCAAAATGTTACAAAAATCCGGGCCGGGGTCAATTATGCGGTGCACTATGCGACCGCAGAATCAACATGCGGTCCGCATAGTGACCGCAGAATTGCCCCAAATTTTACACAGGTTCTGTTAAGGAATGCGGTCACTATGCGGACCGCATGTTGATTCTGCGGTCGCAAAGTGCACCGCAGATTTGACATGCGATCGCATATCGACCGCACTTTTGACACGATTTTTGGGAAACTCTCTGGAACGTTTTGCGGCAAGAATGCGGTCCGCATGTCAGGTTTGCGGTCGCAATCTTGACCGCATATTTGACATTTTTCGGAAAAATTAATTCTCTACATTCTGCGCATTCCTAACACATTATTCGGACCATGACACCACAACTACTAGGTTTTATGCACAAAATTTTTACGGGACCTTACATCCTCTCCCCCTTAAGATCATTCGTCCTCGAATGAGGATTTTGAAATAAATGAGTTGGTTTTGAAAGACATGATATGCAACCATCAAAATTTTGACTAACTCTTATATTTTAGAAAAATTTCGCCAGAGTTTCCTTTGTATTATGGACATATCCACCGGTCAGAGGGCCCCCGAAACACATCACCAAACAACAATATACAACAACAACACTTTTCACAACTGATATACACTTTCTTACCTCAACGAATGCACATATTCTATCACATTGTTACAATTGCACATAAACTAGTCACTTCAATGAATTCTTACCTTATTTAACCATTTTAACACACCATGTACACTTAACAAACCATTACCAATCTACACTTACTATTAGTTGTTTATTAAACACGTAAATCTTTATAAGGCTTTCATTTGTCAAGAACGGTTCAAGTGACCCAAGGTAACAACACATTTAACTCATTACAAAATGAAGGAGACTTTACTAATACTAAGAGGGAAACAACTTAGGCAAGATGACGAGTTACTAGGAGTAGGAGGGTCACCTAATTTCTTCTAGGCTTGATCGAACAAATGGGGGTACTTTTCCTTCATCTCTTTTTCCGCTTCCCATGTGGCCTCCTCAACTTGTTGACTTCGCCACAATACTTTAACAGAGGCAACTTCCTTATTCCTCAACTTACGGACTTGCCTATCAAGAATGGCAACTGGAACTTCTTCATATGACAAATCTTCATTAACCTCAATGGCCTCGACTGGCATGATGGCGGATGGATCTCCAATCACTTTCTTCAACATGGACACATGGAATACCGGGTGCACTGATGACATCTCGGGAGGCAACTCTAGCCTATAAGCAACTTGACCAATCCTTTGAATGATCCGATATGGCCCGACATACCTAGGACTCAATTTCCCTTTCTTTCCAAATCGCATGACTCCTTTCATAGGAGATACCCTCAAGAACACCCAATCATCGACTTGAAACTCCAAATCCCTTCGACGAACGTCTGCATAGGACTTTTGACGACTCTGTGCTGTTTTCATTCTCTCCTGAATAACCTTGACCTTTTCCATAGCTTCGTACACCACATCTGGCCCTAGCAATTCCGCTTCACCTACCTCAAACCACCCGATTAGTGATCTACATCTTCTCCCGTACAATGCCTCAAACGGGGCCATTTGAATGCTAGCATGATAGCTGTTATTGTAAGCAAATTTTATCAGTGGGAAGTGTTCATCCCAATTACCTTTAAAATCTAAGACACAAGCCCGCAACATATCTTCAAGCGTCTGAATGGTCCGTGTAAGGCCCCGTAAAATTTTTGTGCATAAAACCTAGTAGCTGTGGTGTCATGGTCCGAATAATGTGTTAGGAATGCGTAGAATTCTTCGCGGCGAGCTTGCTCGCCGCGGTTCGGACTCTTGGTAGTGATTTAAGTTTCAAAAATGTAGAGAATTAATTTTTCCGAAAAATGTCAAATATGCGGTCAAGAATGCGACCGCAAACCTGACATGCGGACCGCATTCTTGCCGCAAAACGTTCCAGAGAGTTTCCCAAAAATTGTGTCAAAACCGTGTCAAATGTGCGGTCGATATGCGATCGCATGTCAATCTGCGGTGCACTTTTGCGACCGCAGAATCAACATGCGGTCCGCATAGTGACCGCATGTCTTAACAGAAACTGCGTAATTTTTTGAGCCATTCTGCGGTCACTATGCGGACCGCATGTTGATTCTGCGGTCGCATAGTGACCGCATATTTGACCCCGACCCAGATTTTTGTAACATTTTGACCCGATCTCTTCTTTAATATAACACCCTTCTTCTTCATTTTATCATATTATCTTACCAAAAATTAGAGAGAGAAGAGAGGGTTTTAGAGAGAGAAGTTCTTCATCTTCAAAGATTGTTCCAACCATTTAATTCCAAAGGATTCTAGGGCAAAGATTCAACATCCCCAATCTTTTCAAGGTAAAAACCCTAACTATTTTCCTTGATTTTCAGTTTTAATTGGGTAAAGAGAGGTTTTCATATAATAGCTTTTAAAAATAGAATTTTTACACTCATGCATGATTATTGAACTTGATTTCTAGTAAAAAGAAGTGAGTAGAAGTAAGAGTCTTCAAGAACAAGGTTGGCAAGAGTAAGATAGCTTGGGTAAGCATAAAGTAGGAAGTTAACGGAAGAAAACTCATCACCAGGTATGTATGGCTAATTTTGATTCTTGTAAAATCGCCCATATGTGTTAAATTGTTTGGCATGTGTTAATTTGAGAGATTTTATGTGATTTTTCGATATCATTGTTGGGTATACAATTGATGATTGAACTACAATTGGTATGGTTTGAAATGTGAATTGAAAGATGACAAAGGAATTGAAATTGGTACAGAACTGAGGAAAATTGTTGTTATGGCATATATGGTTCCTTTTGGAAAGAGATGAAACACTTGAATTGTGGAAATATTGAAACATGGTTGTGATATTGAATTGAGAAGAAATTGAGAACATGAACCAATGTGTAAGTTGCTTATTTGAACTTGTTGAAATTGTGTGTAGTACCTTATCTGCTGTTTGAAATTGTTGTGTTTTCAACTGTAAGACGGGGTCGTGTTGCGCGCCGCAACGTGGGTGAAATAAGGTGTGGGTTGGGGTGATAAGGGTGGCCGAGGTAATAAGGGTGGTCGGGGGCAATAAGGATGGAAAGCGATCGAAATCGCTATTGAAAATTGATACATAAATCAATAATGTGAAATTGTGAAAGGAGACAGCAGGAGAGTTTGCAACCTGTGGGGCACTGATTGCCCCTTTGTTTGACTACTTGTGCTTTACGTGATTGATTGGTTATTGTTAAATTGGTTGATTGTAGAAAGTGCTTTGTGTGAGAATTATTTGGAATGAGGAAAATGTGGAAACATGGTTGGCTGGCTTAATTAATTGTTGATGTAATTTAATGGCTTGAGTTTACTTGGGACAAAGTTTGTCCATACATACCAGTACAATTCAAGTGTACTGACGTCCCTTTTGCCGGGGCGCTACATTCGTGTCATGATTGTAGGTGGATCAGTAGCAGGCACTTCAGCTCATCGGCAGTAGTATCCTTCTCCTTCCACTGCCCGTTTTTGGTGAGCCCCTTTCTTCCTCGGGGCCTTGTGTGGTTCATGCCACTTCGGTTTAGATTTCATTTTGGTTTTGTAAGGTATAGCCGGAGCCTTGTTACCGGCAAGTATTGTATTTCCCTTTTTGTATCCTAGAGGCTCTGTAGACATGTAAACTGTGGGACTCCAGTATTATGTAGATATTATGTTATGTCGGGCGTTGTAAAAATTGCAATCTTGTTAATGAATCACTCGTATCATTTTATTTGTTTAAAGTGAAATCATTTATGATTAGTAATATATTTGGTTAATGAGAAACAGTCATCACAGGGGTAACGCGTGGGAATGAAAGGCACCCAGGTCCGCTTGACTGGGGCAACCCGGTCGGGCGCCGGTCATGTCCCTCGATTTGGGGCGTGACACAAGGTGCTTGGAAGCTTAGGGTTAGCAGGTTGTTGGCTGTGCTGAGATTCACCTGAGTTCCCAAACCTTGCTGAAACCTCTTCCAAAAGTTAGCTGTGAACTGAGCCCCGCGATCCGAGATGATAGAAAGTGGAGTGCCATGAAGTCTTACTATCTCCTTGATGTACAATCTTGCATATTGCTCCGCAGGTATCAGTGGACTTGACAGGCAGGAAGTGAGCTGATTTGGTGAGTCGATCTACTATCACCCATATTGAGTCAAACTTACGCCGAGTGCGAGGTAACCCCACCACGAAATCCATATTGATCATCTCCCATTTCCACCTTGGTATTTCTATAAGCTGAGTTAATCTACCAGGCCGTTGATGCTCGGCATTCACTTGTTGACAGTTCGGACATTTAGCTACAAAGCCTGCCACATCCTTTTTCATACCGTTCCACCAATAAATCTCCTTGAGATCGTGATACATTTTCGTTGAACCAGGGTGCACAGAATACCTGGAAGTATGAGCCTCTGCCATCACTCTTTCCCGAAGCTCGTCCACATCCGGAACACATAGCCTATCTTGACACCGCAATACACCATCTTCGCTGCCGAGTACAAATGCTGAGGTCTTGTCATTCATGACTGCTTCCTTCACCCGAACCAATGCTGGATCCATGAACTGTTTTTCCTTGATTTCCGTGACCAATGATGATTCTGCTCCATTATGCACCAAGATATCCCCCTCGTCTGACGCCGAAATACGAACCCCCAAGCTGGCTAATTGGTAGACCTCTCGAGCCAGGGGTCTCTGATCCACACCCAAATGAGCCAAACTACCCATGGATTTCCGACTAAGAGCGTCAGCTACCACATTTGCCTTCACTGGATGGTACAATATGTCCATATCATAGTCCTTGAGTAGTTCTAACCACCGCCGTTGTCTCAGATTCAGCTCTTTCTGCTTGAACAAATACTGGAGGCTCTTGTGGTCGGAAAACACATCTACATGAACCCCATAAAGATAGTGTCGCCATATTTTCAAGGCAAACACAACAGCTGCAAGTTCCAAATCATGCGTCGGATAATTCTTCTCATGGTTCTTGAGTTGTCTGGAAGCATAAGCTATAACCTTTCCGTGCTGCATCAATACACATCCCAAACCGACTCTGGAGGCATCACAATAGACTACAAATCCCTCTGTGCCTTCTGGCAAGGCCAATACTGGTGCCGAGGTCAATCTTGACTTCGGTTCTTGGAAACTTTTCTCACATGCTTCGGACCACTGGAACTTAACTGCTTTCTGCGTCAATTTAGTCAATGGGGAGGCAAGGGTTGAGAATCCCTCTACAAACCTCCGATAGTACCCTGCCAGACCCAAAAAGCTGCGAATCTCTGTCGGGGTCGTGGGTCTAGGCCAATCTTTCACTGCCGCAATCTTCTGAGGATCCACCATAATTTCCTCACTGGAAATAACATGCCCTAGAAAAGCTACGGACTCCAACCAAAACTCACATTTTGAGAACTTGGCATACAATTGATGCTGAAGAAGGGTCTGCAATGCTGCTCTGAGGTGAACGGCATGATCTTCCCCGCTCCGAGAGTAGATGAGAATATCGTCAATGAATACAATCACAAAGGAATCTAGGAATGGCTTGAAAACCCGATTCATAAGGTCCATGAAAGCTGCTGGGGCATTGGTTAGCCCAAAAGACATGACCAAAAACTCAAAGTGACCATAACGAGTTCTGAAGGCGGTTTTAGGAATATCCTGCTCCCTGATTTTCAACTGGTGGTACCCAGACCGTAAATCAATCTTTGAGAAGAACTTCGCTCCCTGCAATTGGTCAAACGGATCATCCACTCGAGGCAAAGGATATTTATTCTTGATGGTGACTTTGTTGAGCTGCCGATAATCAATACACATTCGAAGTGACCCATCCTTCTTTCTGACAAAGAGAACCGGAGCACCCCACGGCGACACACTCGGTCGTATGAACCCTTTCTCTAATAAATCCCTCAGCTGCTCCTTTAACTCCCTTAACTCTGCTGGCGCCATTCTGTATGGTGGAATGGATATTGGCTGAGTATCCGGCATTACATCGATCCCGAAATCAATCTCCCTATCCGGCGGGATGCCTGGAAGCTCATCTGGAAACACTTCGGGAAATTCATTCACAATTGGCACGGACTCGAGGGTAGGCACATCTGAGGTGGTATCCGTTACCCGAGCCAGGTGATAGATACACCCTTTCTTAATCATCTTCGAAGCCTTAAGGTAGGAAATAAACCTACCCCTTGGCACTACACCATTTCCTCTCCATTCGATAACTGGCTCGTTAGGGAACTCGAGCCTCATAACTCTCGTCCGACAGTCAAGCTTGGCAAAAGCACGAATAGAGCCAATCCATCCCCATAATTACATCAAAATCTACCATCCCAAGCTCAATAAGATCGGCTGTGGTATCACGACCACCCACTGTAACAACACAATTCCTATAGACTCGTGAGGCTGTAATAGAATCACCAATAGGAGTTGACACAGAGAACGGCTCATGAAGTTGTTCGGGTTCTAATCCAAAACTTGAAGCAATGAATGGAGTGACATAAGATAAGGAGGACCCTGGATCAATAAGGGCATAGCAATTAATAGTCTGAACAGACAGGATACCTGTAACAACATCTGGAGAAGCCTCGGCATTTTGGCGGCCACTCAATGCATAGAATCGGCTAGGTCCACCCCTACCCTGAGCTCCACCCCTAGCTGCACCACGCCCTGCTGCTGCTGGAGTACGCGCCGATGATGTAGCAGCTGAAGAACCGGATGACTGAGCAGATCCCCTACCTATACCCTGACGGGGTGCACGGCAGTCCCGCTAAATGTGACCTCTCACCCCGCACCCGAAGCACACTGGAAGGTCAAGGTAGCAAGTTTCTGTATGAAATCTCCCACACTTGGGGCATGTAGGTCTCCCTTGCTGCTGGGATCTCACCCCAGGATGACCAGACTGACGAGACCTCCTGCTGTCTGAACCAGGTCTCGAGTAACTGCCCTGCTGATGACTGTGCACGGATGGCGGTGCACTCGCGGAGGACTGAGCATATGACTGGGATGGCCCTGATGACCCCCTCCCTGGAAGTGATCTCCCTGAACGACCCATTGACCGGGCCCTGTTGATACTTTCTCTTTCTGCACGAATCTTCAATTTCCTGGCCTCTGTGGCCTGAGCAAACCCCACAATCCTCCCATAGTTCATATCTGAGTGCAAACTGCTGTGGCGGCCTCATTCACTACCAAAGAGCTAAGGCCCTGAACAAACCGTCGAACCGGGCATCCATGGTCGACACTAAATGAGGAGCGTACTTGGACAACCTTACGAACTCCATGTGATACTCCCAAACACTCATACTGCCCTGTTTGAGAACCTCGAACTCGGTGGAATGGGCTGCCATCACCTCGGCAGGCAAGAAGTGGTCCATAAATGCATCCACGAACTCATCCCATCTGGCCGGAGGGCTCCCTTCCTCACGGGAATCCTCCCACATTTCGAACCATGAACGTGCCGCTCCGTTCAGCCTGTAAGAGGCCAACTCTACCCCCTCTATATCTATAGCCTTCATCACTCTGAGGGTCTTGTATATCTCATCAAGGAATTCCTGTGGGTCAGCCTCTGGATCGGTGCCTGAAAATTCCGGAGGGGCCAATCGCAAGAATTGATGGACTCTGGAGCCAAAGGAATCTCCCTGTCCGCTGGAGGATGCAGGGGCATCATGGGATCTCTGGGCCTGGGCGGCCACTAGCTGTGTTAACATATGGATGGCTCCCCTAAGATCTTTATTAGAGATACCAGAGCCCGAAGCGGGAACTGTATTTGAGTCAGGAACACTGGCAGGAGGAATGGTGGCATCCTCTGCCGCAGCTGGGATAGGGACACTTGGGTTTTGAACAGATGGGTCAGGCAAATTCGGGACCGGTGGGTCATTCTCTCCCACGGCATCGGGTACATGATTAACAGCTGCACTTGGGCCGGCATTGGCCCTAAGGCCGAGTCTAGCCTTCTTCTTAGGTGCCATATTCTGAAAATTTGGGAACAAGGCGCGAATTAGACACGGATATTTCCACATTGCACTTTACCGCACGATATAGATTAACAAAGAAGTAGGTAAATTCCTAAATGCCCGTGTAGCCCCTACTTATATGATGTGGTCGACAACACACCTATAAGAAGGGCACTACTAGACACGGCTCCGAGACATCCTAGGACACTTTAAAACCTTAAGCTCTGATACCAAGTTTGTCACGCCCCAAATCGAGGGACATGACCGGCGCCTGACCGGGTTGCCCCAGTCAAGCGGACCTGGGTGCCTTTCATTCCCACGCGTTACCCCTGTGATGATTGTTTCTCATTAACCAAATATATTACTAATCATAATTGATTTCACATTAAACAAATAAAATGATACGAGTGATTCATTAACAAGATTTCAATTTTTACAACGCCCGACCTAACACAATATATATACATCAGACTGGAGTCCCACAGTTTACATGTCTATGGAGCCTCTAGGATACAAAAAGGGAAATACAATACTTGCCGGTAACAAGGCTCCGGCTATACCTTACAAAACCAAAATGAAATCTAAACCAAAGTGGCATGAACCACACAAGGCCCCGAGGAAGAAAGGGGCTCACCAAAAACGGGCAGTGGAGGATGAAGATACTACTGCCGATGAGCTGAAGTGCCTGCTACTGATCCACCTACAATCATGACACGAATGTAGCGCCCCCGGCAAAAGGGACGTCAGTACACTTGAATTGTACTGGTATGTATGGACAAACTTTGTCCCAAGTAAACTCAAGCCATTAAATTACATCAACAATTAATTAAGCCAGCCAACCATGTTTTCACATTTTCCTCATTTCAAATAATTCTCACACAAAGCACTTTCTACGATCAACCAATTTAACAATAACCAATCAATCACGTAAAGCACCAGTAGTCAAACAAAGGGGCAATCAGTGCCCCACAGGTTGCAAACTCTCCTGCTGTCTCCTTTTCACAATTTCACATTATTGATTTTTGTATCAATTTTCAATAGCGATTTCGATCGCTTTCCATCCTTATTGCCCCCGACCACCCTTATTACCTCGGCCACCCTTATCACCCCAACCCACACCTTATTTCCCCACGTTGCGGCGCGCAACACGACCCCGCCTTACAGTTGAAAACACAACAATTTCAAACAGCAGATAAGGTACTACACACAATTTCAACAAGTTCAAATAAGCAACTTACACATTGGTTCATGTTCTCAATTTCTTCTCAAGCCAATATCAAAACCAAGTTACAAGTATTCCAAAATCGAAAATTCCCACATAATCATATTCAACAATTTACCACAATTAAGGTGTTTCAAATTTCTTCCACAATAGCCAAATATGCCATCACAATGGTTGTTCCCAATTCTTTACCACTCTCGATTACCTTTTTATCTTTCAATTCATATTTCATACCACACCACACGTAGTTCAACATCAATCAAATGCTCAACAAGGAAATCAAAGAATTTCGTAAAATTTCTCAATTTGACACATGCCAAAACAAGTCGCACACATTTGGGCGATTTTACAAGAATCAAAATTAGCCATACATACCTGGTGATGAGTTTTCTTCCGTTAACTTTCTACTTTATGCTTACCCAAGATATCCTACTCTTGCAAACCTTGTTCTTGAAGACTCTTACTTCTACTCACTTCTTTTTACTAAAAATCAAGTTCAATAATCATGCATGAGTGTAAAAATTCTATTTTTAAAAGCTATTATATGCAAACCTCTCTTTACCCAATTAAAACTGAAAATCAAAGAAAATAGTTAGGGTTTTTACCTTGAAAAGATTGGGGATGTTGAATCCTTGCCCTAAGATCCCTTGGAATTAAGATGGTTGGAACAATCTTTGAAGATGAAAGATTTCTCTCTCTAAAAACCCTCTCTTCTCTCTCTAATTTTGGTAAGATGATATGATAAAATGAAGAAGAAGTGTGTTATATTAAAGAAGAGATCGGGTCAAAATGTTACAAAAATTTGGGGCGGGGTCAATTATGCGGTGGACTATGCTACCGCAGAATCAACATGCGGTCCGCATAGTGACCGCAGAATTGCCCCAAATTTTACACGGGTTCTGTTAAGGAATGCGGTCACTATGCGGACCGCATGTTGATTCTGCGGTCGCAAAGTGCACCGCAGATTTGACATGCGATCGCATATCGACCGCACTTTTGACACGATTTTTGGGAAACTCTCTGGAACGTTTTGCGGCAAGAATGCGGTCCGCATGTCGGGTTTGCGGTCGCATTCTTGACCGAAGAATTTGGACACTTTTCGGAAAAATTAATTCTCTACATTTTTGAAACTCAAATCACTACCAAGGGTCCGAACCGCGGCGAGCAAGCTCGCCGCGAAGAATTCTACGCATTCCTAACACATTATTCGGACCATGACACCATAGCTACTAGGTTTTATGCACAAATATTATTTACGGGACCTTACAAAAAGTCCCGGCCAGTGATTTTAAAACCAGAAACATTTCATTACGGGTTCATTCACAAAAACCTCCATTGTTGAAGCCTAGAGAGAGGAAGTGACGGGAAATAGCTAGGTGATCATCGGGATATTGTCGTAGGTAAGCTTCGTGGTTTAATTACGCACTTTCATCATGAAATCATTGATTATTTCTATGAAAATGGAGGATTAAAGGTGGGTTTTAGCCCTAGGCCTAGAATTGAAGAAAAGCGCCGATTTGAGTGGGCAAATGGAGTCTGAATTTGGTAAATTTTATATGCCTAGACTCGTATTGAGACGAGGGTTCCAAATATGTAACTTTCATAATTTTTTAAGAAGCGCACCAAAAGTCGGGTTTTGACAACTTTGTGGGTTTTGATGCAATTTAGGTTATTTCAAATGGGTTGCCTGAATTGGGCATATATTGACGTATTATCTTTGATTTTGAGCAGATTTGGCATCTGAGGAGATTGATTTGCGAGGCAAGCACAAGGCGGACTGAGGCTTCTATCGGTTCGAGGTGAGTGGTAGTAGTAAATAATGTACTGAGGGTTTGAAACCCCGTACTAGCACTTCACAGTGCTATGTTGAGATGAGACACGCGTTCTGTGATGGGTGTGGTGACATTGTGATTGGGGGTTTGGACTTGGTCCTTCCTAGCTAATAGAATATTGTGTATTATGACTGACAATGAGATTATAACTGTGTAATTGGGCTAATATCCATGTTTGGGGCCTTGTGCCGATCTGTATTATAACTGTGTAGAGCTAGGTGACCCTTATATCATGTTGGAAACTTACACTCAGCCGTAAAACTAGTTGGATAGCATATTAAGAGCCAGTACTAGATGCGTACTATGAGAGATAGGCTACTTAGGTTGGAAATCCCCTGACTTAGCTAAGTGGGCCTGGAAAGCCAATCCTATACTAATTGAGCAGGGTCGAGGACCCATTAGGAGGTATTATATACACATATGTATTGGATCAGGTTGCACGCCACAGCAGTATACATATTGGATCGGGCTGCACGCCGTAGTAGTATATATGTTGGATCGGGCTGCACGCCGCAGCAGTATATATATTGGATCGGGCTGCACACCGCAACAATATATATATATATATATATATATATATATATATTGGATCGGGCTACACGCCGCAACATTATACTCAATCAGATACTTATACATTTTAGGCATATGTATATACATCTTCATACATTGAGATGGCTGTACACCATAGTGGTACGAGTGAGGATTTGGTCAGTGTGGGATCTTGTTGAGATAGATGTGAACTGGAGATTAAAGTACTAACTATAGTGATGACTTACCTGTGGGGGTTTGCCTTAGAACTGTTTAGTGATAGCACAGGAGTTCTTATTTTCAGTTATTGTTTGTTATTATTACTCACTGAGTTGAAATATACTCACCCCACTCCCCGGCACATTCTGTGCAGATCCATAGGTGCCCGAGAGCAGTTGAGTTATTGTAGCTGCTGATCATTATCTACTTTTGCGGAGATTACGAGGTAGCTGCCGGCGTCCGCAGAACCTGTTTTCTTCTTCTTTATTGTTTTGTTGTTTCATCTTGCTTAGACTTGTTTGTACTAGGATGCCTATTCTATAGAGTCTCAGACTTGTGACACCACGATATGGTTGGGACCGCATTTTGTATGTTTTTACTATTATGCTGCCATTTTTATATGATCACTTGCTGTTTAAGTTTAACCGGATTAATTGGAATTAATAATTAGCCGGTTTAAGAGGTAATATGGTCGGGCTTGCCTAGCATTGTGTTGGGCGCCATCACGATCGGGGTTTGGGTCATGACAAGTTAGTATCAGAGCCTAGGTTAACAGGTCTCGCGAGTCATGAGCCGGTTGGTAGAGTCTCATGGATCGGTACGGGGACGCTTATACTTATCCTCGGGAGGTTGCAAACCTTTTAGGAAAGTTTCAATTCTTGGAAATTCTTGTCATGTAGTTACTTTTGACTTGAACTGAACTTTGACATTCTATTCTCTCGCAGATGGCGAGAACTCGAGCTTCCGGACGGGGAGGATGACCAGCTCTACCACCTGCCAGAGATTGTGGACGCGGCCATGGTCGTGGCAGAGGTCGGGTAGCTGATGCAGCACCAACTGACCCACAGCCCCCAGTTGCAGAGGTGCCAGCAGCACCAGTTCAGGCACCAGCGATGCTCATCGTCATTACGGGTCTACAGGAGACCCTGGCTCAGATACTAGCAGTTTTCACTAGTTTGGCACAGGCGGTTTCAATTACTACAGCAGCAGCTGCGTTAGGGACCGGGGGTGGTCATCAGACCCTCGCAGCACGCACTCCAGAGCCAGCAGTGCAGGGCCTACAGACACTAGAGGCTCCTCCAGTTCAGCCAATGGTTCCAGTTTAGCCGGCAGATCTGGTTCAGGGGGACAAGGTCCCAGCTATGACTGACGATGAGCAGCGTCGTCTCGAGAGGTTCACCAGGTTATCTCCTCCAGTGTTCACTGGTGCTCCGGGCGAGGACGCCCAAGGTTTTCTGGACAAGTGCCGTCGGATGCTTCGTACGGCAGGGATCTTGGAGTCCAGTGGGGTATCTTTCACCACCTTTCAGTTTCAGGGGACAGCTTTCGCTTGGTGGGAGTCTTATGAGCGCCGCGGACCAGCAGGGGCAGAACCACTATCGTGGCCAGAGTTCTCCACCATGTTCTTGGAGAAGTGGGTGCCTCGATCTCAGAGAGAGGAGATGCGTAGGCAGTTTGAGGGTCTCCGTCAGGGGGACATGATAGTGTCAGAGTATGAGATCAGGTTTACAGAGTTGTCTAGACATGCACCGTGGTTGGTTCCTTCCAACAGAGAGAGGATTGGACGCTTTGTGGATGGCCTCATTTATCCCATTCGTATTCTAATGACCCGAGAGAGGGTTTGGAGTCGTACATTTGAGGAGGCAGTGGATATTGCTCGCGACATAGAGTCAGATAATCGCAGAGAGCGGGACGAGAGGGAGGCCAAGAGGCCTCGAGGTTCAGCTAGTTCCAGTGGCACTCAGGGCAGAGGCTAGAGTCAGTAGAGCCGAGGTCGCTCTTTCAGATCTTCGCAGTCGGGTCGCTCAGATCATCGTGGGTGGTCTTTTAGTCAGGGTTATCAAGGTTCGCACCAGAGCCAGCAATCCCTCAGCGCTATGCCAGCTCAGATTCCTTCACAGGCCCCATCTGCTCAGGGTTCATCTCGGCCTAGTTCATCAGCTGGCCACTCCAGCGTCAGGGTTCCTTATCAGTCTCAGCCCCCAACACCGAGGAGTTGCTACGAGGGGGAGGCTGATCAGGTCGGTCAGATCATCGTGGGTGGTCTTCTAGTCAGGGTTATCAAGGTTCGCACCAGAGCCAGCCATCCCTCAGCGCCATGCCAGCTCAGATTCCTTCACAGGCCCCATCTGCTCAGGGTTCATCTCGGCCTAGTTCATCAGCTGGCCACTCCAGCGTCAGGGTTCCTTATCAGTCTCAGCCCCCAATATCGGGGAGTTGCTACTTCAGCACCCGCCCCGCCAGCCAGGGGTGAGGGTCAGTCAGCTAGGGGTCGCCCTCGAGGGGGAGGCTGATCAGGCGGACAGACTAGATGATATGCTTTTCAGGGCCGATCTGAGGCCGTTGCTTCTGATGCAGTTATCAAAGGTATTATTTCAGTCTGCCACAGAGATGCCTCAGTGTGGTTCGATCCTGGTTCTACTTATTCTTATGTGTCTACATATTTCGCTCCTCATTTGGGCACGACCCGAGGGTGTCTTGAGCTGCCAGTGCATGTATCTACCCCGGTAGGGGATACTATTGTTGTGGACTATGTATACCGGTCTTGTTTGGTCACTATTGGGGGTCTGGAGACCCGAGTGGACCTGTTCCTTCTCAGCATGATCGATTTTGATGTTATATTAGGCATGGACTGGCTATCTCCATGTCATGCTATTCTGGACTGTCAAGCTAAGACAGTCACCTTAGCTATGCCGGGTATTCAGAGGATCGAGTGGCGAGGCACGACTGAGTATGTACCTAGCAGGGTAATATCTTTCATCAAGGCCCAACGAATGGTTGGGAAGGGATGTCTCTCTTATTTAGCATTTGTGCGGGAGGTCGAGGCCTAGACTCCCAGGTATTGATTCTGTTCCCATTGTGCGAGACTTTCTCGATGTGTTTCCGTCAGACCTGTCGGGCATGCCACCGGACAGGGATATTGATTTTGGGATCGATTTGGTGTCAGGCACTCAGCCTATTTCTATTCCTCCGTATCGGATAACACAAGCTGAGTTGAAGGAATTGAAGGAGCAGCTCTAGGAACTCCTAGATAAGAGGTTCATTCGGCCGAGTGTGTCGCCGTGGGGTACACCGGTCCTGTTTGTTAAGAATAATGATGGATCCATGAGGATGTGTATTGACTACAGGCAGCTGAACAAAGTTATAGTGAAGAATAAGTATCCTCTGCCTCGTATTGATGATTTATTTGATCAGCTCCAGGGAGCTAGGGTATTCTCGAAGATTGATCTTCGTTCAGGCTACCATCAGCTGAAGATTAGAGAGTCCGACATTATGAAGACTGCATTCAGGACCAGATATGGTCACTATGAGTTCCTTGTGATGTCTTTTGGGTTGACCAACGCCCCAGCAACATTTATGCATCTGATGAACAGTGAGTTCAGGCCCTATCTGGATTCGGTTGTGATTGTGTTCATTGATGACATTCTAGTCTACTCTCGTAGCTAGAAGGAGCATGCTAGGCACTTGAGTATTGTATTGCAGAGATTGAGAGAGGAGAAGTTGTATGCCAAGTTCTCCAAATGTGAGTTCTGGCTTGAGTTCGTGGCATTCTTAGGACACGCGGTGTCCCGTGATGGCATTCATGTAGATCCGAGGAAGGTCGAGGCAGTGCAGAGTTGGCCCAGACCAACCTCTATTACTGAGATCCGTGGCTTTCTGGGATTGGCAGGGTATTATTGCCGATTCGTTCAGGGATTCTCTTCTATTGCTTCACCCTTGACTAGATTTACTCAGAAGGGTGTTCCTTTCATATGGTTCGAGAAGTGCGAGGAGAGCTTTCAGAAGCTCAAGACAGCACTGACCACAGCACCAGTCTTGATTCTGCCGTCAGCTTCAGTTCCTTATACTGTGTATTGTGGTACCTTAGGAGTTGGCATTGGTTGTGTGTTGATGTAGGAGGGTAGGGTCATTGGTTATGCTTCTCGTCAGTTGAAGCCCCATGAGAAGAACTACCCTGTTCATGATTTGGAGCTAGCAGCCATAGTTCATGCTTTGAAGATTTGGAGGCATTACCTGTATGGTGTCTCATGTGAGGTGTACACGGATCATCGCAGTCTTCAGCACTTATTCAAACAGAAAGACCTTAATTTGAGACAGCGAAGGTGGTTGGATTTGCTTAAGGATTATGATATCACTATCTTGTATCATCCGGGGAAGGCCAATGTGGTGGCCGATGCCTTGAGTCGGAAGGCGGTTAGTATGGGCAGCCTAGCTTTCATCCCAGTTGGGGAGAGGCCATTTGCTTATGATGTTCGGGCCCTAGCCAATCGGCTAGTGAGATTAGATATTTCGAAGCCGAGTCGAGTGTTGGCTTGTGTTGTTTCTCGATCTTCCTTATATGATCGCATCAGGGAGCGACAGTATG
Source organism: Nicotiana noctiflora (assembly GCA_032618575.1). Classification (NCBI taxonomy): domain Eukaryota; kingdom Viridiplantae; phylum Streptophyta; class Magnoliopsida; order Solanales; family Solanaceae; genus Nicotiana; species Nicotiana noctiflora. The sequence goes on along the minus strand of JASVEL010011882.1, from coordinate 160,468 downwards.
ATGACCCACATTTGCTTGTCCTTAAGGACAGAGTGCAACATAATGATGCTAGAGATGTGACTATCGACGGTGATGGTGTTCTGAGGATGCAGGGCCGTATATGCGTGCCCAATGTTGATGGTTTGCGGGAGTTGATACTTGAGGAGGCACACAGGTTCGCGGTACTCTATTCACCTAGGTGCTACGAAGATGTACCAAGACTTGAGACAGCACTACTGGTGGAGGAGAATGAAGATGGATATTGTTAGGCATATAGCTAAGTGCCTCAATTGCCAGCACATTTCATCCCAGTTAGTACTACTTACTCATCGGAGCGGTTGGCAGCGATCTTTATTCGGGAGATTGTGAGGTTGCATGGTTTCCCAGTGTCTATTATATCTGACAGAGGCACTCAATTCACTTTTCGGTTTTGGAGAGCATTTCAGCGAGAGATGGGTACGCGGGTTGAGTTGAGCACCTCATTTCACCCCTAGACAAACGGGCAGTCTGAGCGTACTATTCAGATCCTGAAGGATATGTTGCGAGCATGTGTGATTGACTTTGGTGGTTCGTGGGATGAGTTATTTCCACTTGCTGAGTTTGGCTACAACAACAGTTATTAGTCGAGTATTCAGATGGCCCCGTACGAGGCATTGTATGGCGGACAGTGTAGATCTCCCGTCGGATAATTTGAGCCTAGTGAGGATAGATTGATAGGGACTGAGTTAGTTCAGGATGCTCTGGATAGAGAAAAGTTGATCCAGGAGAGGCTTCGCACAGCACAGTCTCGCCAGAAGAGTTATGCAGACCGTAGGGTTCGAGAGTTGTCTTTCATGGTTGGTGACAGAGTATTGTTGAAGGTTTCACCCATGAAGGGTGTCATGAGGTTCGGGAAGAAAGGGAAGTTGAGTCCCAGGTACATTGGTCCTTTTGAGATAATCAGGAAAGTTGGAGAGGTGGCATATGAGTTGGCCTTGCCACCCAGCTTATCCAGCGTTCATCCAGTATTCCATGTGTCTATGCTCCGGAAGTACATCGGGGATCCGTCTCATGTATTAGACTTCAGTACCATTCAGCTTGATGGTGATCTATCTTATGATGTAGAGCCAGTGGCTATTCTGGGTAGACAGGTTCGAAAGTTGAGGTCCAAGGAGATTGCTCCAGTCAAGGTATAGTGGAGAGGTCGGCCCGTGGAAGAGGCTACTTGGGAGGTCGAGCAGGAGATGCGGCGCAGATATCCCCACCTATTTGAGTCTCCAGGTGTGTTTCTTGACCCGCTCGAGGACGAGCATTTTCTTAAGTTGGGGAGAATGTGATGACCCGGCCCGTCATCATGTGAGTTATCACCCCGTTACCCCCGTTATCTGCTTGTTAATGTCATAAAATGCATGTTGGTTAAGTTTGAGCCAATTCGGGTTGAGTTTGGTTGAAAGTGAGGCAACAAGTCTCTTAGAAGAAGGAATAGTTGAGAAAAGCCAGCTGGATGTTGACCTATGTGTTAGAGCGCTCGAAATCGAATTCTGATGATTCGATCAGCTCCAGGAGGTCATTTGTGAGCTAGGAGAGTAGATCGGAAGTGAATTTGGAGGTCCGGTGTAGTTTTAGGCTTGAATTGGCTAAAGTTTAATTTTGGTGATATTGGATCGATATGTGAGATTTTGATCCGGGAGTCAGAATGGAATTCCGATAGTTGCAGTAGCTCCGTTAGGTGATTTTGGATGTGCCTGCCAAATTTCAGGTCATTTGGAGGTCGTTTGGTCGGGTTTTCGATCGAATGTCGGTTTCAGAAGTTTGAATGAAAACTTAGGCTTGAATTTGCTTGGATTCGATGTTTTCCTTGTCTGAGGGCGTGTTTTAATGATTGGAACAAGTTTTTATCATGTTATGGAGTATGTTGGTGGTTTTCGTTGGGGTCCCGGGGGCCTCGGGATGAATTCGGGGGTCCAAACGGACCATTTTTGGCCTTAGGCAGCAGCTGAATTGCTGCTGTATTTGCAAAAGAATTTCCTTCATCGCGTTCGCGATGAAGGGCACGCGTCCACAAAGAGTATCGAGGTTTGGTCATTGAGTTCGCGATGGGCTGGATGCAAACGCGTAGGGTCAGGATCGGAGGATTCGCATTCGCAGGGAGTTTAACGCGTTCGCATAGAAGAGAAAGGTTAGACATCGCGTTCGCATGGAGGGCGACGCGAACGCGTATAAGAAAATCCGGGCGGCTGGAAATTTGTGCTTCGCCAATGCGTGACTGGGCGTCGCGTTCGCGATGGAAGGACTGAGCAGAGCATCACGTTCGCGTGAGGGACATCGCGAACGCGTAGAACAAAAGTCCCAGGCAGTGATTTTAAAACCAGAAACATTTCATTATGGGTTCCTTCACAAAAACCTCCATTGTTGAAGCCTAGAGAGAGGAAGTGATGGGAAATAGCTGGGTGATCATCGGGATATTGTCGTAGGTAAGTTTCGTGGTTTAATTACGCGCTTTCATCATGATATCATTGATTATTTCTATGAAAATGGAGGATTAAAGGTGGGTTTTAGCCCTAGGCCAAGAATTGAAGAAAAACACCGATTTGAGTGGGCAAATGGAGTCCGAATTTGGTAAATTTTATATGCCTAGACTCGTATTGAGATGAGGGTTCTGAATATGTAACTTTGATAATTTTTCAAGAAGCGCACCAAAAGTCGGGTTTTGACAACTTTGTGGGTTTTGATGCAATTTGGGTTATTTCAAATGGGTTGCGTGAATTGGGCATATATTGACGTATTATCATTGATTTTGAGCAGATTTGGCATCCGAGGAGATTGATTTGCGAGGCAAGCACAAGGCGGACTGAGGCTTCTACCGGGTCGAGGTGAGTGGTGTAAGGCCCCGTAAAAAAATTTTGTGCATAAAAACTAGTAGCTGTGGTGTCATGGTCCGAATAATGTGTTAGGAATGCGTAGCTCGCCGCGGTTCGGACCTTTGGTAGTGATTTAAGTTTCAAAAATGTAGAGAATTAATTTTTCCGAAAAATGTCAAATATGCGGTCAAGAATTCGACCGCAAACCTGACATGCGGACCGCATTCTTGCCGCAAAACGTTCCAGAGAGTTTCCCAAAAATCGTGTCAAAAGTGCGGTCGATATGCGATCGCATGTCAAATCTGCGGTGCACTTTGCGACCGCAGATCAAGCATGCGGACCGCATTCTGGCCGCATTCCTTAACAGAACTTGTGTAAAATTTGGGGCAATTCTGCGGTCACTATGCGGACCGCATGTTGATTCTGCGGTCGCACAGTGCACCGCATAATTGACCCCGGCCCAGATTTTTGTAACATTTTTACCCGATCTCTTCTTTAATATAACACACTTCTTCTTCATTTTATCATATCATCTTACCAAAATTAGAGAGAGAAGAGAGGGTTTTTAGAGAGAGAAATCTTTCATCTTCAAAGATTGTTCCAACTATCTTAATTCCAAGGGATCTTAGGGCAAGGATTCAACTTCCCCAATCTTTTCAAGGTAAAAACCCTAACTATTTTCTTTGACTTTCAGTTTTAATTGGGTAAAGAGAGGTTTGCATATAATAGCTTTTGAAAATAGAGTTTTTACACTCATGCATGATTATTGAACTTGATTTTTAGTAAAAAGAAGTGAGTAGAAGTAAGAGTCTTCAAGAACAAGGTTGGCAAGAGTAAGATAGCATGGGTAAGCATAAAGTAGGGAGTTAACGGAAGAAAACTCATCACCAGGTATGTATGGCTAATTTTGATTCTTGTAAAATCGCCCAAATGTGTGCGAATTGTTTTGGCATGTGTCAAATTGAGAAATTTTACGTAATTCTTTGATTTCCTTGTTGAGCATTTGATTGATGTTGAACTACATGTGGTGTTGTATGAAATATGAATTGAAAGATAAAAAGGTAATCGAGATTGGTAAAGAATTGGGAACAACCATTGTGATGGCATATTTGGCTTATTGTGGAAGGAATTTGAAACACCTTAATTGTGGTAAATTGTTGAACATGATTATGTGGGCATTTTCGATTTTGGAATACTTGTAACTTGGTTTTGATATTGGCTTGAGAAGAAATTGAGAACATGAACCAATGTGTAAGTTGCTTATTTGAACTTGTTGAAATTGTGTGTAGTAACTTATCTGCTGTTTGAAATTGTTGTGTTTTCAACTGTAAGGCGGGGTCGTGTTGCGCGCCGCAACGTGGGGAAATAAGGTGTGGGTTGGGGTGATAAGGGTGGCCGAGGTAATAAGGGTGGTCGGGGGCAATAAGGATGGAAAGCGATCGAAATCGCTATTGAAAATTGATACAAAAATCAATAATGTGAAATTGTGAAAGGAGACAGCAGGAGAGTTTGCAACCTGTGGGGCACCGATTGCCCCTTTGTTTGACTACTTGTGCTTTACGTGATTGATTGGTTATTGTTAAATTGGTTGATCGTAGAAAGTGCTTTGTGTGAGAATTATTTGAAATGAGGAAAATGTGGAAACATGGTTGGCTGTGGCTTAATTAATTGTTGATGTAATTTAATGGCTTGAGTTTACTTGGGACAAAGTTTGTCCATACATACCAGTACAATTCAAGTGTAATGACATCCCTTTTGTCGGGGGTGCTACATTCGTGTCATGATTGTAGGTGGATCAGTAGCAGGCACTTCAGCTCATCGGCAGTAGTATCCTTCTCCTTCCACTGCCCGTTTTGGTGAGCCCCTTTCTTCCTCGGGGCCTTGTGTGGTTCATGCCACTTCGGTTTAGATTTCATTTTGGTTTTGTAAGGTATAGCCGGAGCCTTGTTACCGGCAAGTATTGTATTTCCCTTTTTGTATCCTAGAGGCTCCATAGACATGTAAACTGTGGGATTCCAGTCTTATGTATATATATTATGTATGTCGGGCATTGTAAAAATTGCAAACTTGTTAATGAATCACTCGTATGGTTTTATTTGTTTAATGTGAAATCATTCAGGGTTAGTAAGATATTTGGTTAATGAGTAATAATCAACACAGGGGTAACGCGTGGGAATGAAAGGCACCCAAGTCCGCTTGATTGGGGCAACCCGGTCGGGCGCCGGTCATGTCCTCCGATTTGGGGCGTGACAAACTTGGTATCAGAGCCTAAGGTTTTAAAGTGTCCTAGGATGTCTCGGAGCCGTGTCTAGTAGTGCCCTTCTTATCGGTGTGTTGTCGACCACATCGGATAAGTTGGGGGCTACACGGGCATTTAGGAATTTACCTACTTCTTTGATAATCTATATCGTGCGGTAAAGTGCAATGTGGAGATATCCGTGTCTAATTCGTGCCTTGTTCCCAAATTTTCAGAATATGGCACCTAAGAAGAAGGCTAGACTCGGCCTTAGGGCCAATGCCGACCCAAGTGCAGCTGTTAATCATGTACCCGATGCCGTGGGAGAGAATGACCCACCGGTCCCGAATTTGCCTGGCCCATCTGTTCAAAACCCAAGTGTCCCTATTCCAGCCGCGGCAGAGGATGCCACCATTCCTCCTGCCGGTGTTCCTGACTCAGATACAGTTCCCGCTTCGGGCTCTGGTATCTCTAATGAAGATCTTAGGGGAGCCATTCATATGTTAACACAGCTAGTGGCCGCCCAGGCCCAGAGATCCCATGATGCCCCTGCATCCTCCAGCGGACAGGGAGATTCCTTTGGCTCCAGAGTCCATCAATTCTTGCGATTGGCCCCTCCGGAATTTTCAGGCACCGATCCAGAGGCTGACCCACAGGAATTCCTTGATGAGATATACAAGACCCTCAGAGTGATGAAGGCTACAGATATAGAGGGGGTAGAGTTGGCCTCTTACAGGCTGAAGGGAGCGGCACGTTCATGGTTCGAAATGTGGGAGGATTCCCATGAGGAAGGGAGCCCTCCGGCCAGATGGGATGAGTTCGTGGATGCATTTATGGATCACTTCTTACCTGCTGAGGCCATGGCAGCTCGTGCCACAGAGTTCGAGGTCCTCAAGCAGGGCAGTATGAGTGTTTGGGAGTATCACATGGAGTTCGTAAGGTTGTCCAAGTATGCTCCTCATTTAGTGTCGACCATGGATGCCCGGGTTCGACGGTTTGTTCGGGGCCTTAGCCCTTTGGTGGTGAATGAGGCCGCCACAGCAGCTTTGCACTCAGACATGAACTATGGGAGGATTGTGGGGTTTGCTCAGGCCACAGAGGCCAGGAAATTGAAGATTCGTGCAGAAAGAGAAAGTAGCAGCAGGGCCCGGTCAATGGGTCATTCAGGGAGATCATTTCCAGGGAAAGGGTCATCAGGGCCATCCCAGTCATATGCTCAGTCCTCCGCGAGTGCACCGCCATCCGTGCACGGTCATCAGCAGGGCAGTTACTCGAGACCTGGTTCAGACAGCAGGAGGTCTCGTCAGTCTGGTCATCCTGGGGTGAGATCCCAGCAGCAGGGGAGACCTACATGCCCCAAGTGTGGGAGATTTCATACGGAAACTTGCTACCTTGACCTTCCAGTGTGCTTCGGGTGCGGGGTGAGAGGTCACATTCAGCGGGACTGCCGTGCACCCCGTCAGGGGTATAGGTAGGGGATCTGCTCAGTCATCCGGTTCTTCAGCTGCTACATCATCGGCGCGTACTCCAGCAGCAGCAGGGCGTGGTGCAGCTAGGGGTGGAGCTCAGGGTAGGGGTGGACCTAGCCGATTCTATGCATTGAGTGGCCGCCAAAATGCCGAGGCTTCTCCGGATGTTGTTACAGGTATCATGTCTGTTCAGACTATTGATTGCTATGCCCTTATTGATCCAGGGTCCTCCTTGTCTTATGTTACTCCATTCATTGCTTCAAGCTTTGGGATAGAACCCGAACAGCTTCATGAGCCGTTCTCTGTGTCGACTCCTATTGGTGATTCTATTACGGCCTCACGAGTCTATAGGAATTGTGTTGTTACGGTGGGTGGTCGTGATACCACAGCCGATCTTATTGAGCTTGGGATGGTAGATTTTGATGTAATTATGGGGATGGATTGGCTCTATTCGTGCTTTGCCAAACTTGATTGTCGAACGAGAGTTATGAGGCTCGAGTTCCCTAACGAGCCAGTTATTGAATGGAGAGGAAATGGTGTGGTGCCAAGGGGTAGGTTTATTTCCTACCTTAAGGCTTCGAAGATGATTAAGAAGGGGTGTATCTATCACCTGGTTCGGGTAACGGACACCACCTCGGAGGTGCCTACCCTCGAGTCCGTGCCAATTGTGAATGAATTTCCTGAAGTGTTTCCAGATGAGCTTCCGGGCATCCCGCCGGATAGGGAGATTGATTTCGGAATTGATGTATTGCCAGATACTCAGCCAATATCCATTCCACCTTACAGGAATGGCGCCAGCAGAGTTAAGGGAGTTAAAGGAGCAGCTGAGGGATTTATTAGAGAAAGGGTTCATACGACCGAGTGTGTCACCGTGGGGTGCTCCGGTTCTATTTGTCAGAAAGAAAGATGGGTCACTTCGAATGTGTATTGATTATCGGCAGCTCAACAAAGTCACCATCAAGAATAAATATCCTTTGCCTCGAGTGGATGATCTGTTTGACCAATTGCAGGGAGCGAAGTTCTTCTCAAAGATTGATTTACGGTCCGGGTACCACCAGTTGAAAATCAGGGAGCAGGATATTCCTAAGACCGCCTTCAGAACTCGTTATGGTCACTTCGAGTTTTTGGTCATGTCTTTTGGGCTAACTAATGCCCCAGCAACTTTCATGGACCTTATGAATCGGGTTTTCAAGCCATTCCTAGATTCCTTTGTGATTGTATTCATTGACGATATTCTCATCTACTCTCGGAGCGGGGAAGATCATGCCGTTCACCTCAGAGCAGCATTGCAGACCCTTCTTCAGCATCAATTGTATGCCAAGTTCTCAAAATGTGAGTTTTGGTTGGAGTCCGTAGCTTTTCTAGGGCATGTTATTTCCAGTGAGGGAATTATGGTGGATCCTCAGAAGATTGCGGCAGTGAAAGATTGGTCTAGACCCACGACCCCAACAGAGATTCGTAGCTTCTTGGGTTTGGCAGGGTACTATCGGAGGTTTGTAGAGGGATTCTCAACCCTCGCTTCCCCATTGACAAAACTGACGCAGAAGGCAGTGAAGTTCCAGTGGTCCGATGCTTGTGAGAAAAGTTTCCAAGAATTGAAGTCAAGATTGACCTCGACACCAATATTGGCCTTGCCAGAAGGCACAGAGGGATTTGTAGTCTATTGTGATGCCTCCAGGGTCGGTTTGGGATGTGTATTGATGCAGCACGGAAAGGTTATAGCTTATGCTTCCAGACAACTCAAGAACCATGAGAAGAATTATCCGACGCATGATTTGGAACTTGCAGCTGTTGTGTTTGCCTTGAAAATATGGCGACACTATCTTTATGGGGTTCATGTAGATGTGTTTTCGGACCACAAGAGCCTCCAGTATTTGTTCAAGCAGAAAGAGCTGAATCTGAGACAGCGGCGGTGGTTAGAACTACTCAAGGACTATGATGTGGACATATTGTACCATCCAGGGAAGGCAAATGTGGTAGCTGACGCTCTTAGTCGGAAATCCATGGGTAGTTTGGCTCATTTGGGTGTGGATCAGAGACCCCTGGCTCGAGAGGTCTACCAATTAGCCAGCTTGGGGGTTCGTATTTCGGCGTCGGACGAGGGGGATATCTTGGTGCATAATGGAGCAGAATCATCATTGGTCGCGGAAATCAAGGAAAAACAGTTCATGGATCCAGCACTGGTTCGGGTGAAGGAAGCAGTCATGAATGACAAGACCTCAGCATTTGTACTCAGCAGCGAAGATGGTGTATTGCGGTGTCAAGATAGGTTATGTGTTCCGGATGTGGACGAGCTTCGGGAAAGAGTGATGGCAGAGGCTCATACTTCCAGGGTATTCTGTGCACCCTGGTTCAACGAAAATGTATCACGATCTCAAGGAGATTTATTGGTGGAACGGTATGAAAAGGGATGTGGCGGGCTTTGTAGCTAAATGTCCGAACTGTCAACAAGTGAAGGCCGAGCATCAACGGCCTGGTGGATTAACTCAGCTTATAGAAATACCAAGGTGGAAATGGGAGATGATCAATATGGATTTCGTGGTGGGCTTACCTCGCACACAGCATAAGTTCGATTCAATATGGGTGATAGTAGATCGACTCACCAAATCAGCTCACTTCCTGCCTGTCAAGTCCACCGATACCGCGGAGCAATATGCAAGATTGTACATCAAGGAGATAGTAAAACTTCATGGCACTCCACTTTCTATCATCTCAGATCGCGGGGCTCAGTTCACCGCTAACTTTTGGAAGACGTTTCAGCAAGGTTTGGGAACTCGGGTGAATCTCAGCACAGCTTTCCATCCACAGACCGATGGACAGGCCGAGCGGACCATTCAGACACTTGAAGATATGTTGCGGGCTTGTGTCTTAGATTTTAAAGGTAATTGGGATGAACACTTGCCACTGATAGAATTTGCTTACAATAACAGCTATCATGCTAGCATTCAAATGGCCCCGTTTGAGGCATTGTACGGGAGAAGATGTAGATCGCCAATCGGGTGGTTTGAGGTAGGTGAACCGGAATTGCTAGGGCCAGATATGGTGTACGAAGCTATGGAAAAGGTCAAAGTTATTCAGGAGAGAATGAAAACAGCACAGAGTCGTCAAAAGTCCTATGCGGACGTTCGTCGAAGGGATTTGGAGTTTCAAGTCGATGATTGGGTGTTCTTGAGGGTATCTCCTATGAAGGGAGTCATGCGATTCGGAAAGAAAGGGAAATTGAGTCCTAGGTATGTCGGGCCATATCGGATCGTTCAAAGGATTGGTCAAGTTGCTTATAGGCTAGAGTTGCCTCCCGAGATGTCATCAGTGCATCCGGTATTCCATGTGTCCATGTTGAAGAAAGTGATTGGAGATCCATCCACCATCATGCCGGTCGAAGCTATAGAGGTTAATGAAGATTTGTCATATGAAGAAGTTCCAGTTGCCATTCTTGATAGGCAAGTCCGTAAGTTGAGAAATAAGGAAGTTGCCTCTGTTAAAGTATTGTGGCGAAGTCCACAATTTGAGGAGGCCACATGGGAAGCGGAAAAAGAAATGAAGGAAAAGTACCCCCATTTGTTCGATCAAGCCTAGAAGAAATTAGATGACCCTCCTACTCCTAGTAACTGTCATCTTGTCTAAGTTGTTTCCCTCTTAGTATTAGTAAAGTCCCCTTCATTTTGTAATGAGTTAAATGTGTTGTTACCTTGGGTCACTTGAACCGTTCTTGACAAATGAAAGCCTTATAAAGATTTACGTGTTTAATAAACAACTAATAGTAAGTGTAGATTGGTAATGGTTTGTTAAGTGTACATGGTGTGTTAAAATGGTTAAATAAGGTAAGAATTCATTGAAGTGACTAGTTTATGTGCAATTGTAACAATGTGATAGAATATGTTCATTCGTTGAGGTAAGAAAGTGTATACCAGTTGTGAAAAGTGTTGTAGTTGTATATTGTTGTTTGGTAATGTGTTTCGGGGGCCCTCTGACAGGTGGATATGTCCATAATACAAAGGAAACTCTGGCGAAAGTTTTCTAAAATATAAGAGTTAGTCAAAATTTTGATGGTTGCATATCATGTCTTTCAAAACCAACTCATTTATTTCAAAATCCTCATTCGAGGATGAATGATCTTAAGGGGGGGAGGATGTAAGGCCCCGTAAAAACATTTTGTGCATAAAAACTAGTAGCTGTGGTGTCATGGTCCGAATAATGTGTTAGGAATGCGTAGAATTCTTCGCGGCGAGCCTCGCCGCGGTTCGGACCCTTGGTAGTGATTTAAGTTTCAAAAATGTAGAGAATTAATTTTTCCGAAAAATGTCAAATATGCGGTCAAGAATTCGACCGCAAACCTGACATGCGGACCGCATTCTTGCCGCAAAACGTTCCAGAGAGTTGCCCAAAATCGTGTTGAAAAGTGCGGTCGATATGCGATCGCATGTCAAATCTGCGGTGCACTTTGCGACCGCAGATCAAACATGCGGACCGCATTCTGGCCGCATTCCTTAACAGAACCTGTGTAAAATTTGGGGCAATTCTGCGGTCACTATGCGGACCGCATGTTGATTCTGCGGTCGCATAGTACACCGCATAATTGACCCCGGCCCCGATTTTTGTAACATTTTGACCCGATCTCTTCTTTAATATAACACACTTCTTCTTCATTTTATCATATCATCTTACCAAAATTAGAGAGAGAAGAGAGGGTTTTTAGAGAGAGAAATCTTTCATCTTCAAAGATTGTTCCAACTATCTTAATTCCAAGGGATCTTAGGGCAAGGATTCAACTTCCCCAATCTTTTCAAGGTAAAAACCCTAACTATTTTCTTTGACTTTCAGTTTTAATTGGGTAAAGAGAGGTTTGCATATAATAGCTTTTGAAAATAGAGTTTTTACACTCATGCATGATTATTGAACTTGATTTTTAGTAAAAAGAAGTGAGTAGAAGTAAGAGTCTTCAAGAACAAGGTTGGCAAGAGTAAGATAGCGTGGGTAAGCATAAAGTAGGGAGTTAACGGAAGAAAACTCATCACCAGGTATGTATGGCTAATTTTGATTCTTGTAAAATCGCCCAAATGTGTGCGAATTGTTTTGGCATGTGTCAAATTGAGAAATTTTACGTAATTCTTTGATTTCCTTGTTGAGCATTTGATTGATGTTGAACTACATGTGGTGTGGTATGAAATATGAATTGAAAGATAAAAAGGTAATTGAGATTGGTAAAGAATTGGGAACAACCATTGTGATGGCATATTTGGCTTATTGTGGAAGGAATTTGAAACACCTTAATTGTGGTAAATTGTTGAACATGATTATGTGGGCATTTTCGATTTTGGAATACTTGTAACTTGGTTTTGATATTGGCTTGAGAAGAAATTGAGAACATGAACCAATGTGTAAGTTGCTTATTTGAACTTGTTGAAATTGTGTGTAGTACCTTATCTGCTTTTTGAAATTGTTGTGTTTTCAACTGTAAGGCGGGGTCGTGTTGCGCGCCGCAACGTGGGGAAATAAGGTGTGGGTTGGGGTGATAAGGGTGGCCGAGGTAATAAGGGTGGTCGGGGGCAATAAGGATGGAAAGCGATCGAAATCGCTATTGAAAATTGATACAAAAATCAATAATGTGAAATTGTGAAAGGAGACAGCAGGAGAGTTTGCAACCTGTGGGGCACCGATTGCCCCTTTGTTTGACTACTTGTGCTTTACGTGATTGATTGGTTATTGTTAAATTGGTTGATCGTAGAAAGTGCTTTGTGTGAGAATTATTTGAAATGAGGAAAATGTGGAAACATGGTTGGCTGGCTTAATTAATTGTTGATGTAATTTAATGGCTTGAGTTTACTTGGGACAAAGTTTGTCCATACATACCGGTACAATTCAAGTGTACTGACGTCCCTTTTGCCGGGGGCGCTACATTCGTGTCATGATTGTAGGTGGATCAGTAGCAGGCACTTCAGCTCATCGGCGGTAGTATCCTTCTCCTTCCACTGCCCGTTTTGGTGAGCCCCTTTCTTCCTCGGGGCCTTGTGTGGTTCATGCCACTTCGGTTTAGATTTCATTTTGGTTTTGTAAGGTATAGCCGGAGCCTTGTTACCGGCAAGTATTGTATTTCCCTTTTTGTATCCTAGAGGCTCCATAGACATGTAAACTGTGGGATTCCAGTCTTATGTATATATATTATGTATGTCGGGCGTTGTAAAAATTGCAAACTTGTTAATGAATCACTCGTATGGTTTTATTTGTTTAATGTGAAATCATTCAGGGTTAGTAAGATAGTTGGTTAATGGGAAACAATCAATACAGGGGTAACGCGTGGGAATGGAAGGCACCCAGGTCCGCTTGATTGGGGCAACCCGGTCAGGCGCCGGTCATGTCCCTCGTTTTGGGGCGTGACAAGTGGTAGTAGTAAATAATGTACTGAGGGTTTGAAACCCCGTACTAGCACTTCACAGTGCTATGTTGAGATGAGACACGCGTTCTGTGATGGGCGTGGTGACATTGTGATTGGGGGTTCAGACTTGGTCCTTCCCGGCTAATAGAATACTGTGTATTATGACTGATAATAAGATTATAATTGTGTAATTGGGCAAATAGCCATGTTTGGGGCCTTGTGCCGATCTATAGATCATTAAGGGACCTGTAGAGCTAGGTGACCCTTATATCGTGTTGGAAACTTACACTCAGCCATAAAACTAGCTGGATAGCACATTAAGAGCCAGTACTAGATGCGTACTGCGAGAGATAGGCTACTTAGGTTGGAAATCCCCTGACATAGCTGAGTGGGCCCGGAAGGCCAATCTTATACTAATTGAGACAGGGTCGAGGACCCGTTAGGAGGTATTATATACATATATATTGTATCGGGCTGCACGCCGCAGCAGTATACATATTGGATCGGGCTGCATGCCGCAGCAGTATATATATTGGATCGGGTTGCACGCCGCAGCAGCATACATGTTGGATCGGGCTGCACGCCGCAGCAGTATATATATTGGATTGGGCTGCACGTCGCAGCAGTATATATATTTATATTGGATCGGGCTGCACGCCGCAGCATTATACTCAATCAGATTCTTATACATTTTAGGCATAGGTATATACATCTTCATACATTGAGATGACTATACACCATAGTGGTACGAGTGAGGATTTGGTCAGTGTGGGACCTTGTTGAGATAGATGTGGACTGGAGATCAGGGTACTTACTATAGTGATGACTTACCTGTGGAGGGTATGCCTTAGAACTGTTTAGTGATAGCACAGGAGTTTTTACTTTCAGTTATTGCTTATTATTATTACTCACTGAGTTGTAATATACTCACCCAACTCCCCTTCACTTTCTGTGCAGATCCACAGGTGCTCGAGAGCAGTTGAGTTATTGTAGCTGCTGATCATTATCTACTTTTGCGGAGACTACGAGGTATCTGCCGGCGTCCGCAGAACCTGTTTTCTCCTTCTTTATCGTTTTGTTGTTTCATCTTGCTTAGACTTGTTTGTACTAGGATGCTTATTCTGTAAAGGCTCAGACTCGTGACACCATGATATGGTTGGGACCGCATTTTGTATGCTTTTACTATTATGTTGCCATTTTTATATGATCACTTGTTGTTTAAGTTTAACCGGATTAATTGGAATTAATAATTGGCTAGTTTAAGAGGTAATATGGTTGGGCTTGCCTAGCATTGTGTTGGGCGCCATCACGACCGGGGTTTCGGTCGTGACGTCAGAATAGTAATTTGATGCACTTATTTGATCAGTTGTATAGAGATTGTGATAAAAATTAGTAATATAGTTAAGAAGGTCATTGTTTTGCGAAATCCAATTACCTACAGAGTCACGTATAGTGAATATTCTATTTCTTCTACGTCTGTTGATAGTAGTTAGGTGGTAAAATTTAGTGTTGGCATCACCATCATTCAGCCAATTAATACGAGATTTTAATTTCAAAATTTTTTCTTCAAGTTGTAAAATATTACTAAAATCCATTGTAAGATTTTTTTCTAGATTTTGTAGGAATAAATTGGTAGGGTAATGAATCGATCTTTGAATTCCAGCAAGTCTTGCTAGAATTTTCTGTTTTTGTTTAAAAATATTCCCAAACTCATTCTTATTCCATAAAATTAAAGCTTCTTGGAAATTAACAGTAGTAGTAGGTAAATTAAAATTTCCAGACCAAATACTTCTAACTAGATTAGTAAAATTAGGATTTGTAGTCCACATAGGTTCAAATCTAAAAAGTATTTTATGAATAATGTTATTTGGTTCTAGTGAAAGTAATAAAGGACAGTGATCCGAATAAGTCCTAGATAAGTGGGTTACCATAGAGTCCAGGTATTATTTAAGCCAGTCAAAATTAGCTAAACATCGATCAAGTCGTTCTAAAATTGTATAACCAGGAGCACGTTTATTAGTCCATGTAAATCTACTACCATGAAACACTAAGTCTACTAGTTGACAAATGTTTAAACAGTCAATAAATTTATCTACTCTAGTATTGCTAATAGGTAAGCCACCATATTTTTCATTATGTTTCATCACTTCATTAAAATCACCAGCAACTAACCAAGGCAAATTATAACTATTTTTAATAGAAACAAGATTACTCCAAAGGGAATTACAGCTAGAAACAGCATGCTTGTCATATATTGCAGACAATAACCAAGGATAATTAATAGAACATACCTGAACCAAGCAGTGTATTTCTTGATCCGAGGTTACTAATTCAGACACCTTAATACATTCTTCCTTCCAAAGTATCACCAAACCCCCCAAAAGTCCACTAGAAGGTACTTGGGACATACCGGTAAACCTAAAGTCATCTAGAAGCCTAGAGTGATCATGCATGTGAGTTTATAGGAGTATGAGTAACTCAGGTCGATGATTATCCAACAATGATCTTAAATGACGCCCAAATTCAGGATTGTGTGATCCCCTACAATTCCATATGATAAAATTCATGAAGGAATTAGGGTAAGACGTTTTGTCCTCCAGAACTAGACTCCTCTACATGGGGTTGGAATTGACAGTCATTTGTGAATTATGGTGCAGAGTTGGTATTACTTCCATTGCATATTTCACTATCGATGGGTTTATTTTTTTCCTGATGTTTAGACTGCATGATTCTAGATTGGGTGGACATTTTAGAACAAACTTTTTTCGTACTGTTCCTTTAGGTCGTAAAGTAGAATTCCCTTGAGCCACCAATACTCCGTCCTTGTTTCCTCATTTCCAGTAGAGTTTCTGCTAGTTCTCTCCTTGTAGGACTGTCTAGTGCGTGTGGAGATTGAGGAGGTGTGTGTGGGAGAGATTCGATTTGATTGAAGTTGTCCATTGGACTCATTGGACTTGCATATGGAGATAGGGGGTTGAATGTAGTGAGGGATTGGAACCAAGGAGCAAAAGTATGTCCCATGTGATGGGGTGGATAAAAAAGCATCAGACTTATGATTGGATTTGCATGGAGATTCAGTGGGTTCATGTGGTAGTCCTAGGGTTGAGTCAAGGATGATGGTTGAGTTTGGATTGGAATGGGAGTTTGGGTGGTGAGCCATTAGTTCTGTGTGTAAGCTTCCAAGCCTAGTCTCATTCCCTCTGTTACTATATCGGCTAGGTGAGATGGATTTTGAATTAGGAGAATTACTTCTTGGCCATTCAATTCCATTGTGAATGTAAGTGGATGACCCTGTAAGCCCATCTCTAACCATGACTGTAGAGGAAGGTCTGTCGATGGAGGCTGTGATGTGTAAACCATGAGGTTTGATAGTTGAGGCAAGTGAGGACCTTGCATGGTCAGTCGAGGTAGATGAAATAGGTTGTTTTTTTCTTGAAGGTTGTCTTGCATGGTCGGGTAATAGTTGCTGTGAAGAAGAAAGGGTTGAGGCATGTTGAGGTGTTACGGTTGTAGAAGGCTTACTGAATTCTTCACTATCTAATGAAGGAGATGAAATAAGGTCTGTTGTAAGAATTGGTTGGGTAATAGTAGGCACTGTAATAGGTGTTGGTAATTGGTGAAGAGTGTCACATGAAGGGTAATCATTTGTTTCTTGGGTTGGGTAAGATTTTGGATTTGTTGAGGTGGAATTGCTGTAGGATGCAGATTTTCACTAACCAAACTAATCGAAGAGGAGGATGTGTCATGTACGGTCGGAAGATTGGATGAGTTGGCATTTTTTAAGTGGATGTCCAAGGAGGCAGTGTAATTACGTGTATTAGAAGTGTTATGTGTCTTTGTAGGAGGAGTAGGATTAGTTGTATGATATGGGGAAAGGGGATGGTTAATTATGGTAATCTCGGCAAACTGATTGGTCCTTTTGGGAGGCAAAATCTTAGGGGAGTGTAAGGGTTTAACGTGTGTCTTAAGAGAATTAAGAGTATTAGAGCCATTATTAGGAACTATATCGGGTAAAGCAATATCTTTCATTGGTTTTGTAATATTCAAATTATTAGCAGAATTTGACAAGTAAGAAAAAGGGTTAACACTTTCAATCTCCTTTTTTAACAGGTTAGAATTAACCTCTTGATTATTAATAACAAAAAACTTACCTGGCGTATGTATTGATTTCTCCACTGCCATGTTCATGGCTTTTTTTGAAGAAGATAAATTCGAATTTAATCTTTTAGGAAATTCCACCAGGTGCCATGCATCTTCTCTGGATGTCTTTTGGTCTGTAGAGGATGGTGATGAACCAGTAGCCATATTTGGTGATGAACAATTGAACATTGCATGACCAAAGCATCCACAATTAGTACATAACATATTTAAACCTTTGTAATAAATTTGTTTTCGATGATGACCAATATTGACGTGAGTTTTTAATGGTTTTTCTAGTGGAACTTCAATACAAATTCTTGCATAACGACCCCTAGTTGTTGAAGAGGTACAAGAATCAACCCGTAAAAGCTTCCCTAATTTAGAACCAACACGCTGAAGGATTTCTAAATCATAAAATTCTGTTGGAAGTTCAGGGAGACGCAGCCAAAGTGCCGAATTAGTGAGTTGAGTAGCTGAAGCAGAAATTTTAGGTTCCCAACGTCTTACAAATAAAAAATGATTAAGAACAAACCAGAGTCCCCCAACAAAGCTTTAATCAAGTTTTCCTCCTTTTGAAATTTGATAAGGAAAAAACCTGATCCCAAATCAATAAGAGGAGTATCTTCAATAGGTTTCCATAGGTTAATTACCTTATTTTTCAGTATATGATGTGCTATCTTCCTGCCAAACAATTTAATGATGATTGAAAATTTCCAAGGCTCATACAGTCTAGATTTATCAGTAGTTGAAATAGGAATGATAGTTTCCTCTGGCAAAACACTTCCATCGGCTAAGTCTAGCACTGTATTCGATGTAATTGGATTTGCTAAACTTAGTGAAAGTGTGTTATCTAATAACAAGGTTTGTAAAAATGACTTTGGTTTGGATATAGAAGATGTGTCATCAATTTGCATTTTTCCAATATCAGGGGGTTCGGAATCATTAAGTAAATTATCTATTGAACTATGAGTATCCATAAGATAAGTAGTCGTAGATGTGTTCTAACGTTGGAAGGTATTGTTTTTACATGGTAGAGAGAGTTTTTGTGCCA
This sequence comes from Nicotiana noctiflora, assembly GCA_032618575.1. Lineage (NCBI taxonomy): Eukaryota > Viridiplantae > Streptophyta > Magnoliopsida > Solanales > Solanaceae > Nicotiana > Nicotiana noctiflora. The sequence continues at coordinate 142,380 of JASVEL010011882.1, read as the reverse complement.
GAACACTTCTTTGAATCCCTCCTATTTTAGTTGGATTTGTTGTCCAAAGTAGTTTAAGACTTTATTTCCTAATATAGAAGGATAATTTCGTGATCACTCTCTATATAAAGGGGTATCTTCTTTGTTTTTAGGCTGATTATTCAGATTATTATCAATAAAACTGGTGAAATTTTCTTACACTCTTGTGCGGCTACTCTTGGATTTATTCTTCAACCTTCAAGACTCAACTTACTTTATTTCCTACTATATAAGGATAATTTCGTGATCACCCTCTATATAAAGGGGTATGTTCTTTGTTTTTAGGTTGATTATTCAGACTATTATCAATAAAACTGGTGAGATTTTCTTGCACTCTTGTGTGGCTACTCTTCGATTTATTCTTCAACCTTCAAGACTCAACTTAAGGTGATAAGAATTAAACCCTTTTCGAAATCTTAGATCACTTCTAGGTATTCAAGAAAGGTGATAAGCTTATGCTTATTGTTGTTCTTGTTATTCTAAAGGGTCGGGTTTCACAATCTATTTCTTGTTTTTAATTCTCTACCAAAGGAGATTAGTTATTTGTTAGCTAATTGTTATCTTTAATTTCTGCATTTTTCGTTTCTTTATTTTCTTTAAGCTTCCCTATGTTTCTTGTTTTTTCTTTAGTAAATCTTGAATCCCCTATCGTGTTGCTATCAATCCAGCATAAAGGTAAGGCTGCGTACACCTCATCCTCCCCAGACTCCACTTGTGGGAATACACTAGGTCGTCGTCGCCGTCGTTGTTGTTATAAAAAGGGATGTTTGTGATAGCATCCTAGGAAGCTCAAATCTATTTAAGGATAAGTATGAAGCTTTGGAATCGCAAAGAGGGCCTTTAACAAGACCTCAAGTTAAAAATTTGCAAAACAAGGTCATTTGACCAATTTCGCACCTAAATGTGCTCAAAACTTGCAGCCCATGAACTCCTACATAAAACCACGTTTTAATAGCATAAAAAGACTTTATTGATGTCCATGAAAGGTATAATAGGCGTGCTAGATGTTGAGTGCAAGTTGGTGCAATGTTGCTTGCAAATTACAAATTCAAGATTTTCAAGATTCCCAAAATTTTAAAGATTCTCTCAAAGATTGGTCTGGAACTTATTTCCATATATTATGGGACAATATTATTGCTTTCCTAGTTAGTTGAGGTTAATATTTTCCTTTTCCTAAGATTGGTAGAATTACTTTCCAAGATTGACTTGGTTTTGGTTTCCTCGAGTTTTACCTTTTCTTATTTTAGTTGGACTTCTTGTCCAAAGTAGTTTAGGACTTTATTTCCTAATATTTAAGGATAATTTCGTGATCACCCTCTATATAAAGAGGTATCTTCTTTGTTTTTAGGTAGATTATTCAGATTATTATTAATATGACTTGTGAGATTTTCTTGACTCTTGTGTGGCTACTCTTGGATTGATTCTTCAACCTTCAAGACTCAACTTAAGGTGGTAAGAATTAAACCCCTTTCGATATCTTAGATCACTTTTAGGTATTCAAGAAAGGTGATAAGTTTAGGCTTATTGTTGTTCTTGTTATTCTAAAGGGTTGGGTTTCACAATCTATTTCTTGTTTTTAATTTCTACAAAACGCGATTAGTTCTTTGTTAGCTAATTGTTATTGTTAGGATTCAACTTCAAGAATAGACTTATTGAATTCAAGAATACCTTTCTTGAATTCAATCTATCTTTAATTTTTGTCTTTTATTTATTTCATTATTTTTTTAGCTGTCACGACCCCAAATCCGGTCGTGATGGCACCCAGCACATTGCTAAGCCAGCCTGACCAATCAATATCAACAACGGAGCTAGAAGCTCTCTTTAACCCGTTTAAGCATTATTAATTTACGAAATAACAGCGATACATATAACGAAAGCGGTGAACCAAGTCCCATAATACATCAACTCCCATAGACTGAAGGGTCAAGAGTCATGAGCCTCTACCGAACATGAGTGTATAAAGGTTTACAAGATACCAAGTGCGGAAAGAAAAGTCAATACAAAATCAAGAGACAGTAAGAAGGAATATCGGGTCCTGCGGACTCTGCAGCTACCTCGAATATCCACAAATGTCGCCTCGCACAGCCACTGGATCACTGCTGAGAGGTACCTGGATCTGCACACAAGGTGCAGGGAGTAAAATGAGTACTGCCAGACTCAGTGGTAATAAACAAGGGTAAGACAGCGCAGATAAGAAATCCGCAATAAAGCACTATGTAAAGTCGTAATCAAATACCCTGTCACAGAATCAATATCGACTGTACCTGTACCAATAAGTACCAGCAAAACAGTATAACAGCTAGCAGATATAGCTAAATGCAATGCAATGCATGATATGACCGCTACGGCACGTAGCCCGATCCAATTTGGGTACCCGTGCTCACTCTGGGGGTTCAGACTCCGGAGGGGCTCCTACAGCCCAAGCACAATATTACTGCGGCGTGCAGTCCGATCCAACATGTATACCGCTGCGGCGCGCAGCCCGATCCACTACTAGTCAGCTAATATGCAATCACAGCCTCGCAGGCTCAAAAGTAGTTTTGAAAACATCTTTTATCATTTTTCGGTTGAAAACAGAAATATCAAGTTCCAGAGATTTGGAAATAACATGATAACAGAAATAGATGCGGACTAGTAGTAAACTAGCATGTCAATATGATAAGACAATGATAACGATCCTCGCGAGATCCAATAACTGGCTCATGGCCCACAAGTATACTCAACCGCCCGAGAAGGGGGTTCAACGGCTCAAGAGTAGCCAATATCACAGTATAATATGCAACCATCCGAAAAGGAGGTTCGACGGCTCATGAATAGCCTAATATCATAACACAGTATCAACAAGTTGGACTAAGCCATAGTCCCCAATCACAATCGACCCCACACTCACAAGAGAGTACGTGTCTCGCCGCTATACAGCGTCACAAAGTGGTATACCGGGGTTTCGAACCCGCTGGTCATCACCCACATCTATTACTCACCTCAATACGGTGCGACGACTACTCCGCAATGCCCTTGCCACGAGAATCAAGCTCCGCACGCGTAGAATCTGATCAAATATAGTAGAAATACAACAAATTAGGCCAATGGGACGACACCCAATCAATACAACTCAATCTACATCAAAATTCCCAAAGTTGTCAAAACCCGACTTTCGGTACGCTTCTCGAAAAATTACGAAAGTCACATATTCAGAATCCTCATCTCGATACGAGTCTAAGCATATCAATTTTACCAAATTCGGACTCCATTTGCCCATTCAAAACCTTGATTTTCTAAAGTTCAAGCCTAGGGCTAAATCCTCCATAAATTACCCCAAATTCCTCCATTTTCATGATATAATTGCATAATATTATCAATACTAATCATAGTTTAAGTCCATAGTTGATTACCCGATGATTTCCCTTGAATTTCTCTTCAAAATCGCCCAAATCGCCTCTAAAGCCGAGACCCAAATGTGTGAAATGTTTCTGAAATTTTCTAACTTCGATACAATTAACTCACTGCGATTTTCGCTTCTGCGGATAGAATTCCGCTCCTGCGAGTCCGTATCCGCGACCAGATGGTCGCTTCTGCGATTCCAGGCCTAGCCGGTCAATTCCGCTTCTGCGAACATAAGACCGCTTCCGCGCGCCCGCTTCCGCGATTGAACCCCGGCTTCTGCGAAAACTCCCGCTTCTGCGCACCAGAGTCTGCTCCTGCGGACTCGCCCAGGCGGTCAAGAATCCGCTTCTGCGGACTTTCCCCTTTTTCATCAAGTCCGCTTCTGCGGTCACCCACTCGCACCAGCGACGCCGCTTCAGCGGAAAGGATTCCGCTTCTGCGATGCCAAGCGCTCCTGCGCTCCTCAGTCCGCTCCTGCGGACTCGCCTCCGCGCCCACATTTCCGCAGGGGCGAAAATGACAGAACCAGAACACTTCAACCTGAAATTTCCATGATTTTCTTCCGTTTAACCATCCGAAAACACCCCAAGGCCCCCGGGACCCCAACGAAAACCACCAACATACCCCAAAACACGATACGAACTTGTTCCAATCATAAAAACACCATCCTAAGCATTAAAATCACCAATTACACACGGATTCAAGCCTAAATTCCTTCAAAACTTCCGAATTGCACATTCCATCAAAAACCCGACTAAACAACGTCCGAATGACCTGAAATTTTGCAGGCACATCCAAAATCACCTAACGGAGCTACTGCAACTGTCAGAATTCCATTCCGACCCCCGGGTCAAAATCTCACCTACCGTTCGGATTTCGCCATAATTCAACCTTAGCCAATTCAAGCCTATTTCTACACCGGGCCTCCAAATTCAATTCCGATCGCTCCCCTAAGTCACAAATCACCTCCCGGAACTAACCGAATCATCGGAATCCGATTCCGAGCCCTCTAACCAAATAGTCAACTCCGGGTTGACTTTCCTTATTCAAGTTTCCTTCAAAAAGGCTATATGCCTCATTTTCAATCCAATTCACTCCTAATTTCCCCGATAGACTCTAACACTGATATAAAAGCATAAAACATACAATTTCAACATAACGGGGTGGTAATTCCCGTGACGACGGGCCGGGTCGCCACATTCTCCCCCTTTTAAGCGAACGCTCGTCCTCGAGCGGGTCAAGAAACATACCTGAAGTCTCAAACAAGTGAGGATATCTGCTCCGCATCTCCCGCTCGATCTCCCAAGTGGCCTCCTCCACGGGTCGACCTCTCCACTCAACCTTAACTGATGCAATCTCCTTAGACCTCAATTTTCTCACTTGCCGTCCCAAAATGGCAATAGGCTCCACATCATAGGATAGATCACCATCAAGCTGAATGGTACTGAAATCTAATACATGAGACGGATCTCCAATGTACTTCCGGAGCATAGACACATGGAATACTGGATGAACGCTGGATAAGCTGGGCGGCAAGGCCAACTCATATGCCACCTCTCCGACTCTCCTAAGTATCTCAAAAGGACCAATGTACCTGGGACTCAACTTTCCTTTCTTCCCAAACCTCATGACACCCTTCATAGGTGAAACCTTCAACAATACTCTGTCACCAACCATGAAAGACAACTCTCGAACTCTACGGTCCGCATAACTCTTCTGGACGAGACTGTGCTGTACGAAGCCTCTCCTGGATCAACTTTGCTCTATCCAGAGCATCTTGGACTAACTCAGTCCCTATCAATCTAACCTCACCAGGCTCAAACCATCCCACGGGGGATCTACACCGCCTGCCATACAATGCCTCATACGGGGCCATCCGAATACTCGACTGATAACTGTTGTTGTAGGCAAACTCAGCAAGTGGTAGGAACTCATCCCACGAACCACCAAAGTCAATCACACAAGCTCGCAACATATCCTCCAAGATCTGAATAGTGCGCTCAGACTGTCCGTCTGTCTGGGGGTGAAATGCTGTACTCAACTCAACCCGTGTACCCATCTCTCGCTGAAATGCTCTCCAAAACCGAGAAGTGAACCGAGTACCCCTGTCGGATATGATAGACACTGGGACCCCATGCAATCGAACAATCTCTCGAATAAAGATCACTGCCAACCGCTCCGATGAGTAGGTAGTACTAACTGGAATGAAGTGAGCTGACTTGGTCAGTCTATCCACAATCACCCATACAGAATCAAACTTCCTCGCCGTCCGAGGGAGTCCAATAACAAAGTCCATAGTGATCCTCTCCCATTTCCACTCAGGAATATCAATGCGCTGAAATACACCACCGGGCCTCTGATGCTCGTACTTAACCTGCTGACAGTTGAGGCACCGTGCTACATGTCTAACAATGTCCATTTTCATCTTTCTCCACCAATAGTGCTGTTTCAAATCTTGATACATCTTCGCGGCTCCTGGATGGATAGAATACCGCGAGCTATGGGCCTCCTCCAGAATCAACTCACGAAGGCCATCAACATTGGGCACGCATATCCGGCCATGCATCCTCAATACGCCATCACTATCAATGGTGACATCTCTAGTATCATCATGCTGAACTCTGTCCCTCAGGACAGCCAAATGTGGATCATCATACTGGCGCTCACGAATACGATCATATAGAGATGACCGAGATACAATACAAGCCAATACCCTACTGGGCTCCGAAATATCTAACCTCACTAGCCGATTGGCTAGCACCCGAACATCATAAGCAAGTGGCCTCTCCTCAGCTGGAATATATGCCAAGCTCCCCATACTGACCGCCTTCCGGCTCAAAGCATCGGCCACCACATTGGCCTTCCCCGGATGATATAATATAGTAATGTCATAATCCTTCAGCAACTCCAGCCATCTCCGCTGTCTCAAATTAAGGTCTTTCTGTTTGAACAAGTGATGGAGACTACGGTGGTCGGTATACACCACACAAGACACACCGTACAAATAGTGTCTCCAAATCTTCAATGCATGAACAATGGTGGCTAGCTCCAAATCATGAACAGGATAGTTCTTCTCATGTGGCTTCAATTGCCGAGAAACATAAGCAATTACCTTACCTTCCTGTATAAACACACAGCCTATCCCCACTCTCGAGGCATCACAGTAAACAGTATATGAACCTGAAGCTGATGGCAATACTAACACTGTAGTTGTGGTCAAAGCTGTCTTGAGCTTCTGAAAGCTCTCCTCGCACTCATCCGACCATACGAATGGTGCACCCTTCCGGGTCAATTTAGTCAATGAAGAAGCAATGGATGAAAATCCCTGAACAAACCGGCGATAATACCCCGCCAAGCCAAGAAAACTCCTGATCTCTGTGGCTGAGGTCGGTCTAGGCCAACTCTGCACCGCCTCTATCTTTTTCTGATCAACCTGAATACCATCACGAGACACCACATGTCCCAGAAATGCTACGGACTTGAGCCAAAACTCGCACTTGGAGAATTTATCATATAGCTTCTCCTCTCTCAATCTCTGCAACACACTACTCAAATGCTGAGCATGCTCCTCCTGACTACGGGAGTATACTAGAATGTCATCAATGAATACAATCACAAATGAATCCAAATAAGGCCTGAACACACTGTTCATGAGATGCATAAATGCTGCTGGGGCGTTGGTCAGCCCAAAAGACATCACAAGAAACTCATAATGACCATATCGGGTCCCGAATGCAGTCTTCATAATATCCGAGCCCATGATCTTCAGCTGATGATAGCCTGAACGAAGATCGATCTTAGAAAACACCCTCGCACCCTGTAACTGATCAAACAAATCATCTATGCGCGGTAAAGGGTACTTGTTCTTCACCGTCACTTTGTTCAATTGTCGATAATCAATACACATTCGCATGGAACCATCTTTCTTTTTAACAAATAATACCGGCGCACCCCACGGAGACACACTAGGGCGGATGAAACCCTTATCCAGAAGCTCCTGAAGCTGCTCTTTCAGTTCTTTCAACTCAGTTGGTGCCATCCGATAAGGAGGAACGGATATGGGCTGAGTGCCGGCACCAAGTCAATGCCAAAATCAATATCCCTGTCCGGCGGCATGCCCGGCAGGTCTGAGGGAAATACATCTGGAAAGTCCCTCACAACAGGTACAGAATCAATGCTAGGAGACTCAGCTTCCACATCTCTCACAAAAGCTAAGTACGATAAACACCCTTTTTCAACCATCTTCTGAGCTTTTAGGAACGAAATAACACGGCTAGGGACGAAATCGGTCGAACCCCGCCACTCAATCCGAGAAATACCAGGAATGGCCAACGTAACTGTCTTAGCATGACAGTCCAATATAGCATGGTACGGAGACAACCAGTCCATACCCAATATAACATCAAAGTCCACCATACCCAACAATAACAAATCCGCCTGGGTCTCCAGACCCCCAATAGATATAACACAGGGATCTATAGACATGATCCACAACGATCGTATCACCCACGGGGGTGGATACATGAACAGGTAAATCAAGACTACTACGAGTCGCACCCAAGTGATGTGCAAAGTAAGAGGACACGTAAGAATATGTGGACCCTGGATCAAATAGAACAGAGGCATCTCTGTGACAGACAGAAATGATACTTGTAATTACTGCATCGGAGGCAACTGCATCACGCCTGTTAGGAAGTGCATAGAATCGTGCCTGGCCTCCACCAGATCTCTCCTCGCCCCTGGGGCGACCACGAGAAGACCGACCTCCACCTCTATTAGACTGAGATGGTGCTGAAGATGAGGGCTGATCCCTCTGCTGAGTCCTGTCCCTACGGAGTCGAGGGCACTGTCTCCTCATGTGGCCAAACTTGCCACACTCATAACATGCACCTGGTGCTGGAGAAGGGGACTGAAGGGAACCCCTCACCGCAGAAGAACCCTGGGCTGATGAAGTAGGTGTTGCACCCTGGGCTGGAAGGGCACTAAGCGATGGCTGACCCTGCTGAAACCCCTGTCGACCACGACCATAAGAACCTCCGCTCTGCTCTGGGCGGCCTGAATGAGAAGGTCTAGATGAGCGACCTCTGCTCTGCTGGGAATGCCCTCTAGATGGAGCACCACTGAAACTGCCAGAACCACGAGGCCTCTTTGCCTCCCGCTCCTCTCTCTCTCGGCGACGATCCGCCTCAATGGAGCGTGCCATATCAACAACCTGCTCAAATGATGATGACAAAACTCTCTCTCTGGTCATAAGAATGCGGATAGAGTAGTTGAGGCCATCAATAAACCTCCCGATCCTCTCCCTATCATTAGGGATCATCCATGTGGCATGCCTAGCCAATCGTGTGAATCCGACCTCATACTGGGTCACGGACATGTCGCCCCGAACCAACCACTCGAACCGGCAACGTAGCTCCTCGCGACGAGAGCCGAGGTACATATTTCTCTAGAAAGAGAGTAGAGAAGCTGCCGCCATGTGAGAGGTGCTGCCTCCTGCGGGCCTACGCCTCTCAAACTCTTCCCACCAATCAAATGCGGGTCCAGTGAACTGAAAGGTAGTAAATGAAACTCCGCCGGACTCAAGAATACCAGCCGTACGCATCATCTTTTGACACTTATCCAAGAAACCCCGGGCATTCTCGCCCTCGGCGCCACTAAAATGGGGTAGCCGAAGTCTGCCAAATCTCTCAAGGCGACGCTCGCTCGTCATCGGGCATAACCCGAACCATATGCTCCGGAGTTGGAGGTGGTGCAGCTGGAGGAATAATCGGTGCAACCACCGTGCGGGGACCGCCTCCGGCGTCCGAAGTCCCCGAACAACCGGGTCAGGTGTGCGAGTTGCGGGGTCCGCCGACCACCCCCTGTTCGAGATGTCGCTGCAGTAGGCGGTAGCCGAAACTACCCGAGCCAAACGGGAACACACCGATAATATCCGAGCAAGAGTCTCCCGAAGACCGGGAATAGCAATAGATACAGTCTCGGCCCCGAGCCGGGGCCGCTGGAGCATCAACCACCGGGGCCTGCTCTGAACCGGTACAACGGGCGGGTCGGCTGGCACTGCCTCGGCCGCCCCACCTCTACCTCGAGCACGACCGCGCCCACGGCCTCTAACAGGTGGCGATGGAGGTCGTCCACCTCGTCCTGATGCTCGCGTTCTCGCCATCTCTAAGAGAATAGAATATGGAAGTTCAGTTCTCAGAACAACAAGATCGCACGACAGAGTTCAAGAAAAGTGAAGTTTTCCTAATGGTTCGCAGCCTCCCGAGGATAAGTACAGGCGTCCCCGTACCGATCCACAAGACTCTACTAACCGGCTCAAGACTCATGAGGCCTAGTAAACCTAGGCTTTGATACCAACTTGTCACGACCCCAAATCCGGTCGTGATGGCGCCCAACACATTGCTAAGCCAGCCTGACCAATCAATATCAACAACGGAGCTAGAAGCTCTCTTTAACCCATTTAAGCATTATTAATTTACGAAATAACAACGATACATATAACGAAATCGGGGAACCAAGTCCCATAATACATCAACTCTTATAGACTGAAGGGTCAAGAGTCATCAGCCTCTACTGAACATGAGTGTATAAAGGTTTACAAGATACCAAGTGCGGAAAGAAAAGTCAATACAAAATCAAGAGACGATAAGAAGGAATATCGGGTCCTGCGGACTCTGCAGCTACCTCGAATATCCACAAATGTCGCCTCGCACAGCTACTGGATCACTGCTGAGAGGTACCTGGATCTGCACACAAGGTGCAGGGAGTAAAATGAGTACCGCCAGACTCAGTGGTAATAAACAAGGGTAAGACAGCGCAGATAAGAAATCCGCAATAAAGCACTATGTAAAGCTGTAATCAAATACCCTGTCACAGAATCAATACCGACTGTACCTGTATCAACAAGTACCAGCAAAACAATATAACAACTAGCGGATGTAGCTAAATGCAATGAAATACATGATATGACCGCTACGGTGCGTAGCCTGATCCAATTTGGGTACCCGTGCTCACTGTGGGGGTTCAGACTCCGGAGGGGCTCCTACAGCCCAAGCACAATATCACCGCGGCGTGCAGTCCGATCCAACATATATACTGCTGCGGCGCGCAGCCCGATCCACTACTAGTCAGCTAATATGCAATCACAGCCTCGCAGGCTCAAAAGTAGTTTGAAAACATCTTTTATCATTTTTCAGTCGAAAACAGAAATATCAAGTTCCAGGACTGGTAGTAAAACTAACATGTCAATATCACAGAACAATGACAACGATCCTCACAGGATCCCAATAACTGGATCATAGCCCATAAGTGTACTCAACCATCCAAGAAGGAGGTTCAACGGCTCAAGAGTAACCAATATCACTATATAATATGCAACCATCCAAGAAGGAGGTTCGACGGCTTAATAATATAGCCAATATCATAACACAGTATCAATAGGTCAGACTAAGCCATAGTCCCCAATCACAATTGACTCTGTCTCGCCGCTATACAGCGTCACAAAGTGGTATACCGGGGTTTCGAACCCGCTGGTCATCACCCACATCTATTACTCACCGCAATACGGCGCGACGACTACTCCGCAATGCCCTTGCCACGAGAATCAAGCTCCGCACGCGTAGAATCTGATCAAATACAGTAGAAATACAACAAATTAGGCCAATGGGACGACACCCAATCAATACAACTCAATCTACATCAAAATTCCCAAAGTTGTCAAAACCCGACTTTCGGTACGCTTCTCGAAAAATTACGAAAGTCACATATTCGGAATCCTCATCTCGATACGAGTCTAAGCATATCAATTTTACCAAATTTGGACTCCATTTGCCCATTCAAAACCTTGATTTTCTAAAGTTCAAGCCTAGGGCTAAATCCTCCATAAATTACCCCAAATTCCTCCATTTTCATGATATAATTGCATAATATTATCAATACTAATCATAGTTTAAGTCCATAGTTGATTACCCGATGATTTCCCTTGAATTTCTCTTCAAAATCGCCCAAATCGCCTCTAAAGCCGAGACCCAAATGTGTGAAATGTTTCTGAAATTTTCTAACTTCTGATACACTTAACTCACTGCGATTTTCGCTTCCGCGGATAAAATTCCGCTCCTACGAGTCCATATCCGCGACCAGAGGGTCGCTTCAGCGATTCCAGGCCTAGCCGACCAATTCCGCTTCTGCGAGAAAAGGACCGCTTACGCGATTGAACCCCCGCTTCTGCAAAAACTCCCGCTTCTGCGAAAACTCCCGCTTCTGCGCACCAGAGTCCGCTCCTGCGGACTCGCCCAGGCGGTCAAGAATCCGCCTCTGCGGACTTTCCCCTTTTTCATCAAGTCCGCTTCTGCGGTCACCCACTCGCACCAGCGACGCCGCTTCAGCGGAAAGGATTCCGCTTCTGCGATGCCAAGCGCTCCTGCACTCTTAAGTCCGCTCCTGCGGACTCGCCTCCGCGCCCACATTTCCGCAGGGGCGAAAATGACAGAACCAGAATAATTCAACCTGTAATTTCCATGATTTTCTTCCGTTTAACCATCCGAAAACACCCCGAGGCCCCCGGGACCCCAACGAAAACCACCAACATACCCCAAAATACGATACGAACTTGTTCCAATCATAAAAACACCATCCTAAACATTAAAATCACCAATTACACACGGATTCAAGCCTAAATTCCTTCAAAACATCCGAATTGCACATTCCATCAAAAACCCGACTAAACGACGTCCGAATGACCTAACATTTTGCAGGCACATCCAAAATCACCTAACGGAGCTACTTCAACTGTCGGAATTCCATTTCGACCCCCGGGTCAAAATCTCACCTACCGTTCGGATTTCGCCATAATTCAATCTTAGCCAACTCAAGCCTATTTCTACACCGGAACTCCAAATTCAATTCCGATCGCTCCCCTAAGTCACAAATCACCTCCCAGAACTAATCGAATCATCAGAATCCGATTCCGAGCGCTCTAACCAAATAGTCAACTCCGGGTTGACTTTCCTTATTCAAGTTTCCTTCAAAAAGGCTATATGCCTCATTTTCAATCCAATTCACTCATAATTTCCCCGATAGACTCTAACACTGATATAAAATCATAAAACATACAATTTCAACATAACGGAGTGGTAATTCCCGTGACGACGGGCCGGGTCGTCACATTAGCTTTCGCATGTTTCATGTTTTTTCTTTAGTAATTATTGAATCCCTATCGTGTTGCTATCACATTTTGCAAGAATAAGTCCAATCTGCTTCACTGTGAAGCCAAGTTGTGAAGCTTCTTAGTGACAAAAGGGGAAAGGAGTTGATATACCTTCGGTACGAGGTGAGTCGAAGCTGGAACTACTATAGTTACCTCAAGAGACATGTAACCTTTATTTTGAGAGGATGTACATACCCTCTTCTATCTACAAAGATTAATATTTTGATACTTCAGTTGCAGAAAAAAATGGAAGATCGAGAATGCCTTTGGGGAGAAGTTGGTGAGGCCAAGTAAGTGTGTAACGAGCTAAAGGCTTAGGCAGATGCCCAAGTTGCGGTCAAGAAGAATGTTTTGGCCAAGGCTTCCCCACCTTTGAGGTGCAACTCTAGATTTCTCTTAAAAATAGCTTGGTCCAAACGAGCATCATTGCATGCTCGAGTCTGAGATTTTGAAGATGAAGGCCAAGGTTGTAGGCGCCCGGTGTGAAGATGAAGAGATTCAAGCTAAGGCCAATATGAAAATGGTCGTCTATATATAAGACACTAATGACACTCGAGCTAAGATAAGTGAGGCTTCCAATCGAGAGAGCATAAGCAATGAGTACGCCTAGTGCAACCATCGATATTATCTGAGGTTGGATAGGTCGGTTTATCCAGGTGAGAACCATCGATATTATTTGAAAAGTGCTCTCGCTGTTCCCCGAGGAATGGAATTTTGAATGTGAGTGGAGTTGTTTTAGTTCTTTTCCTTTTCTAAAATTTTCATAATTATTCATTTTCCTCTTTAGAATAGTTTCTTGGTTGCCTAATGATGTCATCAACCTCGAGAACTACATTCTCAAACTAGTTTCTATTTCCCTATACAACAAAAACAAATGGCGTGAATTGTCGAAGAGAAAGTAGGAAGCGAAACATCATGATACGTGCCATAATGTTTCTTTCCTCATTAAAAATGTCTTTCTTCATGTGAGATGATTCCTGTATCTCATGTATTAGTGAGTTCCTTACGATGAGGTTTCCCCTTTTCAAGGAGGAAGTGGGATCATCGACTACAACGCCAAAGGAGAATAACAAGAGTAAAGGTCCTCAATGAGAGAGGACACCTGAAGCCAAGTAGAGAACACTCGAAGGCATAGGAAAAACATTGTTATTAGTGTAAATGTTGACTTGGCCCACTAGTTCATCGATGATGATAGTGATGATGTGGAGGGTTCGACGCTAAAGACTCAAACCTGGAAATCTTATGAGGCTATTAAGCATGCTGAGATCGGGTCCGTAGCCTCGAGGAAGAAACTTTAACAGAAAAGGGGAATGAAGGCCTTGCATCATCTGATGCGAAAACCGCTTCTTAGACATCTGGAAATACTCCAAAAAGAGCATGCTTTGAATCTCCTCTGCCTAAACAGAGCGCCTCGTATGATCTTCTCGAGATCATGACAGTAGATCAACCTTCATCATTTTCGGCCTTCATTGAGGATACCTTCAAGGATGCTCAGAACGTAAAGACGTTTGAGCTTGGCGGAGTCCTGACTGAAAGTGACCCCTTCCATGGTTATTTTTCTAGGGTTGATGAGGCCGACCGAGCAGATGCAAGCATAATCTTTGAGAAGGCTCATCGTCTTTCCTTAACTATAAGTTTTTAGTGGCATTGATATTTCTACAATGCTATACCTTTTTCTTTTGTCTAATCGATCATTCGCTTATTGTGTAGACCTTTGAAAAATTGAAGACCGAATTACACCGTTGTGAAGTTGGACTGCATATGGCTTCAAATGAGTAGAAACCCTTAGGCTTATCCTTGAGGATAGAGAGGAAGAAAAAAATCATCTTTGATCAAGGTTAACTAAAGTTCATGAATATGAGTGTAAATTAGAAAAGCAAGTAACCTCTATTCTTAAAAACTATGAGCAGTTCTTGGGCGAAGTCGACCAAGTGTGAGCTGAGTGCAATGAATAGAAAGCAAAGATGGACGCCCTCGTTGTAGATAAAAATGATAAGCTAGAAAAGGTATCTTCCCTCCAAGATCAACTTTGGAATGCCCAAGGGAGAAACTTAGTTCAAGATGGTAGAATAGCCAAGCTCGAGACTCGTCTTGCAAAAGACAAGGCCGAAATTGTGGAATCGAGGGTCGAGGCCAGTGTAATACAATACAAGCTCGACATGATCGTGGCCATATATTTGAATGAGGTCGTTGATGCTCAGATGGAGTTGTGGGAGGCTATAGATCAAGAGATCATAAGTAACGATTATATCCGGCACCGATCCCAAAGGGAGACCCTTGAAGAGATTCATTTTAACGGATTTTATCTATTCGAGGAGATAAAGCAAGCTAGGCAGAGGAGGCTGATGCTAACTTTGTCCTTTCCTCCGACGATGATGATGAATCTCTTCCTGGAGTAGGTAGAATTGTTTCTATCTTTTTTGTAATTTATTGCTTTGTAGGACTCCCAAGTAATATCTTTTTGTATATATCAAAAGGAGATCCCTTGATCGTTTGCCTTCATTTTTCTTCAACATTCTTTTAATTTTTATGCTCTAATCTCTGAGCATTGAATCAAATTCAGGGTAGAGTAGACCCTCAAATGTATGATCAACAATCGTTAATAGGTTACCACTTAAGGTTCGATCTTTGAGCTAAATTTTAGTTGGTGACTTTTATGTCCGAGATGTGTATGGTCTTTGAGTATGGTGTGCTAAGTTTTAGTTGGTGACTTTTCCTCTTTTCGGCTAAAAGACTTAGTCAAAATTTTATATGCCTTAGCATATGTTTTTTGTACATGTTTGGGTTTTTTGAATGTTTGATTGATTGGAACATCGTTTGTAATCTTATATGTAGCATTTAATCGAATACCTCTTGAGGTTTCTTCAAAAATTGATGTTATCGAAGCCTTCACATTATTCGAGGGCTAAATATATCGAAGCCCTTATAATTTGTTTTTGCCGATGGTAGCCTAATTTAACTAGATTTTTTGAAGTATATAAAGGCCTTTTATTATAGAGAAATTCGGACGTCTCTAAGTTGCATCCTTTTGGCCGTAGCCTTTTATATGACAATAGTTTGTTATATGGTTATAGACTTTAGTCCTGAGTGTGATGGCCTTGGCATTAATATCGAGGGGATGCCTCTTTGAGGTCTTCATAACTCGAGTGTGCCTCTTTGAGGTCTCATAAATTTGAGTGTGCCACTTTGAGGTCTTATAAGTTCGAGTGTGGCTCTTTGAGCTCTTATAAGATCGAGTGTGCCTCTTTGGTCTTATAAGTTTGAGTGTTTGATGACTCGATATGTTGATAATTGATGATAGTCCCCGAGCATTCAAGTGCATTCAGGGTTTTGGCCCTTGGGTTGTTAAATTTGAAAATAATAGGCTTTTTTAAGGCACAAAGTGTTTTGATATAATAAAAATGCTTCTTCAAATAATTGATACATGTGTAAATCTTTTGCCACTGGAAGCTCAACTATTCTACATAGACACGGTTCATTTGAACATTTTTACCATTACAACATTCCCCTATCGAGGCCCTTCTAGGAATGAATTGCTTTCTTCGAGAATGCATCCTCCGATGGTGATGCCCCCCCCCCCCAGTGTTCGAGGTTGATTAAAAAGAAACCTTGAATACTTCTTGAATATTCCTTAGGTACCATATAGGTGTTGCCTTATTAAAAAACTTTGACGATCAAACCTGCTTCGGATAAAACCAGATCTAAGGGAAAAAGAGTGAAAAGTATGCGTTAAAACCCAAGGTCTTCGAGTTAAAAGGTGCCTCGATGTTTCCAATCGAACATCTGCAAGGAGTTAGATTTAAATAAGAATGGAAAAGGGGAAAAGGGGAGGACGTCATACCTGAACAGTAATAGCGTTTGAGCAACGATACATTCTAATTGTTTGGTAGTTGCTTGCCTTCCATTGTGATAAGTTTGTAGGATCCTTTTCCGATGACATCAAGGACACGGTACGATCCTTCATAATTGGGGCCTAGTTATTTTGATGTTCTTTGATATGCCAATAACACCTCGGGAAACACATCTCTCCATTTCCTCTTTGTATTATCTAACCTTTTTTGTGTTTTAAATGATGGTTTTGTTTGTGGACTCGGCCTGATCGTTTTCATTTAGGTGGTAAGGTGTTGATAGACACCTTTTGATTTATGGTCCCCGAGGAATTATTTTACTTTGTTGCCAATGTATTGTTTCCCATTGTAATATGCTATTTCGGCAGGTATCCCAAACCGACATATGATATGGTCGCATATAAAGTCGATGACTTCTTTTTCTCTTTGCTTCTTGAAGGCATACGCTTTTGCCCATTTTGAGAAGTAGTCAGTAATAAACAAAATAAATTTAGCTTTACCTGGTGCTTTGGAAGTGGGCCTACGAAGTCCATCCCCCATTTCATGTATAGCCATAGGGATAAGACCGAATGGAGTTGCTCACCGAGTCGGTGGATCATCAGTTCAAATATTTTGCATTTATCACACTTTCGAATGAATTCCTTTGTGTCCTTTTCCATTCTATCCAAATAATACCCTGCTCTAATCACCTTGCAAACCAGTGAGTCCGAACCAGAATGGTTCCTACAAATGCCCTCACAGATTTCTCATAATAGATAATCGGTGTCCTCGGGTCCAAAGCACACTGCCAGTGGTCCATCAAAGTTACTTCTATATAACATTCCATTTTCATCGACTGAGAATCGAGCTACTTTGGCTCGAAGTGTTCTTAATTCTTTTGGGTCCGCGTGGAGCTTACCATGCTTTAAATTGTAGATGTACTTATATCTCTAATCCCACGCTAAAATCTTTTAATTAATATTTGCATGGACTTCTTCGACCATAGGCCTCGATGACGTACCCATTTTTAGCAAGAGTTCCTTTACTGATTCGGTACGAGGGAGTCGGCCACGAAGTCTGCCAAAATTTGAGATTTGATAGCCATTTAAGATTGATATTCGATATTATATCCTCCAATTTTGATGTCCTATTTGGCCAATCTGCCCAATAATTTGGGATTATACATGACATTTTGAAGTAGGTACGTAGTTAGTATGCATATAGGATGGTATCAAAAATATGGTTGGAATTTCCTGAAGGCGCTTATTAATGCAAGGGATACTTTTTCAAATGTGGGTTGGTACGTAAAAATTACACTTTAATTAAATAGTGTATGGTGGTCAGTGTCAAGTATAGTAACCCAAAACGGTTGGGGTTGAATCCCACTTGCTCGAGTGGTATGCAACTTGACTTAGGTCATAATTCTATTTCGTTAATCATAACAAGAAAATGATATGATTGTGAATTGAATACATAACAAATTGTAACTTTGAGAATGTAAATAAATTGATTAAGGAAACCAAGGTTGTCTTCCTATTAATGGAATGTAATGCTATCAATGTTAATCTGATATATTTCTAAGGAAAGGTCCTTTGATATGCAAATGATTCCTAAATAGCTACCCAATAATTTCCAATGGTTGAGTAGTATTTTCCCTCTATGATTTTTCCAGATGTAAAAGAGTTGCAATTTAAGAACAACCAGTATAATGCCAAGCAGAGCTCACTTATTCTTAATCAATTCTATTAAACAAGAGATAACATCTTGAGTTCTTGATATTCAATTCCACCAAACCCTAACTCACCTTTCCAAGTAAAGAAACAGAATCGATTAATGTTTGCAACCATCAACCATAAATAAAGAACAAGTATAGAATAAATATCAACCGACCAGTATATATATATATATATATATATTCAATTTTAAACACCCATAAATATTACACCTATCTAGGTTCCACAACCTTAGTATTTAAAACTAGCTGCTCATACTAAAATACAAGAACAAAGTAATCAATAAAGCCACAAAGCTTACGAAAGTGCAAGATTCATTCTTCACAAATATCCAAATAAATAAAGTATTCAAAGCTCTCTAAGTAAGAACTTGTTTCAGACTTCAATACCCTAGAAAAGCCCTAGTTATTATCTTTATAGTGGACCAAAAGTTAAAGACAAAATCAAAAAAAATACTCATTCAGACAACTTATGCGATCAAATATTGGTCATAAACTAGTTATGTGGAACGCATATTGAGCACTCCATCGCAGACTTGCTGAATCCCAAATTTGGCTTCAGTCGCATAATGGTTATGTGGTCCGCATATGTGGTATGCGACCGCAGATACACCAACATATCATGTTGAGGGCTATCTTCTATGGTGATTATGTGACCATTATGCGGCTCACATATAAGTTATGCGACCACATAATTGATCGCATATTTGCTTCTTCAGTTGGCACAAAAGTCTATCTTTGTTCGCGATCTGGAGGTAGATATGTCATTTGCGTGTGAGTTATGCAACTGCATACCTGCTCATGCACTATAAAACAACAAAAATTGATAAGAATTAACTAAAAATGCATTAAAAGACAAGTTAAAATCTAAGCAATTGGTACCAATTGTACCGAAATTCTATGGCACATCAATACCCCATCTTAAACTCTTGCTTGCCCTCAAGAAACTAAAACAAAACTAACCTAAAATATACATCTTTTATTTTTGAAAATTCACAAAACAACAGTGACTACAGATGGTTTTCACTAACAGCTAGCAAGCATGTGAAACTATTTATTTATCCTTCCTTGAAAACAACTTATCATTCCATCGTTCGACTAAACAATTCGTGACCTTAGAGCCTCGACAAAAATGACAAAATTCTATTCACGGTGAACTGCACTTGTTATTTGCTGTAAGAACCTATCTTTCGCTAAGTCATACAAGTCATACGCACTGACAACAAAGAAAATCCTCACTCATATATATATACAGGAGATGAAATTAAGACACTCTAGTACTCGGAACAAAATTCACATGCTATAAGTATCAGTCCATATGCTTCGCCTTATTTTATCTTTGCTAATATCTCGGGAATGATTGATCATGGATCACTCCACTTTTCACAGGTTATAATGTAGGCTTAAGGATGGTTTGGATGATTATTTAGGAATATAGTTGTTGTAGCCTACTTGAATTAAAATGCATTATTTTTAATTACATGAAATATCTTTAATTGTTAACCGCAAATTGTTCTCAAAGGCAATAAGTTTAAATAGAGGAGTTAACAAGGTAAATATTAATCATTAACTATGTCCTAATTCATGCCAAATAAATATTATTCATTAACTATGTCCTAAGTCATGCCAAATACACCAATTTAGTTTTATTGAATCTTAAGGTAATAACTTGTGAAATACACTTGACAAGGATGGAACATATTCATTATGGGGGTCTTACAAAAATATATGGCCAGTCGACTTTACTATTTATTATTTTTTTAGCTTATATACATAAATTATATACATATTATACATAAATTATATATCCACCAGCTATTTTTTTTTATTTTCAGTAAGCGACTGTTTAGATTAATTCTTCTATCTCTACACTCTTATGGCCAAAGCTTGGCATCCAAATAAATGGCTGCTATTCTTTTTTTTTTTTTTGTGAAGTACATTGTTCAAATTCTAAGTTAACAAATGGAAGAATATTTAGAAAATTGGAGTAAAGACAGAATTGTTTAACTAGGGAAATCAGACCATTTAGGACTAAAATACAGAATGAATATTATTAAACTAAACAATATATTCCACTGGTTATTTCAGTTCTATGAACGATAATAACATAATAATGTATGTCATGTATGAGATTAACCATCAAATATTGTGCAACCTTTTATTTTTTAGGGTTAAGGACTAAGAAGAAACGAAAATAAAACATTTTCTTCCAAATACTTATGGATTTTGGGAAGATAAATTAAATACTTATGTATTTGTTAAAATGAGTCCTCATAGATTAGGATAATTCCTTCACCTCTTAACATATTTTTATTTGTTGGGTTTTTAAATTATTACTATAATCATAACTTTAAGCTTTATATATGTAAAATTATCTTATTGGGATAATAAAAAGAATAAATATCCAAGATATTCAATAATTCAAATAAATTTAATGTGATGTTTTCTTATTGCTTATAATTTTTCTTTTATTACATGATACATAAATTTATTGCATGTTCAAAACGGACAGCCTGGAGTACTAAGCTCCAGCTATGCGTGGGGTCCAGGAAAGATCCGGACAACAACGATCTATCGTACGCAGCCTTACCCTGCATACGTATAGGAATTAAAATGCTGAATTGAATAAAAATTAAAGGACACACGTATACCTTTTTCTATAGCTTGAGTCTTGGAGTTTCTTTTTTTGTTTTTTTTAACCATTTGAATTTTGTAACTCGTCTAATATGGATTCGTGTTGGGTAGGCTCACAAAGGGAATGAAGTGCTCTCTATTAACAAGTTCTTTATTCTTGAGACGTGAAAACGAGACTTCTTGTTAAAAGTGGAGGAATCCAAACCTTTTCACGTTCCTTGGTGGTCCAAATTTGAGCTTTACAACAACAACACAAAAACAATAACATAATCGCATAAATGGGGTCTGGGAAGTGTAGCGTGTACGCAGACCTCACCCCTGCCTTATAAAAATAAAAAAGGTCGTTTCCCATAAAAAAGCTAAAAGTTATCATTTGTATCCTAAATTCTGCATGTTCAATCTGTCGATTACTGCTAAGAAAATACTCATTAAAACGAATTAACATCAGCAAGAAAGCAACAGGTTAGAGATTTTCAAACTATACAATAAAGCTATAATTTTCTTGCTAATGCTGACGATCAATTTCTTTTGTCAACTCTTAGAAATTGGCTTATAAAATATATGTCCAACCCCTCAATTTGGTCCTTCAAACAAAAGGTAATAACCACACATAATAATAAAAATCAAAATAAAAATGTGGTATTCCCCTTTTTCTGCTTCTACATCCCATTTTATTCCCCCTTGGGTTGTGACCCTCTCCCAGACCTATTTTATGGCCCCTCAAGGTACGGCCTTTCCTCGGACCCTATGTGAAAAGGGGATGCTTCGTCAACCAAGCTGCCCTTTTTCACCTCCCATTTTACCATAATTAAATGTTCAATTCCAAGTGAGAATCAAGAATCCAAAAATCCTATCAATTGTAATGCTGTGAAATTAGACATGTTAAAATCCAAGAATGGTCATGTGACAACAACTTGTGATGAAAGTTTGTACATACCAATGTGATAGCATCCTAGGAAGCTCAATTCTAATCTAGCACAAGGATGAAGCGGTGCAATCTCAAAGAGGGCCTTTAACAAGATGTCAAGCTAAAGAATTTCAAAACACGATCATTGGACTTCAAATGCACATAAAAAAGCCTTTAATTGTTGAGAAAGAGCTCCAGCCCATAGGAGAAGAATTGTTGAAGTATTACAATTATTTGGTGGCTCAAATTTAAGTCCAAGAGGAGGAAGATTTGGTCACCCAAATCAGCCCTTGGAGTACACCAAAATGGCTCAAACTGAGCTTAAAAAAAGTCCAAAAGGAGGTACTACAAAAGGAGCCCAATTGCAGTTCAGACAAATGGCCCAAACTAGTTATTTTAAGGCCCAAATCTGCCCCAAAGTGTCTTGGCCGTCCCTCACCTAATTTATGACTTTTCTTAGTCTTTAGAAACCACCTACCTTATTGTAATAATTATGTTTTTCATTACAACCACCCTACCTAGTTTTTAATGTTATTTTTATGCCTTTGTACTCCTATAAATAGGGTGTTCTTCTCATTCATAAGATAGATTGTTATTGATTGAGTATATCATACTTTGAGAGTTCTTGTGAACCTTTGTTACTTGTGCTTTGAGATTTATCTTTCAACCTTTACTAGTTCATAGTTCAAGGTAGTAAGATTACTTCTCTTTTGTGATATCTTTGATTCCTTTGTGGTATTCTTAGAAGGCGATTAATACTAGTATTAATTGTTGTCTCAAGTTACTCGTAAAGTGGTCAAGATCCAAATCTATTGTTTTGATTTGCTTTTTAAGTAAAAGCGTTTGATTTCTTTCATAAATCAAGACATTGTTACTTCTATCTGGTCAAGGCTATAGAACTTGCGTTCTTGAAAGTTCTCGGAATTCTTTCCTTGAATCTTTCCCATATCCTTTATTTTCGTGTCTTTAATTCTAGTTGTTCAATTCCTGTTGTTATTGCTTCCGCTTTTACTTCTCAAATTCTTACTCTATTTTGGATTCCCGGCCTAGTTGTTATCACAATGTCACCTGTTAGGCAAAATATACCTTCAAAAAAGCAACTTGTGCATACATATAGACAAAGTTTAATTGTTGAAGGAGCATATAGACAGACAATTGTTATAAGGTCTTATGAAGTTGGTCCTGATAAAACTGCTATTATTGAAAGCATCCTTAACTTACTTCAGGTGACCATAATATTTTTCACTTCATTATTTTGAATGTTATTACTTGTTCACCTCGAATCGTGAGGATAAATGAAGCGACAAGAACAGTGAGGGTTCATATAACCGACCCTAACTTACTTGGAATTGAGGCATAGTTGGTGTTGTATTAATTTGAAAGTTGCCACTTAGCCTTTACATCTCCCCCTCCGTAACTCACTACACTAAAGGTTATTTGGTTTGTCTTTACCTATTTGATGTTTGAAACTTATTGGCTCGACTAATCCTAATCCGTATGGTATTTCTGCAGGAAACAACATTGAATCATGTGTGGATGTTAGGACTACTTAGTGATGGGTTTGGTGCTATGCATGGGATGATGAAACACAACATTATATGGGTGGTTTCAAGAATGCAAGTCCAAGTAGACCATTATCCAATATGGTAATATTGACTGCTATATAAAAAAAGATTAACCTAGTTTTTAATAGTAGAACTTTAGAAGAAAAAAAATCCAACCATTTGTGTAACTAAGTCTCACATTAGATAGGTAATTATATTTTGTATTAGTAAAGTTGGAGTTTAATTCATACAGCCGACGTCAACTAACTTGGAACTGAGGCGTAGTTGTAGTAGTAATAGTAGTTGTTGTTGTTGATGCAGTAAAGTTGGGCTTTACTGGTGCCATGAATTCTCTAATGTTAAGTAGGAAACCTTTTCGAGTTTCATGTAGCATGATCAATTCAATAGATGAACAACTTTGCCAGGAATCTTGATTTTTTATAGAAGTAAAAAATATAATATTTGGCCTAACAAAAAGATTGAAACAGGGGTGAAGTAATAGAGATAGACACATGGGTTAAAGCATCAGGCAAAAATGGAATGAGAAGAGATTTGCAAAATATAAGTCAAACTACATGCCTTGTATGTGCCAGGGCAACCAGGTTTATCTTCCCATTTAATCTTTCAACAATCTCTCTTATTTTTTTTTTAAGTAACGGGATGTCTAGTGCACTAAGCTCCCGTTATGAATGGGGTGTAGGGAAAGACCGGATAATCCTGAGATTTTGAAGATGAAGGCCAAGGTGGTAGGCGCCCGGTGTGAAGATGAAGAGATTCAAGCTAAGGCCAATAAGAAAATGGTCGTCTATATATAAAACACTAATGACGCTCAAGCAAAGATAAGTGAGGCTTACGATCGAGGGAGTAGAAGCAATGAGTATGCCCGGTGCAAATCTTGGAGAGGTCCACGCTAGGGGCTTCGATGTCTCGGGAGAGATAGCGTAGGCCAAGGCAGATTAATATGACACCAAGTTCCTCGCATCCAGTGCTGAAGATAATAGAGAAGAGGATGATGGGGTCGTAGTCCCCAAGGGGAAAATCGACTAGGATTTTTTCTTTTCGATTCTTTGTATAGTATTCTTAAAGAACTTTGTAAATGGAGCTTTGTATTCTTTCACATGTAAAATGAAGCTTTTTGGTTTCGTCTTTCATGCATTTCTATATGCTTGTGTATTTCTGACGTTCCTCAATGATTAGCCAGATGAATTGGACATTGAGGTAGAAACCTTTAGGTTTACAAATCGGCCATGAGGCTTGTTCGGTTCGCTCATAGGCTCTTACGCATATTCCCTTAGGTGTTTTTTAGTTAATCATTTCGGGCTCAATCTTTGAGCCGAACTTCGACTCAAGCTCATTGACCTTTATGTTTTTGAATTTTAAGGTGGCTCTCAAGATCTTATGTGTTGGGTCAATACGATTTCTAATATAAGCTGGCACTTAGGCTGTTTGGCCAGTAAGACATCTAATATAAGCTGTTTTCTGGGCTCTTATGCATTGGATCTGAACGACCTCTAATGTAGGATTTAGTTTTCCTTTTCTAAAGACTTTTTGAAGTTTTTGTGTTCGCTCGACTCTTTGAACATTTTGTAAGAACCTCGACTTTGAGCCGCTATGCAACGATAAAGGACCACCTCTGCAGGTTTTGCTCAATGGTTGAATGTTTCAAAGCTTGTTGTTTGGAGCTGACATAGTCGAAGATCTTTTTCTTATAACGAGGGTAACTTGATTAGCTGGTTCTTTTCAAATTAATTGAAGGCCTAAGATTTTATAGCGATTGTCGGGCATCCCTAAGTTGCGTTTGTTTAGATGGAGGCTTGTGACCTTAGTCATTGTATTTGGCTATAGCCTTTTATTCACCGAGTTAGATAGTTTCTACATTTATATCGAGGTTATGCCTTATTAGGGCTCATACAAGTTCAAATATAACCTTAACTTTAAGATCGGGATTATGCCTTTGTAAGGATTAATAAATGTTAACATGCCTAAATTGAGGTCTTACAAATTTAGTTACTTGGTACAAATATAACTCATTCCTTAATTGAGGACATACAGATTTGGTTACTTGGTAGAAGTATAACACATGCCTTTCTTGAGGTCTTACCGATTTGGTATGCCTTATGACGGTCTTATGAGCTTGAGGTTGCCCGCATGAGGTCTTATAGCCTTGAGTTTTTGACAAATCAATAGGGTGACAGTCGACGACACTCCCCGAGACATTGAATATGTTTCGGCTCTAGAGCCATTCTTTGTAAATTTAGTGTTTCCTCATTGATGTATTACAAGTTTGAAGTTTTTGACCCAAAGGTCATATGACTTTGAGTTTTTTTATGTCACTCCACGAGTGTTGGGGAAATTTCTGGGTCAGGAGCCATTTTTTGTAAAAATTAGTGGACTTCTATTAAGCATAAAGATTTTTGATGGAGGAAAAATGTCACGACCCTAGTTCACCAATTGTGAACATGCGTGATGGCACCCAGTCCCCATGACTAGGTAAGCCTAACACGTTGCAGAATATACAAGTTATAAACACCTAAATAAGAAACAGCGGAAAATAGCATAAAAAGATATGTAATCCATGCCGCTTGGCACATACATCCGTCACACAGTAAATAAATCACAACCAAGATCCGGAACCCCACGGTAACACAGACTAAAAGAAAAATACAACTATGGCTCTATATGTAAAGAGTATCTAACAACGAAATGAACAAAAATGTCAACTAGTACTATCAGAATAGAAGGAAAGCCTCCGGATCTGCGGACGTAGCAGATCATACCTCGAGGTCTCTAGAAAGCTGCGGAAATCACCTAGCACGAGCCTGCTCTGATGTACCTGGATCTGCACAACAAAAGTGTGCAGAAGAGTAGCATGAGTACACCACGGCGGTACTCAGTAAGTGCCAAGCCTAACCTCGATGGAGTAGTGACGAGGGAGGTCAGGGCCCTACTGAGAAACAATAATATAATGATGATAACAAAATAAACAGTTTAAATGATAATAATTTCCGAAATAACAACATTAAATGATTACTGCAACTGTCTACAATTGAAGCTAACACCAAATAACCAATTCAAATAAACAAATTCAGGATCTATGGGAATTGAACCCACAGTCCCATTCTCAGTACCTCTGGGTCTCCGGGAATCGAACCCGCAGCCCATGTCTCAATAATATCTCAATAACTCAGGATCTCCGGGAATCGAACCCGCAGTCCCTACCAATAACTCAGGATCTCGGGAATCGAACCCGTAGTCCACATTTCAATAATCTCAGGATCTCGGGAATCGAACCCGTAGTCCACATTTCAATAATCTCGGGATCTCGGGAATCGAACCCGTAGTCCATATTTCAATAATCTCGGGATCTCGGGAATCGAACCCGTAGTCCATATTTCAGTAATCTCACGATCTCGGGAATCGAACCCGTAGTCCATATTTCAATAATCTCAGGATCTCGGGAATCGAACCCGTAGTCCACAACCACATCAAGTAAATGAATACACAGAGAGAAGTATAATATGCTTAACAAGAACTTCGCCGATGAACAGCGCCAGCGATTACAAAAAAAAAACTAAAGTAAATCAATTAAGCAACTAGACAGTTAGATACTATCTAATCATGCTTTTTTAATACTACCGGGCATAAATATCGAATTTAACAGACTAAAAACAGGAATATCACTCATTGAACATTTTGAGTAAAGTATGTGTTCAACAACCAGCCGCATGTACACGCCCGTCACCTCGCGTACAAGGCATTTAAAGTATCACAATAATATCCTAGGGGTGAAAGTCCCCCACACGAAGTTAGACAAGCCACTTACCTCAATTCCGGTACAAAACCGCTAAGAAATAACCCTCTTGCCGTGAATGTTGGCCTCCACAAGTGTAGTATCTGATAAAAATCAATAGAATCACATCAAAATAGGCTAATTGGGCATTACCCAATCAAAACAACTCAAAATACACCAAAACCCACAAGTTGCCAAAACTTGACTTTGGGTACGCTTATCGAAAAATCACGAAAAATATATATTCGGGTTCCTTATCTCAATACGAGTCTAGGCATATAAAATTTACCAAAATCGGACTCCATTTGCCCACTCAAATCGGAGATTTTCTAACATTTAGGCCTAGGGCTCAAACCCACCTTTAATCCCCCATTTTCAGTGTGAAGTAATCACGGATTTCATCATAAACCAACGAATTAAGGTCAAGAAACTTACCCCCGATGATTTCCCGATGATATCCCAGCGTTTCCCCTTCAAAATCCTCTCTTGGAGCTCAAAAATGGCGTTTTTGTGTATGGGGGTCGCGGGTGTTATGTTTTGAACTTAAGTTCACTGCCAGACCCCATTGCTCATCGCGTTCGCGTTACTGTTCACGCGTTCGCGATGAACAGCCCAACTTCTTCTACGCGAACGCGAAGTAACCCACGCGTTCGCGATGACCTGCAAAATTTACCTATCGCGAACGCGATGCTCCCCTCGCGTCCGCGAAGCACAATTTCCCTTCCTCAGCGCGAACGTGACGACTCCCACGCGTTCGCGAAGAACAACCTTCAATCGACCGTTTTTCTTCTACGCGTACACGACACCTGGGACGCGAACGCGGTGCTTCCTCTTTCCCTTCTACGCGATCGTGACTCAAGGGACGCGAACGCGATGCTTTGCCCTACCATGCCTACGCGAACGCGGCCATTGCCACGCGAACGCGTAGGCTTAACGTCTGCTGCACTGCTGCTGCATTTTCTGCAGAAATTTCCAAGTTCCAAATGCCCGCTTGATGGTCCGAATTCATCCCGAGGCTCCCGGACCCCAACGAAAACCACCAACATACTCCAAAACACGATACGAACTTATTCCAATCATAAAAACACGTCTAACAACATCAAAACCCATAATTCACATCGAATTCAAGCCTAAATTCCTTAAAACTTTCCGAATTGCACATCCGATCTAAAACCCAACCAAACGACGTCCGAATGACCTTAAAATTTGCGAACATATCCAAAATCACATAATGAAGCTACAGAAATTGTTGGAATTCCATTCCGAGCCCCGGATCAAAATCGCACCTATCATTCGGATTTCGCCAAAATTTCAACCTTCGGCATTTCAAGCCTAATTGAGCTAAAGACCTCCAAAATAAATTCCGAATGCGATCCCAACCCCGAAATCACCTAACGGAGCTAATGGAACCATCGGATTTCTATTCTGAGATCGTCTTAACATTGTTCTGGCTACGGACCATTTTCTAGCTTTAAAGCTCTCATTTAGGGACTAAGTGTCCCAAAATGCTCCAAATTTCGAAACCGACTCTCCCGGCAAACCCCAATAGTAGAAATGAACTTAGGGAAACAGTTAAATTGGGGATTGGGGCGTAATTTTCTAAAACGACCGGTCGGGTCGTTACATCTTCCCACACTTAAAAGATTCGTTCGTCCTCGAACGAGCATAGAAAACATACCTGGAGTAGTGAAAAGATGAGGGTACTGGCTGCGCATATCCTGCTCGGTCTCCCAAGTCGCCTCCTCGACCGGCTGGCCCCGCCACTGAACCTTTACCGAAACGATGTTCTTTGACCTTAGCTTTCTGACTTGCCTGTCTAGAATGGCTACTGGCTCCTCAACATAAGACAGATCCTTGTCTAGCTGAACAGAAGTGAAATCCAACACATGCGACGGGTCACCATGGTATCTCTAGAGCATAGAGATATGAAATACGGGGTGAACTCCAGCTAAACTAGGAGGTAAGGCTAACTCATAGGCAACCTCCCCAATACGCCTCAAAATCTCAAAAGGGCCAATAAATCTAGGACTCAGCTTCCCTTTCTTCCCAAACCTCATAACGCCCTTCATGGGCGAGACTCGAAGCAGAACCCGCTCACTAACCATAAAAGCCACATCGCGAACGTTCTTGTCCGCATAACTCTTCTGTCTAGACTAGGCTGCACGAAGTCTGTCCTAAATCATCTTGACCTTGTCCATAGCCTCCTGAACCATATCAGTACCTAGTAACCTGGCCTCGCCCGGCTCAAACCAACCCACGGGAGACCTGCACCTCCTACCATATAGGGCCTCGTACGGTGCCATCCGAATACTAGACTGGTAGCTGTTGTTATAAGCAAACTCCGCCAGTGGCAAGAAGTGATCCCATGAACCTCCAAACTCAATCACGCACGCACGGAGCATATCCTCCAAAATCTGAATAGTGCGCTCGGACTGCCCATCAGTCTGGGGGTGAAATGTTGTGCTCGGCTCCACCCGAGTACCTAACTCATGCTGTACAGCCCTCCAGAACCGCGAAGTGAACTGAGTGCCTCTATCTGAAATGATGGAAACTGGAATACCATGCAGCCGAACTACCTCTCTGATATAGATCTCCGCCAGTCGTTCCGATGAATATGTAGTGCTCACCGGTATAAAATGGGCGGACTTGGTCAGCCGATCCACAATAACCCAAATGGAATCAAACTTCCTAACCGTCCGTGGAAGTCCAGATACAAAGTCCATGGTAATGCGCTCCCATTTCCACTCGGGAATCTCAATCTGCTGCATCAATCCACCCGGACGCTGATGCTCATACTTCACCTGCTGGCAGTTGAGGCATCTAGAAACATAATCAACTATATCCCTCTTCATCCGCCTCCACTAGTAATGCTGTTTCAAGTCCTGATACATCTTCGCGGCTCCCGGATGGATGGAATATGATAATAGGTGAATTTGACTATAATTATACCCTAAATAATCACACTTTATTATGAGATTAATGTTGTTATGAGGACAAAATGCTTTGATTAGTGTTTGATTGTGTTTTACAGGTACATGTGATGCATTGGATGCCTTAAAAAGCCATTTTGAAGTCATAGGTTGATGAAAAGGCCAAGAGAAGAGCTAAAGTGAAGAGGTCTGGACGAAGCAGTAAAGAAACAGAAGTGATGTTCATCCGCGGTCCACTCGCGGCCGCGGATGAACTGCAAAAAACGAAGCCCACTGAAGTTTGACTGTTCGCGATCCGCTCGCGGCCGCGAACGAACCGCAGAAGTCCCAGCGGCAGTAATCCCAGTTGGACTCTAACTTAGATTTTAAGCCCTAAAACTTCTATATAAACTCCTAGTTTGCCCCATAGAGGCATGAACTTTATTTCTTCAATACTTTTGCAAGGTTTAGGAGGATAGATTCCTCTCAAAACTCTTTCTATTATTTTATATCAAGCAATTCTTTATGATTTCAATTATTATTCTTGTTTCTTCAAGCATGAGTAGCTAAATTATTTTCTAAGGTTTTGATGGAACCTATTGATAGATGAACTTATTGTTTATGTGATTACAAATTGTGACTTAGATTTCTATTTGTTCAACTTCATTCTTATTGTAGTTAATTGGTAGACGTCCCAATTAGCGGTGCCTATTTAGTGTGCATAACTTGGAAAAGAGTGCATATTTAGGTTTATTGTTGAACAACACCACACCTAGGTTATTAGAGGAATCTATAATTTTAGGCGTAAAGGCGGGGTTAGGAATAACGAAGTCTTGGGTGCAATCTAAAGTAAACTATTCAAATTAAAGCTAGCTAGGGTAGCTCGGGAGAGTGCACTAGTAAATTATTGTAATTGCTCGGGAGAGGGTTACGATACACATAGCGTTCATGATTGATAAAATATATTAACAATTTGTATGAGCATAACGATAAGGGATTCCGTCAATAGGGGAAATCAATACCTTAGTCTTTCTCTATATTATTTCATTCAACATTCAATTCTTTCTTTTAAAGCATTCTTTAATTCTTGCAAAGTAGTTGTTCGAAACCACACATATATATATTCAAAGTTTGGGAACTTGATTCGTAAGTACTTTTGGGGTTGTGAAAGTTGCAATTGGTAGGTTAATTCTCTGTGGGATCGATCTTGGACTTATTAAACCAAGTTATATTGACTACGACCGTTGCTTGGACGTGAATCAATTTTTGGCGCCGTTGCCGGGGAATTAACGGAATTATCAATTGCCATTGCCAGAACTTCAAGATTCTTGTGTATTCAGGTTCTTTCTACACTCTACATTGAATATTTTGACGTTTGTTGATTTGGGTATTCATGTGCATGCCTAGAAAATCTGCAAGGACTGGAGAACTAATTGAAGGACTCTCAGACCCCGAGCAAACCTTCCGGGCACGTAACAAAGCCATCAAACAAATTCAACAATCTCAACAACCAATCAAACTAGACTTCGACATGGGTGACATGAACGCTCAAAACCAGCAAGCAGGCTAAACATGCAAGAGGCACAGGAGGCACAAGAAGGTGCATTGTTCGACTGGGCACAACCCACAGCGGATAATTTGGCAACTGCCATCGTTGTGCCAGCAATTCAAGCTGAGTCTTTCCAGATTACCAACAACATGCTTCACTTGTTACAAAACAAGGGATTATTCTCTGGGTCTCAGGTTGAAGATCCACAGCAGCACCTCAAAAACTTTCTATCAATATGCAAAACACAAAGGCAACCGAATGTAACTCCGGAAGCTATCGGATTACTACTTTTTCCATTCTCAGTTACAGGAGCAGCACAGGATATGGCTAAACTCACTCCCAATAAACTCCATTGCAACTTGGGATGAGGTAGTCAAACAATTCCACAACAAGTTTCATCCACCCAACTAAACAGCTCAACAAATTGATGAGATTGTGAGCTTCAAACAAAAACCATTGGAAACACTACATGAAACTTGGGGAAGATTCAAAGGCATGCTTGTTATGTGTCCTCACCATGGGATTCCTGAACAGATGTTGGGTCAAAGGTTCTACATGGGACTTTCAGATAGTATGAAGAATATTGTAGATGCTTCAGCAGGTGGGGCTTTTCTGAGCAAGACTTGGAGAGAGGGCCAAAATTTGCTAGACAAGATGGCTCAAAATTCCGGGTGGACATCCAGGAATGCTCCTATCACACCAGTAGTACACTCTGTACCTCTGGATCCATCCAACACTCTGGAGGAGAACGTGGCAACTTTATTGACACAAATGAGCATCCTGACAAAGAAGGTGGAAGAATCAGGGGTTAAGCAACAAGTTCACATTGTAGATACTACCAATGGTGGTTTATGCACATCTTGCATTAGCCAACCCATAGGTAATCCATGGGCTGCAGGACCAAGAACATCATCACCAGCATGAGGATATGAACTATGTGGCTAACTATGGAGGACATCAACAAGGTAATCAAAACTGGGGCCAACAGGCTCCAATGCAATACAGACCTCCCCAGCCACAATTTAATGCAGCAGGTATGAGGCCACTACACAACATGGCTCCATATCCTAGACCTTAAAATTTCGGCAATCAGCGGCAGGGATATCATCCACCCCTACCACCA
Organism: Nicotiana noctiflora; assembly: GCA_032618575.1. Taxonomy (NCBI): domain Eukaryota; kingdom Viridiplantae; phylum Streptophyta; class Magnoliopsida; order Solanales; family Solanaceae; genus Nicotiana; species Nicotiana noctiflora. The sequence continues at coordinate 109,758 of JASVEL010011882.1, read as the reverse complement.
CATGGGGGCAGGCATGACGATGGGTTTGCAAGGTTGGAAGCTATGATGCAGTAGGTAATTGGGTCAAATGCTAAGACCAATGAAAGAATAGATGCACATGATGTAGCGATAAAAAATATGGACGTGCAGATGGGGCAGATTGCTATGTCACTTAACAATCGTCCTCAAGGGACATTACCTGCAGATACACAAACGAACCCAAAAGACCAAATCCCAAAGCAAATAATGGCAGTGACTCTGAGAAGCGGTAGAGATCTTGATGCGGAGAATGAAAGTGAAAAAATTGACAGACAGGCTGAGACACCTACTCCATTGCCCATTGAACCAGATGAATCCACTGGGTTGACAAAAGTCACAATCCAGCCAATTGCTGAAAATAAAGAAGCACAACAGGGAACGGAGAAAGTAACGGAAAAAGTAGAACAGCAGATTGATGAGAGAGTGGTAGACAAAGATAAATCCCAAGTCACCGGGAAGAAGAGGCCTCCACCACCATTCCCCCAAAGGCTGGCCAAACACCAAAAAGATGAACAATACAAAATGTTCTTCGACATGCTCAAGCAAATCCAGGTAAACATCCCATTAATTGAAGCTTTAAAAGAAATGCCTGGTTATGCTAAGATGATGAAGGATTTAATGTCGCGGAAATTTGATTTCCAAGACTTGGTCACAGTTACACTCACACAGACTTGTAGTGCAGTGGTCTCTAGACCCATTGCTGAAAAGCTATCTGATCCATGTAGTTTCACCATCCCATGCACTATAGGGAATTATGCCATTGCTAAGGCTTTATGTGATTTGGGGGCAAGCATTAATCTCATGCCCTTAGTTGTCTATAAGAGGTTAGGTATTGGGAGAGCCAGACCCACCTCTATGCTTTTACAGCTTGCTGACAGGACGGTTAAGCGTCCATTTGGCATTATAGATGATGTGCTAATCCAGGTTGGGAAGTTCATGTTTCCCGCCGATTTTGTTATCCTTGATTGCAGGGTCGACGAAGAAATTCCCCTAATCCTGGGAAGACCATTCCTAGCCACTGGGAGAGCCATAATTGATTGTGAAACCGGGGAACTCAAGATGAGGTTGAATGATGAGGAGATCATCTTCAATGTGCAAAAATCCATGAGGCGCCCTAGTGAGTTCGCAAATTGCTCTCTAGTTGATGCGGTTGATGTGATAGTGGAAACCGACGATGCAGAATTGACTATCGAAGATCCACTGCAAGCATGCCTGATGAACATGGAAGAGGTAAATGGTGAATGTTTGGCCGAATGGGTATTATCTTTGGAAGGAAAGGGATTTTGGAAGCGAGAGATCGAATTCGAACCCCTACGCCTAGAAAAAAGAGAAAACCCACCAGCAAAGCCATCCATAGAAGAGCCACCGAATCTTGAACTTAAACCACTACCATCACACCTCAGGTATGAGTATTTAGGCCCTAACTCCACATTACCTGTTATTATCTCATCAAGTTTGTTAGATGTGCAGGCCCAAAAGCTTATACAGGTACTCAAGGAATGCAAGACTGCCATCGGGTGGACCATGGCAGACATAAAAGGGATCAGCCCAGCCTATTGCATGCATAAAATTCTCCTGGAAGATGGACACAAACCTTCCAGGGAACATCAAAGAAGGCTGAACCCCAACATGAAGGAAGTGGTGAAGAAGGAAGTAATAAAGTGGCTAGATACGGGAATCATCTTCCCAATCTCAGATAGCAGCTGGGTGACTCCGGTCCAATGTGTGCCTAAGAAAGGAGGCATGACGGTGGTGAAAAACGACAACAATGAACTGATCTCAACAAGAACCGTCACCGGATGGAGAATATGCATGGACTACAGGAAGTTGAATCTAGCCACTCGCAAGGATCACTTCCCACTTCCCTTCATTGATCAAATGCTTGACAGGTTGGCAGGGAGATCTCACTTTTGCTTTATAGATGGATACTTCATTGATCAAATGCTTGACAGGTTGGCAGGGAGATCTCACTTTTGCTTTCTAGATGGATACTCGGGGTACTATCAAATCTCCATAGCCCCCGAAGATAGAGAGAAGACCTCCTTCACATTCCCTTATGGTGTCTTCGCCTTCAGGAGGATGCCATTCGGACTATGCAATGCACCTGCCACCTTCCAACGGTGCATGATGGCTATTTTCACCGACATGGTGGAAGACATTATGGAAGTGTTCATGGATGATTTCTCGGTGGTTGGAAATTCATTCGACGAATGCCTGGCCAATCTGAATAGAGTATTACAAAGATGCATGGAAACAAACTTAGTACTAAACTGGGAGAAGTGCCACTTTATGGTTCAAGAAGGTATTGTACTTGGGCACAGGGTTTCAAGCAAAGGCGTTGAGGTGGACCGTGCTAAAGTCGACATCATCGCAAAGTTGCCTCCACCAACATCCGTCAGGGCCATAAGAAGCTTTCTTGGACACGCCGGTTTTTACCGGAGGTTCATTAAAGACTTCTCCAAAATATCAAACCCTCTCTGTAAGTTACTTGAGAAAGATCATTCTTTTGTTTTTTCTGACGAATGCAGGATTGCTTTTGAGGAACTGAAAAAGAGGCTGGTCACAGCACCCATCATCATTGCCCCAGACCGGGAGCAACCGTTTGAGTTAATGTGCAATGCAAGTGATTATGCAGTGGGGGCAGTACTGGGCCAGAGGAAAGATAAGCTGATGCATCCAATATACTATGCAAGCAGAACTCTGAGTGGAGCACAGCTAAACTACACAATGACGGAAAAGGAGATGCTAGCGGTTGTGTTTGCATTCGACAAATTTCGGTCCTATCTCATAGGATCAAAGGTAATCGTATACACAGACCATGCAGCTTTAAGATATCTAATTGATAAAAAGGATTCTAAGCCACGCCTAATTCGTTGGGTGTTGCTTCTCCAAGAGTTCGACCTCGAAATCAGAGATAGAAAAGGCACTGAGAATCAAGTAGCTGACCATTTGTCAAGACTTGAAGGAGCTGAACTTGTCAAAGAGAGTGGGGAAATTCTGGAAACCTTTCCAGATGAGCAATTGCTCACAACCACTCTCCTGGAAGCTCCATGGTATGCTGACTACGCTAATTATCTAGCCAGTGGCATTGTTCCTTATGACCTATCATCGGTCCAGAGGAAAAGATTTTTTCGTGAAAGTCGGTATTATTATTGGGATGAACCATACTTGTTTAGGATATGTCTTGATAACATGATCCGGAGATGCGTCCCCGAGATAGAACAATCTTCTGTTTTGCAGGCATGTCACGCTTCAGCATATGGCGGGCACTTTGGAGGAATTCGTACAGCTGCCAAAATACTCGAGGCCGGTTTCTATTGGCCGACAGTATTTAAGGATGCACACTTGTGGGTGAAAGGTTGCAACGAATGTCAACGCACCGGGAACATCTCTCGGCGCCATGAGATGCCAATGAATCCAATCCAGCAAGTGGAAGTATTCGATGTCTGGGGAATAGATTTCATGGGGCCCTTCATCAGTTCATACGGCAATAAGTATATACTTGTTGTTGTTGACTACGTGTCCAAATGGGTGGAAGCTGTAGCACTACCCACCAATGATGCTAAGGTGGTAGTGGGATTTTTGAAGAAGAATATTTTCACCCGGTTTGGGACTCCAAGGGACATCATTAGTGACGGGGGCACACACTTTTGCAACCGAGCTTTTGAGAAATTATTGGCCAAGTATGATGTTAAACACAGGGTGGCCACTCCTTATCACCCGAAAACTAGCGGACAAGTTGAGGTCTACAACAGGGAGATTAAAAGTGTACTGACCAAAACAGTGAACGCCACAAGAACCGACTGGTCCAGGAAGCTTGATGATGCACTATGGGCATATAGAACAGCATTAAAAACACCCATTGGCATGTCTCCTTACAAATTGGTGTTCGGAAAAGCTTGTCACTAACCGGTTGAATTAGAACATAAAGCATGGTGGGCACTGAAACAATTGAATCTCAACTTGGATGAAGCAGGTAAAGCAAGGTTGACTGGATTGCATGAGTTAGAAGAATTTCGGTATCTAGCATTCGAAAATACAAGATTGTATAAAGAGAGGATGAAGCGGATCCATGATCAAAATATCGTTGAGCGTACCTTCAAAAATGGGGACAAGGTACTACTATACAATTCAAGATTACGACTGTTTCCAGGTAAATTGAAATCAAGGTGGTCAGGACCCTTCAAGGTAATTGAGGCATTTGAGTCAGGAGCCGTGGAAATTCAAACTATGGATGGATCACGTACTTTCAAGGTAAACGGACAGCGGTTGAAACAATACATAGGCCTGGATGACAGGGAGGACAAGATAGAATTGCGGTTGGATGAACCTCAAAGGTCCAGCGAGCCGTAAAATACGCTAAGTTGAGTCGTGCCGCGACGTTAACTCAGGCGCTACGTGGGAGGCAACCCACGAACATGTTGTAAGTAATTTAATCTTAGTAATAAAGGAATATAAGAAAAACAAAAAATTTTTTTGCTGAACAATCGAAGTTTTTTTTCAGAAAGGAGCACTGTCCGCGGTCCACCCGCGGACCGCGGATGAACCGCGGAAAAATGCCCTTTCTGAACTTTCTCTGTTCGCGGTCCATTCGCGGTCGCGAACCAACCGCGGAGAACTGACCTCTCTGAATCTCGACTGTTCGCGGTCCATCCGCGGCCGCGAACGAACCGCGAACAGTCGCAGTCAGTTCCGCGGTCGGCAAAAATTTAAAGTTTTTTTTATTTTTGTTTTTCCCTCCCCCCTTTTAAACCCTAAAATAACTTACCCCCCTTTCCCAAACCCTCATTCAGCCGCCCCTCCCCCCTAAAAACTCTCTCTCTCTAATTTTTTTTCCTCTCCCTTCTCTCTAAAAATCCCCAACCCCCTCTTCTCCAAATCATCCTCTTCTCCCACCCTACTTCTCCATTGCTATAACTTGTAAGTTTCTCTACTTTTCTCTTTTATTTTGTTCTATTTTTTTTTAGTTTTTAATTGTTTATTTTGTATAAATATTTAGTTAGTGTTAGTTTTGGGTCCATTCATGAACATTGCTTGGTTTCTCGTTGTACATTTAATTTTGCCATGAAATTCCTTTAAGGAACCTTGTTATATGTTTAATGTTTGGAAAGAATGGGTGTTGTTTTTTTTTCAATTGTGTTTATGATGTTGATTCTATGATTTGGAGACCCAATAGTAGTTCTAGCATATATATGGGTTGATTAGCCATGTTGGGGCACATTACCTTGAGCATAATAGACTAATGAATATTAGGAGACATAATGCCCAACTCTTAAATTGGTTATTGAATATTTTACGGGGGATGGTCTAAGTCAATGAGGTACTCGTAGATGTGTTCCAAGAACTAAGTGTGGGGTACTCAATTGGGCATGTGTGAAATAGTTAGATAAAGTGTATGAGGGAATTACACATAATTGATGAACAATTGTGAATTATCAAGGATGGCGAAGTCTGAGTAGCCTTCCACTGACTAACGGTTTACAAACTTTTTGGCAATCTTAATTGTACAGGATCATGGCTCCAAAGAGACCACGACATGGTGCTAGCTCATCCAGGCAACCAACTTATGACGAATCTAGGTTTACCGATGAAGGGGCGGAAAATGCATTTCATACTAAAGCAAACAAGAAGTGGCTTCAAGAGGTGGAAGTGGACAGGATAGCTATCCGCTCGGAGAAGCCGGAAATGTATGATGAGATTCGGAGGCGAGAGATGGAGTTCCTTTTTGAAACTCCCACTAAGGTGAACAAGATGCTTGTTAGAGAATTCTATGCCAATGCCCCTTATTCCTCGGTGAGACAAGTTTTCGTCAGAGGTAAGCGAGTCAATGCTCATATTCCCACCATTCGGCAGGTACTTCGCCTACCACCACACACGAGTGATATTGATTATTACCATGATAGGCCCGATGTCACATGGGACATGCTAATTGAGGCCTTATGTGTAGATGGTGTTCCTGTATGGATTAGAAATCAAACTCTGCGCTCTAACTATTTTACACACACTGCCAAATGTTGGTTCTCCATAATTTGCAACCGTATTTTGCCCTCAAGTAACACCACGGATGTTAACTTTAATAGGGCTGTTTTGACTTGGTGTTTTGTAACACATCGGGATGTTGATATTGCCCGAGTTATTAGTGACGAGATGCTATTGAGGGGATCCCTCACTGCTAAGGGTTTTTCTTACCCATCTCTTGTCACTGCCTTGTGTCTCCTCAACCACACCCCAGTTACTGATACTGACGGTGAGCTACTACCGAAAGCTCCATTTAGAGCTGCTACTATCCGGGTTGGAAGAGACACAACACCCATTGACTTAGATGAGGAGGACGATCCTGTACCGGATGCCCGGGCCAGACACTCCATGGATTCAGCTGGACCTTCCAGGCCTGCTCCTCGTGGAGCAAGCATGTCTAGATCCGAGTCCACACGACCTATGTTGAGGTCAATGGAGGAGGAAGTGGCTGCTCTGCGCACTTCATTGGACGGTCTACACACACGACTAGATGCCATGTCCACTAGGCAAGCCCGGTCAGAGAACAGGTTCATGGCATGGTTCAAAGCACTTGGGAGAGCATGCCATGTCGACCCATCCACTGTCTCCGACTCCGAGTGAGTCACAGGTAAGTTTTCTTGCCCCTATTGTGCTTTCATTTTATTTATGCCTTGAGGACATGACATATTTTGAAGTGTGGGGTGGGAAACTTATCTTGTACATGATGTATATATTAGTGTAGTAAGTAATATAAAATAATAAAAATACAAAAAAATCAGAAAACTTTAAAAAAAATCCAAAAATATGAGTAGAGGACTCTTCCTGATGACGGACTATTTAGGACAAGTACTCTTGAGGGAAGTAGTCCATGTAGGAATTTTTCTTTCTTTTATTTTCTTTTTATAGGTAATGTATCATTCCCCCTTGGTTTTTCTTTTGACCACGGTTCTTTTCTAAGGGTTTTTATTTGAACCGGGTTAGGTAGATTTTTCTTTTCTTAGGATTAGAGGTAAAAGGGCAACATGTAACCCCGAATATGCACATTAGCAAAAGCGTAAATTGAACTTGAGAATGTATCTTCTAAGCTTGATTGTAGAATCTCAATATGCCTTAAATTGCACAATAATGCTTGCTTGAACATCGATAGGACTTTGTAGATAAACCGGATTCTAAATGAGTTGCATGCCATGTGTGTGTGAGGTTTTTACTTACATTGTATGTTGTACATGATGCCTAGAACTTGCCCTGTGTGTTTGTAAAGCGAAATAGAAGTTGTTCGGTTGTAGAAAGGATAGAGGCCTTTCTTTGTGTAACCCCATATATCAATAGACATGAATTCACCCGTACATTATATCTTAGTTAACCCCTTTGAGCTTAAAGCCTATTCTTTGATAACCCTTGAATGTTCTTCAATATTATTATATTTTGTTCTACTTTACCTCCTAGAAGCACTTGAATTTTAATGAATATGCAAAAATTTAAGTGTGGGGTGAAGGGAAATTGAAAAGAGAAAATCAAGAATGAATGGTAGAAAATAGTGAACTGGCCAAAATAATGCAAATGTGTGCAAAGCAATGAGAAAAAGAGCTATATCAATGTATATATGAAAAATTAAAAAGGCCAGTTACACCAACAAAGGAAAAATGGGGATTAAAAGCAAATAAAGGTGAATAAATGTTTATGGGAGACATAAGGAAGAAAAGAAAACTAAAAGGGAAAGTTGTGAAAAAGAAAAGAAAAGTGCTTAGGGAGGCTAGTCACTATACCCAAAAGTATCCTACCCGTCCCGTAGCCTACATTACAACCCTTAAAGACCTCTTGATTTATGATTGAATAACTCGATTAGTGGAGTATTACACTAGGGGCAAGCCTATGGTGTGTCTGTACGCATATGAATGTTCTTTGTTGAGAGTGAGTGAATTTTTCCGATATCCATAAGTTCCATGTATATGAATTTTAATGTGTGGGAACTTCTCTAAATCAATTTGGTAAGGGCATGCAATTCAAGAGGAAGAAGGTAAATTTGCAAGTTCTTGATAATAAGTAGAGTAAGTAATAATGTGCTGGCATGAGAGTTTACGGTTAAGTAAAAGATTATGCATATCTTAAGTTGTTCATATATAATAGCTTATGTGGCATAATTTGGGGGAGACAAATTTTGCTAATTGGCCTAAAGTGTGATTAAAGATTGCTCGACGACGAGCAAAGGTTTAAGTGTGGGGTGTTGACAATAGGTGAATTTGACTATAATTATACCCTAAATAATCACACTTTATTATGAGATTAATGTTGTTATGAGGACAAAATGCTTTGATTAGTGTTTGATTGTGTTTTACAGGTACATGTGATGCATTGGATGCCTTAAAAACCCATTTTGCTCATAGGTTGATGAAAAGGCCAAGAGAAGAGCTAAAGTGAAGAGGTCTGGACGAAGCAGTAAAGAAACAGAAGTGTTGTTCATCCGCGGTCCACTCGCGGCCGCGGATGAACCGCGAAAAACGAAGCCCTCTGAAGTTTGACTATTCGCGGTCCGCTCGCGGCTGCGAACGAACCGCGGAAGTCCCAGCGGCAGTAATCTCAGTTGGACTCTAACTTAGATTTTAAGCCCTAAAACTTCTATATAAACTCCTAGTTTGCCCCATAGAGGCATGTACTTTATTTCTTCAATACTTTTGCAAGGTTTAGGAGGAGAGAGTCCTCTCAAAACTCTTTCTATTATTTTATATCAAGCAATTCTTTATGATTTCAATTATTATTCTTGTTTCTTCAAGCATGAGTAGCTAAATTCTTTTCTAAGGTTTTGATGGAACCTATTGATAGATGAACTTATCGTTTATGTGATTACAAATTGTGACTTAGATTTCTATTTGTTCAACTTCATTCTTATTGTAGTTAATTGGTAGACGTCCCAATTAGCGGTGCCTATTTAGTGTGCATAACTTGGAAAATAGTGCATATTTAGGTTTATTGTTGAACAACACCACACCTAGGTTATTAGAGGAATCTATAATTTTAGGCGTAAAGGCGGGGTTAGGAATAACGAAGTCTTGGGTGCAATCTAAAGTGAACTATTCAAATTAAAGCTAGCTAGGGTAGCTCGGGAGAGTGCACTAGTAAATTATTGTAATTGCTCGGGAGAGGTTTACGATACACATAGCGTTCATGATTGATAAAATATATTAACAATTTGTATGAGCATAACGATAAGGGATTCCGTCAATAAGGGAAATCAATACCTTAGTCTTTCTCTATATTATTTCATTCAACATTCAATTCTTTCTTTTAAAGCATTCTTTAATTCTTGCAAAGTAGTTGTTCGAAACCACACATATATATATTCAAAGTTTGGGAACTTGATTCGTAAGTACTTTTGGGGTTGTGAAAGTTGCAATTGGTAGGTTAATTCTCTGTGGGATCGATCTTGGACTTATTAAACCAAGTTATATTGACTACGACCGTTTCTTGGATGGATGGAATACCGCGAGCTATGGGCCTCTGCTAGAATCAGCTCTCGAAGATCATCTACATTGGGCACACAGATGCGCCCCTGCATCCTCATAACTCCATCATCTCCGATGGTAACATCTCGAGCATCACCACGCCGAACTCTATCCCGGAGGACAAGCAAATGAGGGTCGTCGAACTGACGCTCCCTGATGCGGTCAAATAGAGAAGACCGAGAAACCACACATGCCAGAATCCGGCTGGGCTCCGAAAGATCCAATCTAACAAACCGCCTGGCTAGAGCCTGAACATCCATCGCCATAGGCCTCTCTGAAGCTGGTAGATATGCTAAACTCCCCAAACTCTCCGCCCGACGACTCAAGGCATCGGCAACCACATTAGCCTTGCCCGGATGATAGAGAATAGTAATATCATAGTCCTTCAGTAGCTCCAACCATCTCCTCTGATGCATATTCAGGTCCTTCTGCTTAAGTAAGTGCTGCAAGCTCCGGTGATCAGTGTAGATCTCACAAGGAACCCCATATAAATAATGACGCCAAATTTTCAAGGCGTGAACAATGGCAGCTAGCTCCAAATCATGAACAGGGTAATTCTTCTCATGCACCTTCAGCTGTCTCGACGCGTAGGCAATCACCCTACCGTCCTGCATCAATACCGCATCGAGTCCAACTCGTGAGGCATCACAATATACAGTATAGGACCCCGAACCTGTAGGCAACATCAATATAGGGGCCGAAGTCAAAGCTGTCTTGAGCTTCTGAAAGCTCGCCTCACACTCGTCTGTCCACTGAAAAGGGGCACCCTTTTGGGTCAATCTGGTCATAGGTGCTGCAATCGAAGAGAACCCCTCTACAAAACAACGGTAATAGCCCGCCAAACCAAGGAAACTGCGAATCTCAGTAGCGGAGGAGGGTCTGGGCCAACTCTGCACGGCCTCCACCTTCCTCGGATCTACTCGAATACCATCACTCGACACCACGTGGCCCAAAAACGCCACTGAACTCAACCAGAATTCACATTTAGAGAACTTGGCATAAAGCCGCTTCTCCCTCAGAATCTGAAGCACTATCCTCAAATGCTGCTCGTGCTCTTCCCGGCTCCGAGAATATACTAGAATATCATCAATGAAGACAATCACGAACGAGTCCGGATAAGGCCTGAACACACTGTGCATCAAATGCATAAATGGCTGCTGGGGCATTAGTCAACCCAAAAGACATCACGAGGAACTCATAGTGACCATACCGGGTCCTGAAGGCGGTCTTCGGGATATCTGGCTCCCGAATCTTCAGCTGGTGATACCCAGAGCGCAAATCAATCTTAGAAAACACCTTTGCGCCATGTAGCTGGTCAAATAAATCATCAATACGGGGCAAAGGATACCGGTTCTTCACTGTAACCTTGTTCAGCTGACGATAGTCAATACACATACGCATAGAACCATCCTTTTTCTTCACAAACAATACAGGAGCACCCCAAGGCGAAACACTCGGTCGAATAAAACCCTTGCCCAATAACTCCTGTAACTGATCCTTCAACTCCTTCAACTCAGGAGGAGCCATACGGTACGGTGGAATAGAAATGGGCTGAGTGCCCGGCAACAAGTCAATAGCAAAGTCAATATCTCCGTCGGGCGGCATGCCCGGGAGATCAGCTGGAAATACATTAGCAAAGTCACGTACCACATGAACAGAATCAATAGAGGGAGTGTCAATACTGACGTCCCGCACATAGGCTAGATAAGCAGCACACCCCTTCTCAACCATACGCCGAGCTCTGAGAAAAGAAATAACACGGCTAGGGGTGTGATCTAGAGTACCACTCCACTCAATATGTGGAATGCCTGGCATAGCCAGCGTCACGGTCTTGGCGTGACAATCAAGAATAGCATAATGGGGCGAAAACCAGTCCATGCCCAGAATAATATCAAATTCGACCATCCCGAGCAGCAATAGATCCGTTCTGGTCTCAAAATCACAAATGGTAACCAAACACGACCGATATACGCGGTCCACAGCCAAAGAATCACCCACCGGAGTGGAAACATAAATGGGGGCGCTCAAAGAATCCCGAGGCACACCCAGATGAGAAGCAAAGTAAGAAGACACATATGAAAAAGTGGAACCAGGGTCGAATAGAACCGATGCCTCCCTGTGACTAACCAAAATAATACCTGTGATAACAGAGTCAGATGCAACAGCCGCAGCGCGATCAGGAATAGCATAGAATCTGGCCTGTCCCCCCTCTCGAGGGCGGCCTCTGGAACCCTGACCCCCGCCCCTGGCTGGCTGGGCAGGTGGAGTGGCAGCTGGGGCTGGAATGATAGCCTGCTGGCCCTGAGAACCACGCGGATGCTGTGATGACTGATGAGGGGCTCCTCTCCTGCGCCTGGGGCACTCCCTAACCAGGTGGCGAGTATCCCCGCACTCAAAACAAGCTCTGGGAGGACGCGGTGGCTGTGACTGACCGGCCTCACCCCCACTAGTCTGACCCCTGGAAGGACCCCGCGCAGGAGGTGCACCGGAAACTGGGGGAGCATAATAAGGCTCCTGAGGTGCTGGAAGACCTGGAGTACTACCGGCTGCGGGCAATGCCGAGTGAACCGGTCGACCGGAATAACCCCTACCAAAACGACCGGCTGATGAAGTGCGGGCACCGGAGAAATGGCCCGACTCACGAGACCTCTTGGCCTCTCTTTCTCTCCGCTCTCTAGGGAGCATACTCTCGATCCTCTTGGCAATGCTAACTGCCTGCTGATAAGATATATCTGTCTCAAGCTCTCTGGCCATGCTGGATCGGATAGGTGGAACAAGGCCCTCAATAAATCTCCGCACTCTCTCCCGAACCGTGGCTACCAAAGCCGGTGCATGCCTGGCTAGGCGGGTGAAACTGATAGCATACTCTGATACTGACATGGATCCCTGTCGCAACCGCTCAAACTCCAAGCACCAAAAATCCCTAAGGCTCTGTGGAACAAACTCCCTCAAAAACAGATCTGAAAATTGCGTCCAAGTCAATGAAGCAGACTCCTCTGGACTATCCAACTCATACGTGCGCCACCAATCATAAGCGGCCCCACGAAACCGAAAAGCAGTGAAGGAAACCCCGCTGGTCTCCACAATCCCCATAGTACGAAGAATATGATGACACTCCTCCAGAAAACCCAATGCATCATCTGAAGCCAACCCACTAAACACTGGAGGGTCATATTTCTTGAACCTCTCCAATCTGCGCTGCTCATCCTCAGAGGCAGCTGGTCCACCTCCGGGCTGTGCTGGGGCGGCAGGAGGCATAACCAAAACCTCTGGAACATGTCCCACTGGCACACGCTGCTCAGGTGTAACGGCTGCGGGAGTCCGGGCCCCTCCCCCGGCCTGAGATGTAGCTGCGACGAGAGGAAGCAGTCCTGCCTGAGCTAAAGTGGTATACATGCTCATAAACTGGGCTAGAGTCTCCTGGAGTGCTGGAGTCATAGTAGTTGTAGTAGATGAACCAGGTGCCTGCGCTCCAACCTGATCCACCAGTGGTGCCTCAGCGGCAGTGCGCACGGGTGCCGTGGCTACACCTCGGGTGCGTCCTCGTCGTCTACCTCGGCCCTGACCTCTGACGGCAGTAATAGGAGTCACGAAACACAGACCGATTACTTAGAGTCTCGCTGATCGATACGGAGACGTCTGTATCACGGCCCTAGTTCACCAATTGTGAACATGTCGTGAAGGCACCCAGTCCCCACGACTAGGTAAGCCTAACACATTGCGGAATATACAAGTTATAAACACCTAAATAAGAAACAGTGGAAAAATAGCATAAAAAGATGTGTAATCCATGCCGCTTGGCACATACATCCGTCACACAGTAAATAAATCACTACCAAGATCCGGAACCCCACGGTAACACAGACTAAAAGAAAAATACAACTGTGGCTCTATATGTAAAGAGTATCTAACAACGAAATGAATAAAAATGTCAACTAGTACTATTAGAATAGAAGGAAAGCCTCCGGATCTGCGGACGTAGCAGATCATACCTCGAGGTCTCCGGAAAGCTGCGGAAATCACCTAGCACGAGCCTGCTCTGATGTACCTGGATCTGCACAACAAAAGTGTGCAGAAGAGTAGCATGAGTACACCACGGCGGTACTCGGTAAGTGCCAAGCCTAACCTCGATGGAGTAGTGACGAGGAAGGTCAGGGCCCTACTGAGAAACAATAATATAATGATGATAACAAAATAAACAGTTTAAATGATAATAATTTCCGAAATAACAACATTAAAATGATTACTGCAACTGTCTATAATTTAAGCTAACACCAAATAACCAATTCAAATAAACAAATTCAGGATCTGTGGGAATTGAACCCACAGTCCCATTCTGAGTACCTCTGGGTCTCCGGGAATCGAACCCGCAGCCCATGTCTCAATAAATAATCAATAACTCAGGATCTCCGGGAATCGAACCCGTAGTCCCTACCAATAACTCGGGATCTCGGGAATCGAACCCGTAGTCCACATTTCAATAAATCTCAGGATCTCGGGAATCGAACCCGTAGTCCATATTTCAATAATCTCAGGATCTCGGGAATCGAACCCGTAGTCCATATTTCAATAATCTCAGGATCTCGGGAATCGAACCCGTAGTCCATATTTCAATAATCTCAGGATCTCGGGAATCGAACCCGTAGTCCATATTTCAATAATCTCAGGATCTCGGGAATCGAACCCGTAGTCCACAACCACAACAAGTAAATGAATACACAGACAGAACTATAATATGCTTAACGATAACTTCGCCGATGAACAGCGCCAGAGATTACAGAAAAAAACTCAAATAAATCAATTAAGCAACTATACAGTTAGATACTATCTAATCATGCTTTTCTAACTACTACCGGGTAGAAATATCGAATTTAACAACTAAAAATAGGAATATCACTCATTGAACATTTTGAGTAAAGTATGTGTTCAACAACCAGCGCATGTACACGCCCGTCACCTAGCGTACAAGGCATTTAAAGTATCACAATAATATCCTAGGGGTGAAAGTCCCCCACACGAAGTTAGACAAGCCACTTACCTCAATTCCGGTACAAAAACGCTAAGAAATAACCCTCTTGCCGCGAATGTCGGCCTCCACAAGTGTAGTATCCGATAAAAATCAATAGAATCACATCAAAATAGGCCAATTGGGCATTACCCAATCAAAACAACTCAAAATACACCAAAACCCACAAGTTGCCAAAACCCGACTTTCGGTACGCTTATCAAAAAATCACGACAAATATATATTCGGGTTCCTTATCTCAATACGAGTCTAGGCATATAAAATTTACCAAAATCAAACTCCATTTGCCCACTCAAATCAGAGATTTTCTAACATTTAGGCCTAGGGCTCAAACCCACCTTTAATCCCACATTTTCAGTGAAGTAATCACGGATTTCATGATAAACCAACGAATTAAGGTCAAGAAACTTACCTCCGATGATTTCCCGATGATATCCCAGCGTTTCCCCTTCAAAATCCTCTCTTGGAGCTCAAAAATGGTGTTTTTGTGTATGGGGTCGCGGGTGTTATGTTCTGAACTTAAGCTCACTGCCAGACCCCATTGCTCATCGCGTTCGCGTTACTGTTCACGCGTTCGCGATGAACAGCCCAACTTCTTCTACGCAAACGCGAAGTAACCCACGCGTTTGCGATGACCTGCAAAATTTACCTATCGTGAACGCGACGCTCCCCTCGCGTCCGCGAAGCACAATTTCCCTTCCTCAACGCGAACGCGATGACTCCCACGCGTTCGCGAAGAACAACCTTCAATCGACCATTTTTCTTCTACGCGTACGCGATACCTAGGACGCGAACGCGGTGCTTCCTCTTTCCCTTCTACGCGATTGCGACTCAAGGGACGCGAACGCGATGCTTTGCCCTACCATGCCTACGCGAACGCGGCCATTGCCACGCGAACGCGTAGGCTTAACATCTGTTGCACTGCTGCTGCATTTTCTGCAGAAATTTCCAAGTTCCAAATGCCCGCTTGATGGTCCGAATTCATCCCGAGGCTCCCGGGACCCCAACGAAAACCACCAACATACTCCAAAACACGATACGAACTTATTTCAATCATAAAAACACGTCTAACAACATCAAAACCCATAATTCACATCGAATTCAAGCCTAAATTCCTTAAAACTTTCCGAATTGCACATCCGATCTAAAACCCAACCAAACGACGTCCGAATGACCTGAACATTTGCGGACATATCCAAAATCACATAACAAAGCTACAGAAATTGTCGTAATTCCATTCCGACCCCCGGATCAAAATCTCACCTATCGTTCGGATTTCGCCAAAATTTCAACCTTCGGCATTTCAAGCCTAATTGAGCTAAAGACCTCCAAAATATATTCCGAATGCGCTCCCAACCCCGAAATCACCTAACGGAGCTAATGGAACCATAAAATTTCCGTTCCGAGATCATCTTAACACTGTTGCAGCTACGGACCATTTTCTAGCTTTAAAGCTCTTATTTAGGGACTAAGTGTCCCAAAATGCTCCAAATTTCAGAACCAACTCTCCCGGCAAACCACAATAGCAGAAATGAACTTAGGGAAACAGTTAAATTGGGGATTGGGCGTAATTTTCTAAAACGACCGGTCGGGTCGTTACAAAAAAGTATTATTTCATACTCGGCACAAGTATACATATTTTCATTGTCAAGGTCTCGGTTATTCTGTGCGAGCCCAATTCGCTCGACCGTTTAGCCTGATACATCATTTTCCTGTCAACACCCTTTTTGGCACATCTTCACTTCTCCGAGAAGGTGGTCTCCCAGGAGGATGACCCGCAGTATTCCACGATAATTGAAAAGAAGTCATGAATACTTGCTAAGTTCTCCTTAAGTATCATGTACATGTTGCCTCCTTAAATCCTTGTCTGTAAAACCGTTCATGGGATAAAATCCGATCGATGGAAAAGAGGGAAACCCATGTTTTAAAATCTAAGGTCTTTAAGTTGGAAAGTGCTTCGACTTTTCTGATCGGTCACCTGCACACAGGTTAGTGTAAAATGTAAATAAGAAGGGAGACGATTATACCTTAGTGGTGATGGTTCTTCGTACTTCGATATACTGCAATTGATTGCTCTGCAAACATGGTATGGTAATTTTTCTCTTTTAGTCGCTACCCCATAATGTGTCTCATGATTGCTACTCTGATGTTTTCTTATCCCTTGGTTCCTTTGATGTTGATGGCGGCGATGTCAGTGCCATATCGTGCCCCTCGAACATCTCTTTTGCTGCATGATATTCTCCGTACATAGTTTTTATTCCGTCCATTATCAAAAACTTCATCATTTGATAAAGAGTGTACGGTAATGCTTTTATGATGTGTATCCATGCCATTCTAAGCAAGGCACTGTACCTCATATCTCATTCGATGACATGACACTTGATGTTTTTGGTTGTGCAGGCCACGTTGGCCGGAAGGGTGATTTCCCCTTTTGTTTTTTCGCATGCCATGTTGAATCTATTGAGGAATCAAAAGGCGGGCATGATCTAGTCGAGCAATACAAGCTTCTCCACCACCCTCGACCTCATAATGTTGTTTGAGCTACCTAGATCTACAAGTATATGCTTAATATGAAATATATTCATTAGAAAAGAAATTGCCAATGCGTCGTTATGAGGTTGAGATAGGGCCTCAATTTCTTTGTCGCTGAATTTGAGAGCATCCTCGGGTATGTAATCTCGAGTTTGTTTTTCCCCGGTGATGGATATTTTTTTTCTTTTGATAATGGGTTCCTATGGGATGTCGATGCCTCAAAAGATCATGTAGATGACATGTTGTGGCTCATCTATTTCATTTTTCCCGTTCGCCTCTTTGTACCGTAATTAATTTTATGCTCGGTCACTAACGAACTCTCAGAGGTGCCCTTTGTTCAGTAGTCAGGCTACTTATGTTGGATATGTCTGCAATCTTCGGTCTTATGACCGTGTGTGCCGTGAAATTTGCACACTAAGTTAGGGTTCCTTTGTGATGGATTTTATTGTATTAGTTTTGGCCATACGGTGTATTTGATTTTTTTTATGGTGATTATGATGTTCGAAACATCAATGTTAAAGTTGTATTCAGACAATTCGGGTGCTTCTGTTGGTCCTGTGTGTCTGTCGAATCTGGCCCTACTTACGAGTCCCCAAGGATTATGAACCTTGATCTATCTTTTAGTCATTTTGGGGTATGTTACATCTTGGGGCGTTATCCTCAGTATATGGTTTGTATCTTTCCTTATTTATGCTTTGCTGCTTTGCTAGAAAACTGCTAGGATATATTGAGCCCGAGGGAACTCCAAGTTTGTCATTCTCAACCCTAATCTTTGATTGATATCGATTGTGGACATCCGACCAAGTCACAATGGGATATTCAACCATGTTTCTGCTATATGTGCTTCAGAGCTATCGAGCTTCGCTCATTCAAGACATGAGTGAAGGCTTGCACTGCCCAGTCATCGCAGACTAGTGGTAATTACATACGTTCTATTTGAAAGCGAGATACAAATTTCTACAGCATCTCATTCTATCTTTGTTTGATTTTGAAGAAGTCTAATATCCTTGTATCCACCTTGATGGCAATGGTATGTGCTTTTCTGAAATAATCTACCAGCATGTCAAACGAGTCTATCAAATTCGAAGCTAGGTTGTGATACAACATCATGGCCCTTTTGAAAGCATTTCATTGAACTTTTTTAGTAGGACGGATTCAATCTCTTTGTCTTTCAGATCATTGAACTTTACCAAGTGTAAGCATTGTCATGCTCGTTAGATCCAAGGTTCCGTTGCATTTCAAATCATCGGGCATTTTGAAATTCATTGGGATAGGAATTGGAGCAGCATTATGTGGGAATGGCTTTTGTACGAACGTCTTCGAATGTACACCTTTCAGGATCAAGGGTACACTCGAAATTTAGTCGACCCTTGAATTGTAGGTCTCCACCTTCTTGTCACTACCTTCTATCTTCTTCTCGCCCGATTCAATCCTCTTGGTGAGATCCTTGAGAATCTTTATCAAGGCGGGGTCGGCTACTGACCTGTTGTTACTTGTTCTTGTTGGTACCTTTTTGGCTTGAAGAGCCATTTCTGGTGCTGCTGTGCTAGGAGTTTTTTGGTGGCGTTGCAGTAGAGCAATCACAAGTTATTGTTCTTGTAATATGTCAAAGATATTGTGAAGGATAACCTCTTGTTCCTCTCATGCCGGGGTTTTTTGATATCCTTGTTGGTATTCTTGGAATATAATCATGTTAGTGTGGGAGCTTATGTCGATGTCATGGGCATTGTGAGAGACCTCATCCACGAGAATTGGTTCTGGTTGATCCTCAGGGTTTCATAGTGGTACACCATTACGTGGAATAGATACACCATTCTATCCATGCCTCAAGATCATTGTCTTCATATGCTTTTACAGAGTTAGAACTTTTGACCTAATATCAAAGATTCTTGGACAAAAAAAGTTTGAAAGATAACTTGTGTTATGTAGTAAACTAGCTATAAAATAATTATTATTATTCTTAGCCCTACGGTGGGCACCAAACTGTATACCTTGAAAATGGTAATTAATATTAGATTTGATTTTGTGATTCTAAAAATACGAAATTTATTTTTATATTAGTTGTTAGGCAGTAAATGCTAAGTGATAGACTAGAAAATGAGCTTGAAGATAGTGTGTTAAAAAAACTGAATGGCTAAGCATTGGGGCTTAGATTTTGCTTATACGGGACCTTGAGGTTGAGCTATGCGTCAAGCTGTGAAGAGCCGATGGAGGACTAACAATCCTAAAAGCTTTTATATGAGATCTTTATGATTAATAATAGCTAATAGATGAAAAACCATTAATGAGATACAACAAATGTAAGCAATAAATATAAATAATAAAATCAAGGGAGAATGTGTTTTAGTTAGATAGCAGAGACAGTTCTTGTATATTCAATATTGTGTCCCCCCACAAAATCATAAGGGTTCGCTTTATATGTGAGGGGGAATCCCAACATAGTACAAACGCATTTATCACAAAGGTATATTGCTGGGTACAACCATTTAATTTCACGGTATGGGCTCATACTAGCCTAATAGACTTTGTCAGCCTTAATCACGTGCCTTGGGAACTTCTCATTTTTCCATCATAACAATCGATCTGCACTGCCCCCAGGTTAAACGTTGATAACCAGTCAGGGTTGAACCTTGACCCTTGTCACATGACTTTTGAGACGTGTTTATGAAGTGTCATAAAGACCTGATAGCATCCTAGGAAGCTCAAATCTATTTAAGGATAAGTATGAAGCTTTGGAATCGCAAAGAGGTCCTTTAACAAGATCGCAAGTTAAAAAGTTGCAAAACAAGGTCATTTGACCAATTTCGCACCTAAATGTGCTCAAAACACGCAGCCCATAATTACAACTTTCCCCAATAATATTCGCAACTTCAATGGATCCTAAATAATTACTCAAGCTATTACAGAAAGAGTCATGCATAGGTTTATGAAAGAATACTTGATCACAAGTGTCACAATAATCATGCATATCCTCATTACTAGTAGCAAACACTTGTACAAGCTCACAGTCAACATGTCTTAAAGAATAAGTCTCTAGACATTTATCATATGACAGCTCACTAGACACTTCAAGAAGAGAAGAAGAAATATTTAAATCATTTGCAACCCTCGTTCTACCAAGTTGGATTTCATAATCACCCACGTCGAACTAAATTTCAAAAATAAGAAAATTACTTTTGCACTAGAACTTAGATATTACTATTAATGACTTGATATGCGTCAAAAGACCATCATCCTTAACCATTATAAATTCATCAACATAAGAAATTAGAGTATAGTTCATTACCTTCAAACATACCTTAGGTGTCCTAGAAAGGCCAAGAATTCTAATAAACCAATTATACATACCATACTTGGACATATTTAATAATGGATCAACATCACCTTGTATTGTTTTATGCAATGATTTCTTCTTAGCAATGGCTTTAAGGAACTCCATGTCATAAACCAAGCTTTTATCTTCCATCATCAAACAATAATTGATTTTGCCAAATTAATGTTGGAATCCACTAGGATCCTTTGCCACCATCGCTTTCGCCTCACCTATCGTTTTAGAAGATGTTTCAACATGTGGCTGCACAAAAATACAAGAACTAAAACAAGAAAGAGTTAATGGGTTACGAAGTAAAGAACATATTTTCTTACTTACACGTTCTTTGGATTTTACCTCAAGACTAACTTTTTCAACACACTTAGCCTCTTTTCTCTCACTAAAGTTTTCTTCTTTTTCATCTCTCAAACCATTTTTTCTTTCTCTACCTCAAAGCCTTTTTGTATCTCATGGCCTTCTCTCTTTTCTTTCCTCTCCAGCTCACTGTTTTCCTTTCTAGACATCACACTCTCTTTACTAAGCATATCCTCTCATTTTTCCTCTCTTGGGATGTCAACATGCAGTCCCTTACTCCTCTCATTCTTTTCTCTCTCATATTTTTCCATATTCTCTTTAACAATATTTTCATCTTCATGAATTTTTGAGAGAGTCGAAGGTCCAAGAATGAGTTTCTTCCAGCTAACCTCAAAAGAGTACATATTTTTTTCCATGTTATATGAAGCTCTTCTATAGACATACCACGGTTTTCCCAATAAGACATGATAATTCATGTAATGAAAAACAATGCATTTTAATTTATCGATTGTTTATTTGCAATAGCCTTAGAAGATTTCCTCGAGCCTAGGGACCCAATATCAGCATGCATAATAGCCTTAGAAGACTTTTCTGGTTTGAGTCATTAGCGTCGAACCCTCGATATCGTCACCATCATCATCGATGAACTAGTGAGCCAAGTCAGCATTTACACTGATAATGATGCTTTTCCTACGCCTTCAAGTGTTCTCTGCTTGTCTTTAGGTTTCCCCTCTCATTGAGGACCTTTACTCTTGTTATTCTCCTTTGGCGTTGGAGCTGATGATCCCACTTCCTCCCCGAAAAGGGGCAACCTCATCGTAAAGAACTCACTAATTCATGTGATACAGGAATCATCTCACATGAAGAAAGACATTTTTAATGAGGAAAGAAACATTATGGCACGTACCGTGATGTTTCACTTCCCACTTGCTCTTTGACAATTCCCGCCATTTGTTTTTGATGTATGGGGAAATAGCAACTAGTTTGAGAATGCAGTTCTCGAGGTTGAAGACATCATTAGGCAACCAAGAAACTGCTCTAAAGAGGGAAAATGAATAACTATGAAAAGTTTAGCAAAGTAAAAGAACTAAAATAACTCCACTCACATTCGATATTCCATTACTTGGGGAACAACTAGAGCATTTTTCGAATAATATCGATGGTTCTTATCCGGATAAACCAGCCCATCCAACCTCAATATGTATTGATTTTATCCGGATGGTTCTCATCCGGATAAATTAGATGGATTTATTTTATGGTCATTATGACACTTCATAAACACATCTCAAAAGGCATGAGACAACGGTCAAGGTTCAACCCTGACTGGTTATCAACGTTTAACCTGGGGGCAGTGCAGATCGGTTGTTATGATGGAAAATGAGAAGTTCCCAAGGCACGTGATTAAGGCTGACCAAAGTCCCTCCTAGATACAAAACATCACGAAATTAATTCACCAGACACCGGTGGTGTACCCCTTATCGGGTGCACATCAAGGGCGGAACTCTACTTGGTTAATGGATTTGGACGTAGCAGTTGTAGCTATGGTAATATTAGAGAAGAAGATAAGGACATGGGCAAAAGTTTTAAGTTTAAATGGAAAAAGTACTGGCTAAAAATAATAACTCTATAAAAGGGATAGTTACTCAAAGTAGTAGAGTCCATAGATAGGAAATAAGCAAATGCATATATAGAGCAAGCATCGACTATTTGCCTATCCTGAAGGGCAATTAATTCTGACCATGTCAGTGCAATTTTTTGTGATGTGTAACAGTGGGGCCACCCCGGTGGCTTCGTAACTCTGTCACTTATATGACATTGTCATATAGTGCTCGGGAGCCGTTGGGATCCCGAGGATTTCTATTATTAAAAGCATCAATTCTATAAAGCTATCGACCTAATCTCAAGATGGTGGCCGATCTCGAGGGTCCTAATTACTCCAAGTATGGTCTCTGAAAAGCCAACATCAAAGTCCAAAGGCTAATTCCGTGTAAATTCTGAAACATATAATTAGAAGACTTGAAGCAGAAAAATCTCCTTACATTATCAAAACTATATTTAAAAGGGATAACTTTACAAAGTCTTCCCCCCCCCCCCCAATTCATACAAAAAAAAGAAAACGAGAAGACAATGTGAGTCTATTATGCACCCTTGAAACTCTCTGGATCATCTTCGGAACTCTCATCTGAAGAGTTCAAAAATGCCGATTCTTTGAAGTTTGCTTCCTCGAGAGCCTGCCTCCTTGCTTGCGAATGAGCGTAAATAATGGCCCGACTCAGCTTTTTGTCGACCTTCCCTTATATCTCTGAGGCTCGTTTATTTGGAGTGGCGATATCTTTCATGTACAAAGACGCATTTTCTTTGGCCTTACACTTGGCCAAAGATAATGCAGCAACCTATTTTGATGCCAACTTCATCTACAAAAGGTCTCTCTTCGATGTCACAAACTCTTTTTTCCCTCTCAGCTCGAGGATCTCTACATCCTTGGCCGTAACCTCTTCCTAAAGTTACCCCACGAGGGCATCCTTTTGCCCGATGTGAAAAGGAAAAAGAAGTTGGTAAACATCAAGTTGTGAGAATAAAAACTTAGTTCATGGATGTTGTGTTACCTTCTTAGCAAGGCCATCAATTTCTTGACACACTCCCTCAAAACTTACCTGAAGCCCGCTAAACTCCTTTCCCTTTAGGAAGAGGGGGCCTTTGACTCCTTTAGGTCTTACGTGAGATTCTTGATTTCCTTCCCACAACATGAAAGCTTGTCTCGAAGCCTAGAGAAGCATGGTCGTACATTTTTTTAGCCGGCAACAACACGGAGAAGTTAGACGACTAGGGGCAAATATTGAAGCGCATATGTTGTGTCAAAGAATATCACCTCCCGTTGAAGCCTCTCTGCCTCCTCAAGAGCGATGGGAGCATCAAGATCATTCCCCTCACTGAAACAATTGAATAGGTCTCTGAGAACGTCTTCCCCTCCATGAGAGACCCCCACATTGGCAGTATCCCCATCATGTGCATCCCTGATTTCACCAGTTGAGTACAAATTGCCAAATTAATGGCACTCGTTGATCTAATTTCTCTAAAGGCCTCATATTACCCCCGATAAGCTTCGGGTTCAGGCCCTTCGGAATCACCAGCAATAGGTTTATCGGCACTGAATGTACTATGTAAAATTAGAAACTCGAGGATTGTACCTGCACCCTACTGATGGTCTCCTCAACACAGGTTGGGTCTATATCGACCACGCCCGATTCAGCTGACTTATGCTTAATAACTGGAGCTTCTGCACCTCATCTCGTCCTTTGCACCAAAATGAAAGTATAAGAGGGGGTAAATTGTAATTTATTAAAAATTTATTGCCTATAAGTTGATTTTTAACTAAAGTAGTCGATTGGATATGATAATTCAGCAGATATGACATCTAAAATAAAATCACAGGTAGTAAATTGCAGGAATTAAAGACACTAGGAATTTATACTGATTCAGATTCAAAGTGAATCCTAATCCAATCCCTTTGGGTTGCAAGGGAGTTATCGTCTAGTAAATGAGTTCTTTCGAGTACGGAGATGATGAATATCCATGAGTTCTTCTAGCACTCATTTTATACAATGCCTCACCAGCGATGCACCATCTTTTCTATCACTGACTTGTTACACAGCATGTTTAAGTACACTACTATGGTTGTTTGCAACAGAATTAGGAGATTATTTTTTGTTTAATCAATGTATGTCCTCGACTAGGGTTTACAAGGGAGTATTTATTCTATAATGGATGATAGCAACCCAAGGGATTTGATGCTAGGAAAGAGTTAATCCTTTGCAAGAATAAGGAGTGAGCCATTGGCTCCACTTGATCTTCTTTCCTTTGAAGTCCGAGATATTCCTTGATTATTGGATCTTCCAATCAAGCTTGCTTCCCAGATCTTCTTCTGCGACGCTTGGTTATTTTACTCCGCTAATCCCTGATCTTCTGCCTTGATTAGTTTAATTATGTGAATCATGATGCTACTAATTTGAGGAGGATGTAATCATTATTTTCTGCTAAAGATTTATTTCGTACCTTGCATAACTTCAAAAAATAATTCATCGTTTGTTCATCATGAGCTATTTTAGCAGTTTTCCTTTACTTATTTGAGTTTCTGCACATGTATATTAATTATATCATGAAAGCATGATTTAACAGTCTCCCCTTTTTTATGATGGAAAAATTATATACAGTGTAAAGAAGCGGACGTCAGTTGACTTCCCAGTATTTTATTAGTCGAATTGACTCCCCCAGAATGTATGCAGACGACTTGGCTTGTCCATGAATCTCCACCTCAGTATGTGCAGTCTTGGCTTGGAATCTCCCTCTCAGTGGAATTGTACCTGTACAATATTCATATAGGGCACTACCTATGCATATATAAGACGTGTGTGGTCATGTTCCAGATAAAGTCGACTTATACCTGTACTTGTACATATAATATCATAAAACATAGTCGACTTGCACCTGTACATGTAACCACATAATACCAGTGACCAGAAACAGAACAAGCACACAGTAACAGATAATTTCTCCCTTTTTGACATCACTAAAGAGGGAGTATAGGCACATTTAGCAAAAATAGAATCATCCAGTGGCTTAATAACCAACACACACCATCAAATGAAGCAAAATAAAAGAAAAAATTATCCAGGGCCACAACCCACACAACTAGTAGAACAAGTATCAATAACAAACATTTTTTACAAACACATCCACACTAGCAATGCATGAATTAGGTAAGAGTGTTGATGATGGCCTCCTTCATTTGGTCGAAGGTTGTATTTGTAGAGATGCTTATGCCATCCAGCCTATCGTCAACCTCCTTGAAAGCTTTGACCATATTTTCCCTGACTCTTATATAAATAACTTTAATTTTTGACACGTCAGACCGAGTTTCCTTTGAGATGGAATGAATGTCACCCCAAGTGGACTCAGTAGCTGAAAGAAGATTCTTGATGTCAGAGAGTTTGTAGTCAGTAGAACTGAGTTTTTCACTCAGCTCTGAGTTGGCAAGACGAAGAGGAATGGCTAACGGGAGTTTTGGCTTCTATAGTTATATACTTGGCTTCACACTCAGAGTCAGGGAGTTAATAGTTTCCTTTTTTTAAGATTTGTAGAATTACTTTTCAAGATTGACTTGGTTTTGGTTTCCTAGAGTATTACCTTTTCCTATTTTAGTTGGACTTGTTGTCCAAAGTAGTTTAGGACTTTATTTTATAATATTTACGGATAATTTAGTGGATCACGCTCTATATAAAGGGGTATCTTCTTTGTTTTTTAGGGAGATTATTCAGATTATTATCAATAAAACTTGTGAGATTTTTCTTGTACTCTTGTGTGGATACTCTTGGTGTAACGACCAGGCCGGTTGTTTTAGAAAGTCATGCCCTGATCCCCAATTTAACTATTCCCCTAGGTTCATTTTTGCTACTGTGGTTTGCCGGGAGGGTCGGTTCTCGAATTCGGAGTGTTTTGGGACACTTAGTCCCTAAATAGAAGCTTTATAATTGGTAAATGGCCCGTAGTCGGAACAGTGTTAAGATGACCTCGAAACGGAAATCCGATGGTTCCATTAGCTCCGTTAGGTGATTTCGAGGTTGGAGCGCGTTCAGAATGTATTTTTGAGGTCCGTAGCTCAATCAGGCTTGAAATGCCGAAGTTTGAAATTGTGGCGAATCCGAACGATAGGTGAGATTTTGATCCGGCAGTCGGAATGGAATTTAGACAATTTCTGTAGCTTCGTTATGTGATTTTGGATATGTCCGCAAATGTTCAGGTCATTCGGACGTTGTTTGGTCGGGTTTTAGCTCGAATGTGTAATTTCGAAAGTTTAAGGAATTTAGGCTTGAATTCGATGTGAATTATGGGTTTTGATGTTGTTAAACGTGTTTTGAGGATTGGAACAAGTTTGAATAAGGTATTAGGATGTGTTAGTGTATTTGGATGAGGTCCCGGGGCCTCGGAGTGTTATCAGATGGTTAAATGGGAAGAAAGCATGGAAAATTTGCAGGTTTGGTTGTTGTTTCTGTTGTTTTCGCCCCTGCGGAAATGGGACCGCAGAGGCGAGTCCGCAGGAGCGTACAAGGGAGCGTTGAGGCGGGTTTGGTCACAGGAGCAGACAGTTTTCCGCTGAGGTGGCATCGCAGGTGCGAGGTTGAGACCGCAAGAGCGGTCAAGAGGCGGAATTGGGAAATCCGCAGAAGCGGATGCAAGATCACTTATGCGAGTCCGTAGAAGCGGACTCTGGTTCGTAGGAGCGGCTGTTCAATCGCAGAAGCGGACGCGAGGAAGCGTCCCTGGGATCGTAGAAGCAGAATGGGCCAGCCAACCCTGGGGTTCGCAGAAGCGACCAAATTGTCGCGGAAGCGGTTCCGCAGAGGCGGAAAATGTTCAGTAGAAGCGAAAATCGCAGAAGGTTAATTATATCAGAAGTTAAAAATTTTAGAAACATTTGAAACATTTGAGGGCTCGGCTTAAGGGGCGATTTGGGCGATTTTGAATGGGAATTCGAGGGGTTTCTTCAGGTAATCAATTATGGACTCCATTTATGATTGTTGTTGATAATATTATGCAAGTTTTTCATGAAATTTGAGGAATTTGGGGTATTTAATGGGGGTTTTCACCCTAGGCTAAAACTTTAGAAAATCAAAGGTTTGAATGTGCAAATGTAGTCCGAATTTAGTAAACTTTTTATGCTTAGACTCGTATTGAGACGAGGGTTCCGAATATGTAACTTTCATGATTTTTCGATAAGTTTACCGAAACTCGGGTTTTGGCAACTTGTGCGTTTTGGTGTTTTTTGTATCGTTTTGATTGGGTAAAGCCCAATTGGCCTATTTTGATGTGATTGTATTGATTTTTATCAGATACTACACCTGTGGAGGCCGACATTCGCGGCAAGAGGGTTGTCTCTTAGCGGTTTTGTACCGGAGTTGAGGTAAGTGGCTTGTCTAACCTCGTGTGGGGGAACCTTCACCCCTAGGATATTATGTGATAGTTGAAAAACCTTGTACGCGAGGTGAAGGACGTGTACATGCGTCGGTTGTTGTAACTCACTATATTTGAATTGTCCGATTAGTGGTATTCCTGTTCTTATTTGATTAAAACGTTACATTTACCTAGTATTCACTAGAAAAGCATGACTAGATAGGATTTATCTGTCTATTTGCCTAATTGTCTGATTTGAACTTCTTGAAAAATTGTTGATACTAGTTTTTGGTGAAGTTGTAGTTTAGCATATTATATTCTCTCTGTGCGTTTCTTTATTTGTTATGTTGGTGGACTGCGGGTTCGATTCCCGGAGATCCCAGGGCTGTGGGTTCGATTCTCAGAGACCCAGAGTGGTATTGTTTGTGGACTGCGGGTTCGATTCTCGGAGATCCTGAGTTATTGAGATATGGACTGCGGGTTTGATTCTCGGAGATCCTGAGTTATTGATATATGGACTGCGGGTTTGATTCCCGGAGATCTTGAGTTATTGAGATATGGACTGCGGGTTCGATTCCCGGAGATCCCGAGTTATTGAGATATGGACTGCGGGTTCGATTCCCGGAGATCCCGAGTTATTGAGATATGGACTGCGGGTTCGATTCCCGGAGATCCTGAGTTATTGATATATTATTGAGATATGGACCGCGGGTTCGATTCCCGGAGATCCTGAGATTATTGAGACACATCTTGAGGTATTGAGGCATGGGCTGCGGGTTTGATTCCCGGAGACCAAGAGATACTGTTATTGGGATTGCGGGTTCAATTCCCGTAGCTCCTGGATTGTTGATTACAGAGTGTGACTGTGGGTTCAATTCCCACAGGTCCTGGACTTGTTGATTGTGTTTTTATTGAGTTATTACTTGATGCTAGCTTAAATTGTAGAATGTTGCAGAAATCACTTTACTGTTGTCATTTCAGATTCATTATTATTTAAACTGCTTATTATTGTTATAATCATTATATTATTGTTCTCTCAGTAAGGCCCTGACCTTCCTCGTCACTACTCCATCGAGGTTAGGCTTGGCACTTACTGAGTACCGCCGTGGTGTACTCATGCTACTCTTATGCACACTTTTGTTGTACAGATCCAGGTACATCAGGAAAGGCCCATACTAGGTGATATTAGCAGCACATTTGGAGACCTCGAGGTATGATCTGCTACGTCCGCGGATCCGGAGGCCCTCCTTCAATTATAATAGTTCTAGTAGATGTCTTTCCTTCATTTTGTTGTTTTAGATACTCTTTGCACATAGAGCCACAGTTGTATATCTTTTAGTCTGTGTTATAGTGGGGTTCCGGGTCTTGGTGATATTTTTATACAGTGTGTTGACGAGTGTATGTGCCAAGCGGCACGGATTACATTCTTAATTATATCGTTTATCCGTTATTTCTTGTTAAAGTTCATAAACTTGTATATTCCGCAATGTGATAGGCTTACCTAGTCGCGGGGGACTGGGTGTCGTCATGACATGTTCACGATTGGTGAACTAGGGTCGTGACAAGTTGGTATCAAAGCTCTAGGTTCATATGAGTCACGGGACACAGACCGGTTACTTAGAGTATCGCTGATTGATACGGAGACGTCTGTATTTATCTACGAGAGGCTATGTAACTGTTTAGGAAACTCTTCAATTCTTTGAATTCCTTATCGTGCGCCATTTATTCAGTTGGAGCCTATGTCATACGTTCTTTTGCATCCACTCGTGTATTGAAATTGCGCACTTGGTATCAAGTATGCACCGACGATTCGTGACGCTGCAGAGGGATTTCGAGGGAGTCAAGAATTTACTCAACCATTGTTACCGCGTGTCATCCATATCGATAATGCAAGAGAATTGAGAGATCTTCAATTGTGCACATGGGGGTGCACTAGGTTCTGACATTCGGTTGATTAGTACGATCTTGATGAGGTTTACTTAACTGCCTAATCATCACGATAATGGTAGAATCGCAAGGTGGATATATGTCTAAAGATAGTTGGTGGTACTAAAGACTATATGGTACATATGAGATATCTATTTAGTGAAGGATTCAGCCAGCAGAGATACTGGGGGGAAATGAGTTTAAGTATCTTAAGAAGGACATGCACCAAACGAATGTCTTGGGCTGTCTTATGATGAAGACGTACAAATGATAAAGGCTATGGTCATGGATTAGCAAGATGTATTTTATGGCTTCGTGCCAAGTGAAAGGATTTCACTATCAATGATCAAATTATGGGTCATGTGTCATATCAGATTTGGCCTACGATGTATCTAGGTGCTATTCAAAAGGTTCTTTAAAACATGCGGATGGACAAGAGTTGAGGCTCGTATGGTATGATGTTGGGACTTTTGATGTTCATGTATCCCTAATAAATTCTACCTTTCATTATCAGCAGGGAAGATTTCGGTGAAGGCTACATGGTGCTTCGTAGGTGTGAGAATCACAGTATGTCTTAAGCTGTCGCGGTAAATAATGCTCGATGCAAGGAGCAAGAAGTGGTTTGGTTGTATTGGGATGAGGTCATACCCTATGGTGTTAGAGTGCTAATAGATCACATGTGATTATATTCGTTGGATCAAGTGAGTTGCAGTTGAATAATAGTAAATTACTTGAGAGAATGGTTCTAATGTGTTCGAGAGTCATGTAATAGTGGCTTTAGGCTAAGTGGGAGAGTACCACCGCTTATGATTGGGTCGCAGGGTTAATTACCTGTATGAATTCTAGATACTAGCGTATTATTGTGTTATTGCAGCCACGGGAAAGGACCATGTGTGGTAATTTGAGTATATGTATTGTTTAATGCATGTTATGGTTAGCCTTAGTGGCTCATGTTCAAACTTGAGGGAAGATTCATGATTTACGCATCGTATAGGTGCAGGTTGCGAGGGAAGTGGTTCCGTTGGGAGCTTTATCGAGAGGGTATTCATATGTTATAAATTTCAGTAGAGTTGGTTGCATACTGGGGCAAGTCAGGGTCGGATGACTCTCAATAGCGGTCCTAGTGAATTCAAGAGGTAAAGTGTGGTGCCTGATAATTCTGAGTCTATAAGTACAGTTGAGGCTCAAGCTTTTGAAGCAACTTATGAAGAAAGGCACAAAATGTTCTATGATGTTATGACTTGTGGTGTAGCATTTGAGAGACATGAAATGGTCGTCGTTCTTGAGATAGCATGGCCTCATGATCATTTCAGGTCACTCGGGGTGGGTGCGGTTGAAATAAGTTAGGTATTAAAGGGAGATATTAACATTTTTAAGGCAATCAAGGATAAACTGGAATGAAGTAGATTAATTAGCCATAGTTGAGTTGGTATATTGGTGTCAATGATCAGTTCATGTAACGTGATCGAGTTATGCATGCGATTTGTGGCGGTGCATTTGAGGCTTGTCGGCCGTAGTGATTGATGTTATTCTGAAGTATTCTTCTGTTAAGGGCCTGTTATGAGTAGGCGGACCTCGGAAAGGGTTATGGAGGCTTGGAACACTACTTAGAGATTGGCATATTCAACGGTTATGAGAACTCGCCTGTGTGTTGCTATAGTTCTCCTGAAATGAGTTAAATGGAAAGTCTTATGTGATGAAGTATTAGCCTATCGTCGGTTCTAGAGTTGTGATGGAAATCGTGTCTATCGTATATCGGCACGTGAGGTACAATGAGTGGTATGGAATTTGAAGTAAGGACCAAGGTCTTTGTTTGGTCAATGAATGTAATATAAAGAGCTCGGATGAGCAGGAAAGGAGTTTTCAGTGTTTGAGTAAGATGGGTATTAGCGTCAGTATCACTTGAGATCAGTGATCTGTGGGAAAGGCTTTGCATCCCAGTTAGGGACTACTGATCGCTTTTCAGTGTTAGTGCAGCCGGTAGGTTGAATGTGCAGGCCCGTTTAATTATTCGGAAGATGGTGGGAGCTTGTCCAACAAGAAGATTGTATAGGTGTGACATGTTGTCACTTGATTGGTTAGAAATTTAAACCAAGTATGATGATTTTGGTGATATCATCCATTTGAGAGCTTATGCCTGGAGGGCACTCTGCTTATTGGGTTATAGACATGTGAAATACTATTGACTTAGCTTGGCACGACCAGGATAGACTTATGGTCGGTGGATATATCTAAATGTGGAAGTGAGCCTTGCGTCAGGTCGGTTATATTTCTTCCAGCAATGGGCCCTTTATGGAGGGATAGTCGCGGTCTTATTTTGTGGTTAGTTAATTCATGTAAAGATATATTGTGCCGTATGAGTGTGAGATAGCTTGGTAAGTTCCTTATGTGTTTAGGTTCCGCTCAACGGTGATGTTATATGATCATGATGGCTCTTGAGACTTAGATCTTATATCGCACCTCAGTTGTGCATGAGTTTGTAGCCTATAGCGCTATATGTTTCATTGTGTCTGATATCATGCACCTTAGTGTGCTTATGATCGATATTCAGTATTTTGATGTGACG
Organism: Nicotiana noctiflora; assembly: GCA_032618575.1. Taxonomy (NCBI): domain Eukaryota; kingdom Viridiplantae; phylum Streptophyta; class Magnoliopsida; order Solanales; family Solanaceae; genus Nicotiana; species Nicotiana noctiflora. The sequence continues at coordinate 77,620 of JASVEL010011882.1, read as the reverse complement.
AGCTATTCAGCTCGATATATGACTCCTTGTGTGAGTCTATATTGTTTGGATCGGGTGGCACACCGCCATGGTTATATTATTGGGATCGGGTGGCACACCGCCATGGTTATATTGTTGGGATCGGGTGGCACACCGCCATGGTTATATTGTTGGGATCGGGTTCAACGCCGCAATAGTGTGATGTTTATTTCAGTGGCTATAATTGCTTTTAAGTGTTCTGTTTCCTATTTTCTGAGGAGGTCCATGTTTATATGAGAGTTGAATAGTTCTCTCTAGTGTTCGCCTTCCTTTATATCACGTACGAATTTGTGGATTACTAGCACATTGTGTCATATTGTGGGACTTTTGATTATGTCTGATGTGGCTTATCGCCTGAGTAGTTCGTACTAGGTGAGATGAGATTTTGTGATTTGGGGTCAGTGCAAACAGATTATATGAAGTATATTATAAAGGAAAGGATCATCCTCTGGTTTAGGACAAGGTAATGGATCTTGTCAGGAGTATAGACCCAATGAATTGTTGATTTAGTAGTTGGTTATGGATATCGGTACATCTCTTCCGTCGTGTCAGTATTGTAAAAGTTGGAACGAGACCTATGTAGATTGTGAGGTGCAATGGGAGCATCTGATTGATTGAATTTTTGGCTAATTTGATCATAAAATATTATCGTGGTCCTGTGGATTTTGTGTTGCAAGGTAAGAATTCAGCAAGGTTATGCAGTCATGTTTGAGGACGGCGTTTGAGGAATATTGAGTGATCTCTTGATGAAAATAAGCCTGGCATAAAATTCCGGATGTTGGAATTAGGCTCTAAGACTTAATTGTTTGAACAAGAGGGAACATCTTCAGAATATATCAGGCTAATGTGCTCAGCTGAGTCCTAGATTTATAGGCTCTTTTGAGGTTTTGAGGCGTGTTGGGGAGGTTGCTTATGAGTTGGCCTTACCTCCCAGCCTAGCCAGAGTCCATCCCGTATTTCATGTCTCTATGCTCCGGGAGTACCATAGTGACCCGTCGCATGTGTCGGATTTCACTTCTGTTCAGCTAGACGGGGATCTATCTTATGTTGAGGAGCCAGTAGCCATTCTAGACAAGCAAGTCGGGAAGCTAAGGTCAAAGAACATCGCTTTAGTAAAGGTTCAGTGGCGGGGCCAGCCGGTCGAGGAGGCGACTTGGGAGACCGAGCAGGATATGCGCAGCCAGTACCCTCAACTTTTCACCACTCCAGGTATGTTTTCTATGCTCGTTCGAGGATGAACGAATCTTTTAAGTGTGGCAAAATGTAACGACCCGGCCGGCGTTTTAGAAAGTTACGCCCCGATCCCCAATTTAACTGTTCCCCTAAGTTCATTTCTGCTACTATGGTTTGCCGGGAGGGTCGGTTCTGGAATTCGGAGTGTTCTGGGACACTTAGTCCCTACATAGAAGCTTTATAATTGGTAAATGGCCCGTAGCCGGAACAACGTTAAGACGACCTCGGAACGGAAATCCGATGGTCCCATTAGCTCCGTTAGGTGATTTCAAGGTTGGGAGCACGTTCGGAATGTATTTTGGAGGTCCGTAGCTCAATTAGGCTTGAAATGCCGAAGTTTGAAATTTTGGCGAATCCGAACGATAGGTGAGATTTTGATCCGGGGGTCGGAATGGAATTCTGGAAATTTTTGTAGCTTCGTTATGTGATTTTGGATATGTCCGCAAATTTTCAGGTCATTCGGACGTCATTTGGTTGGGTTTTAGCTCGAATGTGTAATTCGGAAAGTTTTAAGGAATTTAGGCTTGAATTCGACGTGAATTATGGGTTTTGATGTTGTTATACGTGTTTTGAGGATTAGAACAAGTTTGAATAAGGTATTAGGATGTGTTAGTGTATTTGGATGAGGTCTCGGGGGCCTCGGGGTGTTATCGGATGGTTAAACGGGAAGAAAGCATGGAAAATTTGCAGGTTTGGTTGTTGTTTCTGTTGTTTTCGCCCCTGCGGAAATGGGACCGCAGAGGCGAGTCCGTAGGAGCGGACAAGGGAGCGTTGAGGCAGGTTTGTTCGCAGGAGCGGACGTTTGTCCGCTGAGGCGGCATCGCAGGTGCGAGGTAGGAGCGATCAAGAGGCGGAATTGGGAAATCCGCAGAAGCGGATGTAAGATCGCTTATGCGAGTTCGCACAAGCGGACTCTAGATCGCAGGAGCGAGATTCATCGCAGGAGCGGCTGTTCGTTCGCAGAAGAGGATGCTCGGAAGCGTCCCTGGGATCGTAGAAGCGGAATAGGCCAGCCAGGCCTGGGGTTCGCAGAAGCGACGAAATTGTCGCGGAAGCGGTTCCGCAGAGGCGGAAAATGTTCCGTAGAAGCGAAAATCGCAGAAGGTTAATTATATCAGAAGTTAAAAATTTCAGAAACATTTCAAACATTTGAGGGCTCGGCTTAAGGGGCGATTTGGGCGATTTTGAAGGAGAATTCGAGGGGTTTCTTCAGGTAATCAATTATGGACTCTAATTATGATTGTTGTTGATAATATTATGAAAGTTTTTCATGAAAATGGAGGAATTTGGGGTATTTAATGGGGGTTTTCACGCTAGGCTTAAACTTTAGAAAATCAAAGGTTTGAATGGGCAAATGGAGTCCGAATTTAGTAAACTTTATATGCTTAGACTCGTATTGAGACGACGGTTCCGAATATGTAACTTTCGCGATTTTTCGATAAGCGTACCGAAAGTCGGGTTTTGGCAACTTGTGGGTTTTGGTGTATTTTGAATCGTTTTGATTGGGTAATGCCCAATTGGCCTATTTTGATATGATTCTATTGATTTTTATCAGATACTACACCTGTGGAGGCCGACATTCGCGGCAAGAGAGTTGTATCTTAGCGGTTTTGTATCAGAGTTGAGGTAAGTGGCTTATCTAACCTCGTGTGGGGGAACCTTCACCCCTAGGATATTATGTGATAGTTGAAAAGCCTTGTACGTGAGGTGACGGGTGTGTACATGTGCTGGTTGTTGTAACTCACTTTACTTGAATTGTCCGAGTAGTGGTATTGTCACGCCCCAAATCGAGGAAAATGACCGGCGCCTGACCGGGTTGCCCCAGTCAAGCGGACCTGGGTGCCTTTCATTCCCACGAGTTAACCCTGTGTTGATTGTTTCTCATTAACCAAATATTTTACCAATAATGACTGATTTCATGATGCATAAACATAACCATGTGATTGATTCACTAACAAGTTCATAATTTATATTTACAACGCCCCATACATATACATAGGCCACAATCCCACGGTTTACATGTCTATGGAGCCTCTAGGATACAAAAAGGGAAATACAATACTTGCCGGTAACAAGGCTCCGGCTATACCTTACAAAACCAAAATGAAATCTAAACCGAGTGGCATGAACCACACAAGGCCCCGAGGAAGAAAGGGGCTCACCAAAACGGGCGGTGGAAGGAGAAGGATACTACTGCCGATGAGCTGAAGTGCCTGCTACTGATCCACCTACAATCATGACACGAATGTAGCGCCCCCGGCAAAAGGGACGTCAGTACACTTGAATTGTACTGGTATGTATGGACAAACTTTGTCCCAAGTAAACTCAAGCCATTAAATTACATCAACAATTAATTAAGCCGGCCAACCATGTTTCCACATTTTCCTCATTTCAAATAATTCTCACACAAAGCACTTTCTACGATCAACCAATTTAACAATAACCAATCAATCACGTAAAGCACAAGTAGTCAAACAAAGGGGCAATCGGTGCCCCACAGGTTGCAAACTCTCCTGCTGTCTCCTTTCACAATTTCACATTATTGATTTTTGTATCAATTTTCAATAGCGATTTCGATCGCTTTCCATCCTTATTGCCCCTGACCACCCTTATTATCTCGGCCACCCTTATCACCCCAACCCACACCTTATTTCCCCACGTTGCGGCGCGCAACACGACCCCGCCTTACAGTTGAAAACACAACAATTTCAAACAGCAGATAAGGTACTACACACAATTTCAACATGTTCAAATAAGCAACTTACACATTGGTTCATGTTCTCAATTTCTTCTCAAGCCAATATCAAAACCAAGTTACAAGTATTCCAAAATCGAAAATGCCCACATAATCATGTTCAACAATTTACCACAATTAAGGTGTTTCAAATTCCTTCCACAATAAGCCAAATATGCCATCACAATGGTTGTTCCCAATTCTTTACCAATCTCGATTACCTTTTTATCTTTCAATTCATATTTCATACCACACCACACGTAGTTCAACATCAATCAAATGCTCAACAAGGAAATCAAAGAATTACGTAAAATTTCTCAATTTGACACATGCCAAAATAATTCGCACACATTTGGGCGATTTTACAAGAATCAAAATTAGCCATACATACCTGGTGATGAGTTTTCTTCCGTTAACTTCCTACTTTATGCTTACCCACGCTATCTTACTCTTTCCAACCTTGTTCTTGAAGACTCTTACTTCTACTCACTTCTTTTTACTAAAAAATCAAGTTCAATAATCATGCATGAGTGTAAAAATTCTATTTTTAAAAGCTATTATATGCAAACCTCTCTTTACCCAATTAAAACTGAAAATCAAAGAAAATAGTTAGGGTTTTTACCTTGAAAAGATTGGGGAAGTTGAATCCTTGCCCTAAGATCCCTTGGAATTAAAATGGTTGGAACAATCTTTGAAGATGAAAGATTTCTCTCTCTAAAAACCCTCTCTTCTCTCTCTAATTTTGGTAAGATGATATGATAAAATGAAGAAGAAGTGTGTTATATTAAAGAAGAGATCGGGTCAAAATGTTACAAAAATCGGGGCCGGGGTCAATTATGCGGTGCACTATGCGACCGCAGAATCAACATGCGGTCCGCATAGTGACCGCAGAATTGCCCCAAATTTTACACAGGTTCTGTTAAGGAATGCGGCCAGAATGCGGTCCGCATGCTTGATCTGCGGTCGCAAAGTGCACCGCAGATTTGACATGCGATCGCATATCGACCGCACTTTTGACACGATTTTTGGGAAACTCTCCGGAACGTTTTGCGGCAAGAATGCGGTCCGCATGTCAGTTTGCGATCGCATTCTTGACCGCATATTCTACGCATTCCTAACACATTATTCGGACCATGACACCACAGCTACTAGGTTTTATGCACAAAATTTTTACGGGGCCTTACAGGTATTCCTGTTCTTTGTTGATTAAATCATTACATTTACCTGGTATTCACTAGAAAAGCATGACTAGATAGGATTTATCTTTCTATTTGCCTAATTGTTATTTGAACTTCTTGAAAAATTGTTGATACTAGTTTTTGGTGAAGTTGTAGTTTGGCATATTATATTCTCTCTGTGCGTTACTTTATTTGTTGTGTTGGTGGACTGCGGGTTCGATTCCCGGAGATCCTAAGGGTGTGGGTTCGATTCCTAGAGACCCGGAGTGGTATTGTTTGTTGACTGCGGGTTCGATTCTCGGAGATCCTGAGTTATTAATATATGGACTGCAGGTTCGATTCCTCTAGATCTTGAGTTATTGAGATATGCTGCGGGTTCAATTCCCGGAGATCTTGAGTTATTGAGATATGGACTGCGGGTTCGATTCCCGGAGATCCTGAGTTATTGATATATTATTGAGATATGGACCGCTGGTTCGATTCCCGGAGATACCGAGATCATTGAGACACATCTTGAGGTATTGAGGCATGGGCTGCGGGTTCGATTCCCGGAGACCCAGAGATACTGTTATTGGGACTGCGGGTTAAATTCCCGTAGCTCCTGGATTGTTGATTACAGAGTGGGACTGTGGGTTCAATTCCCACAGGTCCTGGACTTGTTGATTGTGTTTTTATTGAGTTATTACTTGCTGCTAGCTTAAATTGTAGACTGTTGCAGAAATCACTTTACTGTTGTCATTTCAGATTCACTATTATTTAAACTGTTTGTCATTGTTATCATCATTATATTATTGTTCTCTCAGTAGGGCCCTGACCTTCCTCGTCACTACTCCATCGAGGTTAGGCTTGGCACTTACCGAGTACCGCCGTGGTGTACTCATGCTACTCTTCTGCACACTTTTGTTTTGCAGAACCAGGTACATCAAGACAGGCCCATACAAGGTGATATTAGCAGCACATTTGGAGACCTCGAGGTATGATATGCTACGTCCGTGGATCCGGAGGCCCTCCTTCTATTCTGATAGTTCTAGTAGATGTCTTTCCTTTATTTCGTTGTTTTAGATACTCTTTGCACATAGAGCCACAGTTGTATTTCTTTTAGTCTGTGTTACCGTGGGGTTCCGGCTCTTGGTGATATTTTTATACAATGTGTTGACGAGTGTATGTGCCAAGCGGCATGGATTACATTCTTAATTATATTGTGTATCCGTTATTTCTTGTTAAAGTTCATAAACTTGTATATTCCGTAATGTGATAGGCTTACCTATTCGCGGGGGACTGGGTGTCATCATGACATGTTCACGATTGGTGAACTAGGGTCGTGACGCTTGGATTTATTCTTCAACCTTCAAGACTCAACTTAAGGTGGTAAGAATTAAACCCTTTTCGAAATCTTAGATCACTTCTAGGTATTCAAGAAAGGTAATAAGTGTAGGCTTATTGTTGTTCTTTTTATTCTAAGGGGTCGGGTTTCACAATCTATTTCTTGTTATTAATTTCTATCAAAGGCGATTAGTTCTTTGTTAGCTAATTGTTGTTGTTAGGATTCAACTTCAAGAATAGACTTCTTGAATTCAAGAATACCTTTTTTGAATTCAATCTATCTTTAATTTTTGTCTTTTATTCGTTTCTTTATATTCTTTTAGCTTCCGCACGTTTCTTGTTTTTTCTTTAGTAATTCTTGAAACCATATCGTGTTGCTATCAATTAACCTACTGCAAAACATCATACAAACTTTTTCCAATCTTCAAAACACGTCCACTAAAAAATCATCAAATCTCGACGGATTCATGCCTAAGTTTAACTAAAACTTCTGAATCACACATTCGTTTAAAACCCGACCAAACGACGTCGGAATGACCTGAAACTTTGCTGACATATCCAAAATTACCTAACAAGCTACTGCAACTCTCAAAATTTCATTTCGACCTTCGGATCAAAATCTCACCTACCAATCAGAATTCGCCAAAATTGCAACTTTGCCAATTCAAGCCTATTTCTATACTGGACCTCCAAATTCAATTTTGATCATACTCCTAAGTCATAAATCACCTCCCAAAGCTAACCAAATCATCATAAATTACATCCTAGCCCTCTAACTCACAAGTCAACTATGACGACCCTGCCCGTCGTTACGAAAGTTACCACCCCGTTTTCCCCTTATTATGTTGTTTCATGTTTCAATATATGTATTAGAGTCTATCTTGTGAATATGGATTAAATCAGGTTAAATATAAGGCATATAGCCTCTTAGAATAAAGCTTATTTCAGAAAAGTCAACTTGAAGTTTACTAGGTGGTTAAAGGGCTCGGATGTGAATTCTGGTTTTTCGGTTCGCTCTAGGAGGTGATTTGTAACTTAGGGGAGCGATGAATTGAAATTAGAGGTCCGGTGTACAAATATGCTTGAATTGGCAAAGTTGGAATTTTGGCGGAATCCGGTTGAAAGGTGAGATTTTGATCCGGGAGTTGGAATGGAATTCCGACAGTTGCAGTAGCTTCATTAAGTGATTTTGGATATGTCTGCAAATATTTAGGTCATTCGAGCATCATTTGTTAGGGTTTTTTTTTATTGAATATAGGTTTCAGAAGTTTTAGTTGGAACTTAGGCTTGAATCTGCATTGATTTGATGATTTTTGTGTTTAATGATGTGTTTTTATGATTGGAGCAAGTTTGTATCGTATTTTGGAGTAGGTTAGTTTGTTTTGTTTAAGGTCCCGGGGGCAAACGAATCAATTTTGAAGGAAAATATGATCAGATTTGCGATTATGGAATTGCAGAGAAATAAGCTATTGCGATCGCATGGGTGGTGAACGCGATCGCGTAGAAGGAAAATTGGGCCTAGAAAATTTTCCTACGCGATCGTGATGGGGCTGATGCAATCGCATAGAGGAAGAAAATAAAGGTACACATTCCCAGGAGTTTTCACGCGTTCGCGAAGAAGGAAGTGGTGGCCAGCGATTTTTGTTATATGCGATCGCGTGATGGAGGTCGCGATCACGTGGGACCTGAAGTTTGTGCATCGCGATCACGTGCTGGAGTTCGCGATTGCGTAAGTGAAAATCAAGTCAGGCATAATCAGTTAAATGACATATCAGTCGCGAGGGTATCATATTCCTCCATTGTTGGGCGAGTTTGAATCTATTGGACGAGGGAGGAAGATATTTTCACCTAGTTTTCGATTAGAGGTATGTTTTACGGACTAATTACGTGATTTTATCCTAGAATCTTCATCTAAATCAGTGAAAATTGGAAGAATCAAAGTGTAAAAATGGGGATTTTAGCTTGAAGCCCAAGAAATAGTAAATTGATGATTTGATTGGTCAAATAGACTCCGATTTTGATAAATTTTATATGTATGGACTCGTGGCGAGACGAGGATTCTGAAAATATGAATTTCATAATTTATTTAGAAGTGGGCCTAAGGCTAGGGTTTTGGAAACTTCATGTTTTTGAGTGTATTTCGAGTTATTTTTATTGGGTTATGTTCCATTAGCCTATTTTTGTGAATTCCTATTGGTTTTGATTAGATTCGGCACCCGTGGATGTAGATTCTAGAAGGAAAGACATCGCAGACTTGTTTTTGAGCCGGTTCAAGGTGAGTAACGGGTGTGGATGATGACCTAAGAGTTTGAAACCCCGGTATATCACTATGTGATGCTGTATTGAGGTGAGACATGTACTCTACTATGAGTTCGGGGTCGATGATGATTGGGGACTATGGCTTAGTCCGACCGTGTGGCATTGTACTGTGTTGTTGGCTATAAATGAGTTGGTAAACCTCCTACTTGGATAGTTGTGGATATATTTGGGCTGTGTTCCAGTTATTTGGATACCGTGAGGATCTTTATCATTGGTTCTATGATTATAGCATGTTTTCTTGATATTAGTCCTGAGCTAAACAATGTGTAAAAATGATTTTCAAACTTTGAGATATCTGAACACTGATTTCTATTATTTCTGTTAAACGGATTTAAAAATGATAATAATTTGGGCCTGTGAGGCTTGCATTGCATGCAGCTGGACTGGTAGTGGATCGAGCTACATGCCGCAACATATGTCACTGATATTGCGCTTGGGCTGTAGGAGCCCCTCCGGAGTCTGAACCTCCATAGTGAGCACAGGTACCCAAATGGATCGGGCTATGTGCCGTAGCGGTCATGTTCATGCATCTGCATTGCATTGTTTATTTCTGTTGTGCTGCTTTATTTGTTATTGCTTTCCCTGAGGCTTATACTGTTAAAAAGGATAAAAAGAGGTATTGTATAGCTTTACTATGTGGTACTATTGGGTATTCTTACCTTCAATATCATTATACATGCTTATTACCACTGAGTTGGAAGTACTCACTCTAGTCCATGCACCGTAGGTGCAGATCTAGGTACCTCCCAGCAGGGTTGACTTATAGCTGCTATCAGCATATCTCAGTGTTGTCGAGGTAGTTCCTTGGCATCCGCAGGACCCAATCTCTTTCCCATTTATCTATGTTGTCTTTCATATACTCATATTTATTATTATACAATCAGTGTTATTCTGATACGTGGTAGAGGCTCTCGACTTGTGACCCCCAGATCTGTGGGTGTATATTGTTACTTGTTAATCAGCTATTTTCTAATAGACTACTAGTCTTTATTAAAGATTTGTGAAATAAGGTATGCGAGCAGGTGGCTCGATTTTGTGTGTAAATGGTCATGCTAGCCTAGAAATGTGCTGAGCACCATCACGATCGGGTATGGGTTGTGACAAGTTGGTATCAGAGCCTAGGTTACTAGGCCTCATGAGTGTTGAGTCGGTTAGTAGTGTTTTGTGGATCGGTACAGAGACGTCTGTATTTATCCTCGGGAGGTTGCAGACCTTTTAGGAAACACTTCATATTCTTAAACTCTTGTCGTGCGGTTTTGTTGTTCTAAGAACTATACTTTTGTATTCTATTCTCTCGTAGATGGCGAGGACTCGTGCTACCGGACGAGGTGGACGTCCACCGTTGCCACCAGCTAGAGGTCGTGGTCGCGGCCGTGGTCGTGGTCGTGGTTGAGCAGTAGGGGCGTGTAAGGCCCCGTAAAATTTTTGTGCATAAAACCTAGTAGATGTGGTGTCATGGTCCGAATAATGTGTTAGGAATGCGTAGAATTCTTCGCGGCGAGCTTGCTCGCCGCGGTTCGGACCCTTGGTAATGATTTAAGTTTCAAAAATGTAGAGAAATAATTTTTCCGAAAAAGTGTCAAATATGCGGTCAAGAATGCGACCGTAGAATCAACATGCGGACCGCATTCTGACCGCAAATCGTTCCAGAGAGTTTCTCAAAAATCCGTCAAATGTGCGGTCGATATGCGATCGCATGTCAAATCTGCGGTGCATTTTGCGACCGCAGATCAAACATGCGGACCGCATTCCGGCCGCATTCCTTAACAGAAACTTGTAATTTTTGAGGCCATTTTGCGGTCACTTTGCGGACCGCATGTGTGTTCTGCGGTCGCATAGTGACCGCATAATTGACCCCCCGGCCCAGTTTTTGTAACATTTTGACCCGATCTCTTCTTTAATATAACACACCTCTTCTTCATTTTTATCATATCATCTCACCAAAAATTAGAGAGAGAAGAGAGGGTTTTTAGAGAGAGAAATCTTGCATCTTCAAGGATTGTTCCAATCATTTTAATTCCAAGGGATCCTAGGGCAAGGATTCAACTTCCCCAATATTTTCAAGGTAAAAACCCTAACTATTTTCTTTGATTTTCAGTTTTAATTGGGTAAAGAGAGGTTTGCATATAATAGCTTTTAAAAATAGAATTTTTACACTCATGCATGATTATTTAACTTGATTTCTAGTAAAAAGAAGTGAGTAGAAGTAAGAGTCTTCAAGAACAAGGTTGGCAAGAGTAGGATATCTTGGGTAATCATAAAGTAGAAAGAAAACTCATCACCAGGTATGTATGGCTAATTTTGATTCTTGTGAAATCGCCCTTATGTGTAAAATTGTTTGGCATGTGTTGATTTGAGAAATTGTATGTGATTAATTGATGTTGTTGTTGGATATTCAAAGTTGTTGTTGAACTATGAGTGTTGTGGTAAGAAATATGAACCGAAAGGTAAATGAGAGTTGAATTGGGTAAAGAATTTGTGAATAATGATTATGATGGCCTATATGGCACCTTGTGGAAAAGAAAATGAAACACTTGGGAATTGGTTTATTGTGGAAAGAGATGAAACACTTGAATTATGGAAAATTGCTGAATATACATGTGTGAATATTCTTGAATGTGGAAACATTGTAACTTGGTTGTGATATTGGCTTGAGAAGTAATTGAGAACATGAAACAATGTGCAAGTTGCTTATTTGAACTTGTTGAAATTGTGTGTAGTACCTTATCTGCTGTTTGAAATTGTTGTGTTTTCAATTGTAAGGCGGGGTCGTGTCGCGCGCCGCGACGTGGTGAAATAAGGTGTGGGTTGGGGTGATAAGGGTGGCCGAGGTAATAAGGGTGGTCAGGGGGCAATAAGGATGGAAAGCGATCGAAATCGCTATTGAAAATTGATACATAAATCAATAATGTGAAATTGTGAAAGGAGACGGCAGGAGAGTTTGCAACCTGGGGAGCACTGATTGCTCCTATGTTTGACTACTTGCAATTTATGTTGTTGATTGGTCGTTGTTCCATTTGTGACCTTGAATGTGCTTGTATTGAGGCTTATCTGAAATGAGTAAAAGGTTGGGAACATGGTTAGTTAGCTTAAATTGACTTCTTGATGTAATCTATTGGCCGTCTTAACACGGTGATTCTTGTTTAATGGCTTGAGTTTACTTGGGACAAAGTTTGTCCATACATACCAGTACAATTCAAGTGTACTGACGTCCCTTTTGCCGGGGGCGCTACATTCGTGTCATGATTGTAGGTGTATCAGTAGTAGGCACTTCAGCTCATCGGCAGTAGTATCCTTCTCCTTCCACTGCCCGTTTTGGTGAGCCCCTTTCTTCCCCGGGGCCTTGTGTGGTTCATGCCACTCGGTTTGGATTTCATTTTGGTTGTAAGGTATAGCCGGAGCCTTGTTACCGGCAAGTATTGTATTTCCCTTTTGTATCCTAGAGGCTCCGTAGACATGTAAACTGTGGGATTGTGGCCTATGTATATGTATGGGGCGTTGTAAATATAAATTATGAACTTGTTAGTAAATAAATCACATGGTTATGTTTATGCATTATGAAATCAGTCATTGTTGGTAAGATATTTTGGTTAATGAGTAACAGTCAACACAGGGGTAACACGTGGGAATGGAAGGCACCCAGGTCCGCTTGACTGGGGCTACCCGGTCGAGCGCCGGTCATGTCCCTCGATTTGGGGCGTGACGGGCGATGCCAGTAGACCCACTTGTCGCCCCTATTTAGGATCAACGCCTAGTGTTTGAGGCTCCAGCAGCACCCACTCAGGCTCCGGCAGTGCCTATTGTTATTCTTGGCCTTTAGGAGGTATTAGCCCAGATATTATCTGTTTATACTGGGTTGGCTTAGGCTGTTTCAACTACTACTGCCGTAGCGACATCTCAGATCGGGGGTGGTCATCAGACCCCTGCAGCTTTCACACTAGAGTAGGTTGTGCAGGGACTTCAGACGCTGGAGGCAGCCCTAGCCAATGTAGTTGCACAGGTTTTTCCAGTTGCAACAGTTGCGCAGCCCTTGGGAATGTTGTTTCGGTGATGCCTGACAACGAGCATTGTCGGTTAGAGAGGTTTGTTAGACTTCAGCCGCCTACATTCAGTGGTACTAAGGGCGAGGATGCCCATGTATTCATGGACAAGTGTCAGAGGATGTTGCGTACAGCAGGGATTCTTGAGTCTAGTGGTGTATCTTTTGCTACATTCTGGTTTTCCCGACCAACGCTCATATGGTGGGAGGAGTTCGAGAGGCGTAGGCCTATAGGGGCACCACCCCTTACCAGGCAGCTGTTTTCCACTCTCTTTTTAGAGAAGTATGTGCCGCAGTCCCGTAGAGAGGAGTTGCGCTGCTAGTTAAAGTGGCTAGTTCAGGGTGATATGATAGTGACTCAGTATGAGTTAAGGTATACTCAGTTAGCCAGACATGCTACATGGATAATCCTGACAGATCGGGAGAGGATAAGGAGGTTCATAGATGGCCTCAACTATTCTATTCGTATCTTGATGACCATGGAGAGAGTAGTGGCAGCATCCTTTGAGGAGGTTGTTGATATGGCACGCTAAATTGAGGCGGATCGTCATAGAGAGCGCAAGAAGAGGGAGGCGAAAAGGCCACGAGGTTCGGGTAGCTATAGTGGTGCTCCATCTAGGGGCCAGTTTCATTAAGGCAGAGGTCGATCATCTAGACCTCCTCAGTCAGGTCGCCCAGAGTACAGTGGAGCTTCTTCCGGTCGTGGCTGTTAGGGTTATCAGCAGGGCCAGTCTTCACTCAGCGCCCTCTCATCTCAGAGTTTAGCACCTTCTTCTTTAGCCCAGGGTTTATCTGCGGTGAGGGGTTCCCTTCGGTGCCGTTCTCCGACGCCGGGCAGTTGTTTTTAGTGTGGCGAGTTTGGCCAAATTCAGGGACAGTCCTCTACTTCGCAAGGGTAGGCCTCAATAGAAGGATCAGCCCTCATCGTTAGCTCCATCTACTTCTGCACCATCCCAGGCTAGTAGGGGTGGGGGTCTGTCTTCCAGAGGTAACCCCAAGAGTGAGGAGTGATCGAGTGGTGGTCAGGCAGGTTTCTATGCACTTCCTGATAGGAGAGATGTTGTTGCTTCAGATGCAGTGATCACATGTATTATTTCAATTTGAAATAGAGATGCTTTTATTTTTTTATCACGGGTCTACATACTCGTACGTGTCTTTTTGTTTTGCTCATTATTTGGGTATGACCCGTGGTTGTCTTGCCTATCATATTCATGTATCCACCCCGATGGGTGATATGATTATTGTGGATCACATCAATCGATTATGTCTTATTTCTATTGGGGGTCTGGAGACTCGAGTGTATTTGTTATTGTTGGGTATGGTGGATTTTGATGTGATTTTGGGCATGGATTGGCTATCCCCATGCCATGCTATTTTGGACTGTCATGCCAAGATAGTTACATTGGCTATTCTTGGTATTTCGCAGATTGAGTGGCGATGTTCGACTGATTATATCCCTAGCCAGATGATTTCATTCTTAAAGGCTTAGAGGATGGTTAAAAAAGGGTGTTTATCATATTTAGCATTTGTGAGGGATGTTGGAGCTGAGACTCCTAGTATATATTCTATGCCTGTTGTAAGGGACGTTCCGAACATGTTTCAACCAGACCTGTCAGGCATGCCACCGGACAGGGATATCGATTTTGGTATTGATTTGGTACTGGGCACTTAGCCCATCTCTATTCCTCCTTATCAGATGGCACCAGCTGAGTTGAAAGAATTGAAAGAACGGCTTTAGGATCTCTTAGATAAGGGATTAATTCGCACTAGTGTATCACCGTGGGATGCACCGTGTTGTTTGTTAAGAAAAAAGATGACACAATAAGGTTGTGTATTGACTATAGACAGCTGAACAAGGTAACTGTGAAGAACAAGTATCCTCTATCGCGCATTGATGATTTATTTGATCAGCTCCAGGAGCGAGGGTTTTCTCGAAGATTGATCTTCATTTAGGCTATCACCAGCTGAAGATTAGAGATTTTGATCTTATGAAGGCAGCCTTCAGGATGATATATGGGAATTATGAGTTTCTTGTGATGTCATTTGGGCTAACCAATGCCCTAGTCGCGTTCGTGCACTTGATAGATAGTGTGTTTTGGCCGTATCTGGATCCCTTTGTGATTGAGTTTATTGATGACATCCTGGTGTACTCTCAAAACCAAGAGGAGCATGCTTAGAATTTGAGAGTTGTATTGCAGAGGTTGAGGGAGGAGAAGTTGTGTGCGAAGTTCTCTAAGTGCAAGTTTTGGCTGTAGTCTGTAGCTTTTCTGGGTCATGTGGTGACTTGTGATGGTATTCAGGTTTACCCGTAGAAGATAGAGGCAGTGCAAAGTTGGCCTAGATCGTCCTCAGCTACAGAGATCCGGAGTTTATTTGGTTTGGCGGGGTATTATCGCCGGTTTGTTCAGGGATTTTCATCTATTGCTTTGTCTTTGACCAGGTTGATGCAGAATGGTGTACCATTCGTGTGGTCGGATGAGTGCGAGGGGAGCTTTCAGAAGCTCGAGATAGCTTTGACCACAGCTCCAGTGTTAGTCTTGCCATCAGCTTTAGGTTCTTATACCGTATATTGTGATACGTCGAGAGTAGGGATTGGTTGTGTATTGATGCAGTAGGGTAGAGTTATTTCTTATGGTTCTCGTGAGTTGAAGCCTCATGAGAAGAACTACCTTGTTCATGATTTGGAGTTAGCAGCCATAGTTCATGCCTTGAAGATTTGGAGGCACTATTTGTACGGCATGCCCTGTGAGGTGTATACTGATCATCGTAGTCTCCAGCACTTGTTCAAACAGAAGGATCTCAATTTGAGGCAGCAGAGGTGGCTTCAGTTGCTCAAGGATTATGACATTACCATTCTATATCATTTGAGGATGGCCAATATAGTGGCCGATGCTTTGAGCCTAAAGCTGGTTAGTACGGGCAGCTTGCCGTATATTCCAGTTAGGGAGAGACCCTTTGCATATGATGTTCAGGCGTTGGCCAATCGGCTAGTAAGGTTGGATATTTTAGAGAACAGCAGGGTGTTGGCTTGCGTTGTTTCTCGGTCTTCCTTATATGATCGCATTCGTGAGTGCCCGTATGATGATCCACACTTGCTTGTCCTTAAGGATAGAGTTCAGCATAATGATGCCAGAGATGCTACTATTGATAGTGATGGTGTGTTGAGGATGTAGGCTTGGATTTGCGTGCCCAATATTGATGGCCTTAATGAGTTGATATTGGAGAAGGCCCATAGCTCGCGGTATTCTATCCATCCCGGTACCACAAAAATATATCAGGATTTAAGACAGCATTACTGGTGGAAAAAAGATGAAAAAGGATATTTTGATTCATGTAGCTCGGTGCCTCAACTGTCAGCATGTCAAGTATGAGCATCAGAGGCCCGATGGCGTGGTTCATCGTATTGCTATTCCTGAGTGGAAATGGGAGAGGATTACTATGGACTTTGTTAGTGGTCTCCTCGGACA
Organism: Nicotiana noctiflora; assembly: GCA_032618575.1. Lineage (NCBI taxonomy): Eukaryota > Viridiplantae > Streptophyta > Magnoliopsida > Solanales > Solanaceae > Nicotiana > Nicotiana noctiflora. The sequence continues at coordinate 61,309 of JASVEL010011882.1, read as the reverse complement.
GCGAGGAAATCAGATTCAGTTTGGGTGATTGTGGATAGACTGACCAAGTTAGCTCACTTCATTCCTGTGTGTACTACATTCTCCTCGGAGCGGTTAGCAGAGATATTCTTCCGTGAGATTGTGAGATTGCATGGGGTTCCAGTTTCTATTATATTAGATAGAGGTACTCAGTTTACTTCGCAGTTCTGGAGGACATTTCAGCGTGAGTTGGGTTCACATGTTGAGTTGAGTACTACATTTCATCCTCAGACGGATAGACAGTCTGAGCGTACCATTCAGATCTTGGAGGACATGTTGCGCGCCTGTGTTATTAATTTCAGTGGTTCTTGGCCTGATTACTTGCCTCACAGAGTTTGCTTATAACAATAGTTACCAATCCACTATTCAGATGGCGCCGTATGAGGCCTTATATGGGAGACGGTGTAGATCTTCTATTGGTTGGTTTGAGCCCGGTAAGGCTAGGTTGTTGGGGACAGAGCTGGTCCAGGATGCATTGGACAAGGTGAAGGTGATACAGGAGAGACTTCGCACAGCCCAGTCATGCCAGAAGAGTTATACGGACCGGAAGGTCTAGGATGTGTCTTATTCACTAGGTGAGAAGGTCTTGCTAAAGGTTTCGTCTACGAAAGGCGTCATGAGATTTAGGTAGAAGGAAAGCTCAATCCGAGATTCACTAGCCCTTTTGAGATTCTCATGAAGACTTGACAGGTGGCCTATATGCTTGCTTTGCCACCCAGTCTATCAAGAGTTCATCTAGTGTTTCACGTGTCTATGCTCCGAAAGTATGTTGGGGACCCATGGCATGTGTTGGATTTTAGTATAGTTCAGCTAGATGATGACTTGTCTTATGATGTGGAGCCTATAGCTATATTGGGTCATCAGGTGTAGAGGTTGAGGTCCAAGGATATTGCGTCAGTGAAGGTTCAGTGGAGAGGTTGGCCCTGTGGAGGAGGCAACTAGGAAGACAGAGCAGGAGATGCGGAGCAGATATCCTCACTTATTTGAGACTCTAGGTATGTTTCTTGACCCGCTTGAGGACGAGCATTTGCTTAAGTTGGGGAGAATGTGACGACCCGGCCCGTTGTCATGAGAGTTATCACCCCGTTTCCCCTTATTATGTTGTTTCATGTTTCTATATATGTATTATAGTCTATCGGGTGAATTTGGATTGAATCTGCTTGAAAATAAGGCATATAGCCTTTTAGAATAAAACTTGTTTCAGAAAAGTCAACCTAAAGTTGACTAGGTGGTTAGGGGGCTCCGATATGAATTTCGGTGGTTCGTTTAGCTTCGGGAGGTGATTTATGACTTAGGATAGCGATCGGAATTGAATTTAGAGGTCCAGTGTAGAAATAGGCTTTAATTGGCGAAGTTGGAATTTTGGCGGAATCCGGTTGATAAGTGAGATTTTGATTCGGGAGTCGTAATAGTTGCAGTAGCTATGTTAGGTGATTTTGGATATGTCTACAAAGTTTTTGGTGATTCGGACATCGTTTGGTCGAGTTTTTGAGTGAATATAGGTTTCAGAAATTTTAGTTGTAACTTAGGCTTGATTCCGCCTTGATTTGATGATTTTTATGTTTAATAATGTGTTGTTATGATTGGAACAAGTTCGTATCCTATTTTGGAGTAGGGTAGCAGTTTTGGATAAGGTCCTGGGGGCCTCGGGGGTGATTCTGGGGGTCAAACGGATCATTTTTTATGGAAAATAGGATCAGATTAGCAGTCATGGAATTGCAGAGAAATAAGCTATCACGATCACGTGGGTGGTGAACGCGATCACGTAGAAGGAAAATTGGGGCCTGGAAATTTAGCATGGGCGATCGCGAAGGGGCTGTTGCCATTGCGTAGAGGAAGAAAATAAATGTACGCATTCGCAAGAGTCTTCACGCGTTCGCGAAAAAGGAAGTGGTGGCCTGAGATTTTTATTATACGCGATCGCGTGCTGGAGGTCGCGATCACGTAAAGGAAGATCAGGTCGGGCGAAATCAGTTAAATGACATATCAGTCACGAGGGTATCATATTTCCTCCATTGTTGGGCAAAGTTTGAAGCTATTGGACGAGGGAGTAAGACATTTTCACCTAGTTTTCGACTGGAGGCAAGTTTTATGGACTCATAACGTCATTTTATCCTAGGATCTTCATCTAAATCACTACAAATTGGAGGAATCAAAGTGTAAAAATGGGAATTTTTTCTTGAAGCCTAAGAAATAGTAAGTTGATGATTTGAAGGGTTAAATAGACTCCAATTTTGATAAATTTCATATGTATGGACTCGTCGTGAGATGAGGATTCTGAAAATATGAATTTCACAATTGTTTGAGAAGCGGGCCCGAGGCTCGAGTTTTGGCAACTCCTGGTTTTTGGGTGTATTTCGAGTTATTTCAATTGGGTTATGTTCCATTAGCCTATTTTGATGTATTCCTATTGGTTTGATCAGATTCGGCACCCGTGGAGGTTGATTCTCGAGGGAAAGGCATCACAGATTAGTTTTTGAACCTCTTCGAGATGAGTAATGGGTGTGGATGATCACCCGAGAGTTTGAAACCCCGGTATATCACTATGTGACACTATATTGAGGCAATACACGTACGTTACTGTGAGTACAGGGTCGATTGTGATTTGGGACTACGGCTTAGTCCGACCGTGTGTCATTGTACTGTGTTGTTGGATATAAATGAGCCGGTAAACCTCCTACTTGGATGGTTGTGGATATATTTGGGTTGTGTGCCTGTTATTTGGATCCCGTGAAGATCGTTATCATTGCTTCTATGATTATATCATGCTTTCCTGATATCAGTCCTGAGCTAAACACTCTCTAAGAATGAGTTTCAAACTCTGAGATTTCTGAACACTTATTTCTATTATTTCTGTTAAACGGATTTAAAAATGACAATTAATTATGCCTATGAGGCTTGTATTGCATGTAGCTCGACTGGCAGTGGATCGTGCTGCACGCCGCAACATATGTCACTGATGTTGCGCTTGGGCTGTTGGAGCCCCTCCAGAGTCTGAACCCTCACAGTGAGTATGGATACCTAAATGGATCGGGCTACGCGCCGTAGCGGTTATGTTCATGTATCTGCATTGCATTATTTATTTATGTTGTACTCCCTTATATGTTATTGCTTTCCCTGAGGCTTATACTGTTAAAAGGATAAAAAGTGGTATTGTATAGCTTTACTGTGTGGTCCTATTGGGTAATCTTACCTTCAATATCTTTATACATGCTTATTACCACTGAGTTGGAAGTACTCACTCTACTCCCTACACCTTGGGTGCAGATCCAGGTACCTCCGAGCAGGGTTAACTTCTAGTTGTTATCAACATATATCTCAGAGTTGTCGAGGTAGCTGCTTGGCATCCGCAGGACCCACTTCTCTCCCATTTATCTGAGTTGTCTTTTCTATACTCAGATTTATTGTTATATAGTCAGTGGTATTCTGATACTTGGTAGAGGCTCTCGGCTTGTGACCCCCAGATCTGTGGGCGGATATTATTACTAGTTAATCGGTTATTTTCTATAAACTTGCTAAATTTTAGACTACTAGTCTTTATTAATGATTTGTGAAGTAAGGTATGCGAGCTGGTGGCTCGATTTTGTGTGTAAATGGTTAGGTTGGCTGTCACAACCCAAACCCCGGTCGTGATGGCGCCCAACACATTGCTAGGCAAGCCCGACCATGTTATCCAATTTACCAGCCAATTATTAATTAATACTGATTTATTAACATTGAAAGCTTGTTTTCATATCAAAACAATAAGTGTGGAAACAGAATCATACAAAATACAGCCCAACAATCGTGGTGTCACAAGTCTGAGCCTCTACAGATGGGAAATATCCTACACAATCAAGTCTAAGCAGAGTAGCAAATGACAAAATGATAGAGAGGAAGAGATCAGGTCCTATGGACGCCGGCAGCTACCTCGAAGTCTCCTCGAAATAACAGTAATGTAGCAGCTGCGTTAGCTCAAGTGCCCTCCTAAATACCTAAATCTGCACAGAAAGTGCAGGGAAGTGGGGTGAGTATATTTCAACTCGGTGAGTAATAATAATAAATAACAACCGAAAATAAGAACACATGTACTATCACTAAACAGTACTAAGGGTAACCTCACAGGTAAGTCATCTCTATAGTGATAAGTCCAATTCCAGTCCACAACTGTCTCACAACGATCCCACACTGACCTAGTCCTCAATCATACTGCTGCGGCATGCAGCCTAATCCAAATATATATAATGCTGCGACGTGCAGCCCGATCCAATATATACATCACTACGGTATGTAGCCCGATCCATTTAACATCGATGGCGCTCGATGGGGGTGTGTACAGACACCGGAGGGGCTCCTACAGCCCAAGCGCAATAATACTGTGGCATGCAGTCCGATCAACATATATATTACTGCAGCATGTAGTCCGATCCAATATATATAGCATTGCGGCATACAGCCCGATTCGGTATGTATATCAATACCTCATAGCGAGTCCTCGACCCCATCTCAGTCAATATAGACTTGGCCTCTCAGTCCCACTCAGCTAGAACAGGTGAATATATATGTATAATGATGCGGCATGCAACCCGATCCGGTGTGTATATCAATACCTCACAGCGGGTCCTCGACCCCATCTCAGTCAATATAGACTTGGCCTCTCAGGACCACTCAGCTAGAACAGTTGTATATATATGTATAATGATGCATCGTGCAGCCCAATCCAGTATGTATATCAATACCTCACAGCGGGTCCTCGACCCCATCTAAGTCAATATAGACTAGGCCTCTCAGGCCCACTCAGCTAGAACATGGAATCCCACCCCAGGTAGTCTCTCTCAAAGTACACATCTAGTATGGCTCATGATACGCTATACAACTATGATTATGGCTAAGTGTATGTGTTTAGCATGATAAAAGGGTCACTTATCTCTACAGGCTTCCCTAATACTCTGCAGATCGGCATAAGGCCCCAAACATGGCTATTAGCCCAATTACACAGTTATAAGCTCAATCTCAGTCATGATACACAATAAACTATCAGTCGGGAAGGACCAAGTCCAAATCACCAGTCACAATACAACCACGCCCGTCAAATGACGCGTGTTTCATCTCAGCATAGCACTGTATAGTGCAAGTACGGGGTTTCAAACCCTCAGTACATCATTTACTACGACCACTCCCCTCGAATCGATAGAAGTCCTAGCTCGCCTTGCGCTTGCGTCGCAAATAAACCTCCTCGGATGCCAAATTTGATCCAAATCAATAAGAATACCTCAAAATAGGCTAAATAGACATAACACAATCGAAATAACTTGATTTACACCAAAACCCACGAAGTTGTCAAAATCCGACTTTTGGTACACTTCTCAAAAAATTACGAAAGTTACATTTTCGGAATCCTTATCTCAACACGAGTCCATATATATAAAGTTAATCAAAATCGGACTTTGTTTGCCCATTCAAATCGGTGATTTACCATAGCCCAGGCTTATAGCAAAAATCCCCCATAAATCATTCCATTTACAAGATAAAATCCCCCATAAAGATTCTAAGATAAAATTGTGTATTTAGACTATAAAACTTACCTCCAGTGTTTTCCCGATGAAATCCCCTTCAAATCCCGTCACTTTGCTCTCAAAGAAATCAAAAATGGAGGAAAAATGTAATGGGTTCGCGTCTGATATGTCCTGTTAAAAACGCTTCTTCCAGGTATTTTTACTCTATGCAATCACGATGAACAAATTTTAGCAGGCCGCTTTTTCCTCTACGCGATTGCGTACCATAAGACGTGAACGCGATGCTTTACTTTTCCTTGATACGCGATCAAGACACCTTCGACCGCGATCGCGATGAACAAACTTGACTGGGCCCCCAGGTTCTTCTATGCGAATGCGACCCAGCCATGGCGATCGCGATGGTCGATCATTCCATACTATGTGATTGCATTCTGCTCCCTGCGATCGCTTTGGCCAAACCTGCCTTGCCTACGCGAACACGGCCAGAGCCACGCAAACGCAAAGGCTTAGGATTTCCTACAAAGAATCTGCAATATCTGCAGATTTTTCTAAGTTCCAAATTACTAGAAAGAAGGTTCAAATCACCCCGAGGCCCCCGGGACCTCAACCAAAACCATCAACCTACTCCAAAACACGATAAGAACTTGTTCCAATCATAAAAACACACCCTTAAACACGGAAATCATCGACTCAAAGCGAATTCAAGCCTAAGTTGCAACTAGAACTTTCGAAACCAACATCCAATCAAAAACCCGACCAAACGATGTCGGAATGACGTGAAAATATGCAGGCATATCCAAAATCACCTTACGGAGCTACTACAACTGTCCAAATTCCATTCCAACTCCCGAATCAAAATCGCACCTACTGTTCGGATTTCGCCAAAATTCAACCTTAGCCAATTCAAGCCTAAAACTACACTGGACCTCCAAATTCAATTCCGGTCACTCTCCTAAGCTACAAATGACCTCCCGGAGCTGACCGAATCTTCACAATTCGATTCCGAGCTCTCTAACTCTCAAGTCAACATAAATTTGACTTTTACCAACTATTCCTTCTTCTAAGAGACTATTTGTCTCATTTCCAACCATGCTCGATCCGAATTGACGCAAACTCCCCAAACACACATATTGAAACATGAACAAGCATATGATGAGGAAAATGGGGTGATAACTCACATGATGACGGGCCGGGTCATCACATTCTCCCCAACATAAGCGAACGCTCATCCTCGAGCGGACCCCGAGTTGTACTAGATACAACACAATAGCTGGATGACCTTTCCAAGCATATACTAGGGGTGATACCACTTCACCATATCTATTATAAGTCCGATAACACAATATAGCTGAATTTCCACAATCCATCTGAACCATCGACCACGTTGCACTTTCCGAAATAATATACCAAATCTGAATCCCATGTCCATACTTAGAATACACCCGAACCAACTATAATAACTCATGCTCACCACTCCGGGTGAGATCATATGATGTATCAAACAACCCCAATCACTCGAGATGGTGGTCTCAAATCACGACAATTGGCCACGATAACCAAATACTAACTGAAAAGCCTTTTTCAGTAGCTAAAGTCTTATTCCAACACCTTCATATCCTACCCACGGCACTGAACACACGATATATTGAATTCATCTCTCAGGTCAACCATTCATGAATCCATTTCCCTTTTAACAGATTTCGGAGCCAAACCTTGATATTACCTTTCTAGCCAGCTGAAAACACATAAGTTCGCATGCATTAATGACTCAAACGACCATTTCGATTATAACACACTGCACTGGTGATATGATTCTTCGACACCGGCCTAAGCCGCGGCGAGCACAACACAGGCTCCAATAAGAAGCGTGTGAATTTACTAAAATTATGACAACTCACTCGAACAAAAGATTCGTAGTTCAATTCCTCTGTGTCATCATAACATAGAACTAAGATCCCGTCTCACATCATAGAGTACCCGAATCCTCCTTGAAATGTCGAAACATCACGTGGCCTTGCCACGACTCACGATTCTATCCAAACACTATTACTCATGAAGCACATCAAGTCACCATGCTCAAAACGGTCAGCCACACACATATTTATGGTCGGAACTCAAGCAATCAATCACACCCGCGTTGATACAATTAATATACGCTATCAAATTCTGAAAGGACATAACCATTGTGCTATTCCTCGAGCGGTACCCAATACAGACTATTCCTCAGAAGCTAGGAATTATTGTATATGAGGTAACATATAGCAAACTATATTTTCCATATCACACTGTTGCGGTGTGCAACACGCTCCAATAACATACCCGTGGCGGCCTGCCACCCGATCCAGGTACCATACCTGTGGCGGCGTGCCACCCGATCTAGATACCATACTTGTAGCGGTGTGCCAGCCGATCCATGCATAAATCTAGCAAAAGGAATGCACATCGAGTCAAGTTGCTCATTACAATAAACATATATAGCCTCCAGTTCGGCCACAAGAAACACATCCGACAAAGTTTCTCAATACCAAAACTTAATCAATGGCAGAGACCTCTATACTAACATCCTCCACGAAGGCTAAATTAACAAGCCAATACCTGCCAGCCGTCAGCTGGTGCTTGGGATGCAAGTTACCCTGCTAGAACACAGTCCCATGCGCATTGCCACGCAATCGGTGGTATTTTTCCGACATCACCCATCACATTAGTCTAGACAACCTGACTTATGACAACCAATCTGCAATATAATATCATAACCCAAATTCATCATATAAAGTAAAGAGAGAGCCACTAGGGCTTCCAATTTCCAATAACCGCTAAACGGTGCCGATACACACGATGTACCACCATTGCGTAGGCGAATTACGAGAAATTCTAATCTCTAACACATATATAACACATGAATCACTATGCCTGATTCCACACTCCACTGTAGGATCATTCATACCACGAAAGGCATTCAGAAATTTCACTATGTCATCAACGGCTCGATTATTACAGTCGATCCAACAAGAGAATACCGCAATACCACCGGATATTATCAGTTTATGTTACCTTGCCCCTTTTGAACACATACCCCGTCAAATCACTAGAATAGTAGTACCTTATTCCTTAATCACCAGAAAGCTTGATTCTTAGATTATCTGCAGCTGCCAGCGCCGCTTGAGAGTTTTAATGACTTCCCATATAATATGAACTGATCTAAAAACTCTGAACATGCCATTATCAACTTTCCATAACACATCGCATATACCCTACCACACTAAGATACATGGAAACTTCTGTCCCTCTCCCACGCCGTAAATATCGACACACTCAACAAGTCAAGGACCTTCATGATCCCATTTAAAATAAAAATCACTGCACATTCCATGCTTCACATACCAGCAAGAAATATACTCATTTTTAAACCACGGTAAAACACATCATGAACACTTTCTCCCGATTCCATTTGTGATGACCCGGCTCGTCGTCATGGGAATTACCACCCTGTTATGTTGTAATTACATGTTTTATGCTTTTATATCTGTGTTAGAGTCTATCGGGTGTGTTAGGAGTGAATTGGATTGAAAATGAGGCATATAGCCTTTTTGAAGGAAACTTGAATAAGGAAAGTCAACTCGGAGTTGACTATTTAGTTATAGGGCTCGGAATCAGATTCTGATGATTCAGTTAGTTCTGGGAGGTGATTTGTGACTTAGGGGAGCAATCAGAATTGAATTTGGAGGTCCGGTGTAGAAATAGGCTTGAATGGGCTAAGGTTGAATTTTGGTGAAATCCGAACGTAGGTGAGATTTTGATCCGGGGGTCGGAATGGAATTCTGACAATTCCTGTAGCTTCGTTAAATGATTTTGGATATGTTAATAAATTTTCAGGTCATTCGGACGTCGTTTGGTCGGGTTTTTGATCGAATGTTAGTTTCGGAAGGTTTGACGAAACTTAGGCTTGAATCCGTGTGCAATTGGTGATTTTGATGTTTAGGATGGTGTTTTTATGCTTGGAACAAGTTCGTATCGTGTTTTGGAGTATGTTGGTGGTTTTCGTTGGGGTCCCGGGGGCCTCGGGGTTAATCCGGACCATCATCCGGCATTTTTAGAACATCAAAAGTCTGCTGTAAATTGCAGGTCATTGTGCAGAAGGCTAAGCCTTCGCGTTCGTGAGGGCAATACCGCGTTCGTGTAGGCTGGGGCCAGTTGGCCATCACGTTCGCGAGGTAACATGCCGCGTTCGTGTAAGAGGGAGTCGGGAACCATCGCGTTCGTGATGGTGCAGGTCGCGGACGCGTAAGAGGAAAAAGGCAATGCATCGCGTTCGCGTGGACTAGGATGCGTTCGTGTAGAGTAAAAATCTGGAGATTGGGAAGTTGGCGGGAGAGGCATCGCGAACGCGAAGAAGGAAATTGCCTGGCAGTGAAATTAAAAACCAGAACTGGCCAGTCGCGGGTCTTACACCATAAAACACCATTTTTGAGTTCTAAGAGAAGGTATTGACGGGAAAATTGCTGGAAAATCATCGGGGTTTCATCGGAGGTAAGTTTTGTGGCTTAATTACATCATTTTTATATGAAATCCATGGTTAATTCTCTGTAATCGAAAGATTAAAGGTGGGTTTGAGCCCTATGCCAAAATTGAAGAAAAAACACTGATTTGAGTGGGCAAATGGAGTCCGATTTTGGTAAATTTTATGTGCCTAGACTCGTATCGAGATGAGGATTCCGAATATGTGACTTTTGTAATTTTTTGAGAAGTGTACCGAAGGTCGGGTTTTGGCAACTTTGCCATTTTTGGTGTAAATCGAGTTGTATTGATTGGGTGTCATCCCATTGGCCTAATTTGTTGTGTTTCTACTGTATTTGATCAGATTCTACGCGTGCGGAGCTTGATTCTCGTGAAAGGGCATCACGGAGTAGGCGTCGCACTGTATTGAGGTGAGTAATAGATGTGGATGTTGACCAGCAGGTTCGAAACCCCGGTATACCACTTTGTGACGTTGTATAGCGGCGAGACAAATACTCTCTTGTGAGTGCGGGGTTGATTGTGATTTGGGGACTATGGCTTAGTCCGACTTGTTGGCACTGTGTTATGATATTGGCTATTCTTGAGCCGTCGAACCTCCTTCTCGGATGGTTGCATACTATATTGTGATATTGGCTACTCTTGAGCCGTTGAACCTCCTTCTTGGACGGTTGAGTATACTTGAGGGCTGTGAGCCGGTTATTGGATCCCGCGAGGATCGTTATCATTGTCTTATGATATTGACATGCTAGTTTACTAACAGACCGTAGCTATTTCTATTGTCGTGATATTTCCAATCTCTGTAACTTGATATTACTGTTTTCCAACTGAAAAAAATGATTAAAGGGTTTTCAAAACTACTTTTGGGCCTGCGAGGCTGTATTTGCATATTAGCTGACTAGTAGTGGATTGGGCTTCGCACCGCAGCGGTATATATGTTGGATCGGACTGCACGCCGCAGTAATATTGTTCTTGGTCTGTAGGAGCCCCTCCGGAGTCTGAACCCCCACATTGAGCATGGGTACCCAAATTGGATCGTGCTACGCGCCGTAGAAGTCATATCATGCATTGCATTGCATTTAGCTACATCTGATAGCTGTTATACTATTTTGCGGGTACTTGTTGGTACAGGTACAATTGATATTGATTCTATGACAGGGTATTTGATTACAGCTTTACATAGTGCTTTATTGCGGATTTCTTATATGCGCTGTCTTACCCCTGTTTATTACCACTGAGTCTGGCAGTACTCATTTTACTCCATGCACCTTGTGTGTCGATCCAGGTACCTCTCAACAGTGATCCAGTAGCTATTCGAGGTGACTTCTGTAGGATATTCGAGGTAGCTGCAGAGTCCGCAGGACCCGATATTCCTTCCTACTGTCTTTTGATTCTGTATTGCTATTTTTTACCACGTTTGGTATCTTGTAAACCATTATTACACTTATGTTCTTTTAGAGACTCTTGACTCTTGACCCTGCGGTCTATGGGAGTTGGTATATTTTGGGACTTGATTCCCGTTTCGGCATATATATATCACTGTTGTTTCATATTTTGATATGCTTAAATGGGATAAAGCAAGCTCCTAGCTCCGTCATTGTTATTGATTGGTTAGGTTGGCCTAGCAATGTGCTGGACGCCATCACGACCGGATTTGGGGTCGTGACAGGTTGGTATCAGAGCCTAGGTTTACTAGGCCTCATGAGTCTTGAGCCGGTTAGTAGAGTCTTGTGGATCGGTACGGGGACGCCTGTACTTATCCTTGGCAGGCTGCGAACCTTTAGGAAACACTTCACTTTTCTTGAACTCTGTAGTGCGATCTTGTTGTTCTGAGAACTGAACTTCTATATTCTATTCTCTCACAGATGGCGAGAACGCGAGCATCAGGACGAGGTGGATGACCTCCATTGCCACCTGTTAGAGGCCGTGGCCGCGGTCATACTAAAGGTAGAGGTAGGGCAGCTGAGGCAGTGACAGTTGACCCGCCCGTTGTACCAGTTCAGGAGCAGCCCCTAGTGGTTGATGCTCCAGCAGCCCCAGTTCAGGGCCAGACTATATATATTGCTATTCCTGGTCTTCAGTAGACTCTTGCTTAAATATTATTGGTGTGTTCCGGTTTGGCTCAGGTAGTTTCAGCTACTGCCATTGCAGCGACATCTCAAACAGGGGGTGGTCAGCAGACCCCTGCAGCTCGCACACCTGACCCGGTTGTTCAGGGACTTCAGACACCAGAGGCGGTCCCCGCTCAGGTGGTTGCACCGGTTATTCCTCCAGTTGCACCAGCTCCAGCTCTAGAGCATATGGTTCAGGTTATGCCCGATGACGAGCAGCGTCGTCTTGAGAGATTTGGTAGACTTCAGCCACCCCATTTCAGTGGCGTTAAGGGTGAGGATGCCCAGGATTTCTTGGATAAGTGTTAGAGGATGTTGCGTACGGCTGGTATTCTTGAGTCCAGCGGAGTTTCATTTACTACCTTTCAGTTCAATGGTCCCGCATTTGATTGGTGGGAGGAGTTTGAGAGGCGTAGGCCTATAGGAGCAGCACCTCTCTCATGGCAGCAATTCTCTACTCTCTTTCTAGAGAAGTATGTACCTCAGTCTCGTCGCGAAGAGCTTCGTCGCCAGTTTGAGTGGTTGGTTCAGGGCGACATTTCTGTGACCCAGTATGAGTTTAGATTCACACAGTTTGCTAGGCATGCCACATGGATGATCCCTTCTGATAGGGAGAGGATCAGGAGGTTCATTGATGACCTCAACTACTCTATTCGCATTCTTATGACCACAGAGTGAGTTTTGTCATCATCTTTTGAGCAGGTTGTTGATATGGCATGCTCCATTGAGGCGGATAGTCGCTGAGAGAGGAAGGAGCGGGAGGCCAAGAGGCCTTGTGATTCTGGTAGTTTTAGTGGTGCTCCATCCAGAGGGCATTTCTAGCAGATCATAGGTCCCTCATCTAGACCTTCTCATTCAGGCCGCCCTGAGCAGAGCGGAGGTTCTTATGGTCGTGGTCGACAGGGGTTTCAGCAGGGTCAGTCATCACTTAGTGCTCTCCCAGCCTAGAGTGCAGCACCTACTTCTTCAGCCCAGGGTTCTTCTGCGGCGAGGGGTTCCCTTCAGTCCCCTTCCCAGTACCAGGTGCATGTTTTGAGTGCGGTGAGTTTGGCCACATGAGGAGACAAAGCGCTCGACTCCGTAGGGACAAGACTCAGCAGAGGGACCAGCCCTCCTCTTCAGCACCATCTCAGGCTAGTAGAGGTGGAGGTCAGTCTTCTAGTGGTAGCCCCAGAGGCGAGGAGAGATCTGGTGTAGGCCAAGCACGGTTCTATGCACTTCCTGATAGGCGTGATGCAGTTGCCTCCGATGCGGTGATTACAGGTATCATTTATGTCTGTCACAGAGATGCCTATGTTCTATTTGATCCACGGTCCACATATTCATACGAGTCCTCTTATTTTGCACATCATTTGGGTGCGACTCGTGGTAGTCTTGATTTACTTGTTCATGTATCCACCCGCGTGGGTGATACGATTGTTGTGGATCATGTCTATAGATCCTGTGTTATATCTATTGGGGGTCTGGATACCTAGGCAGATTTGTTATTGTTGGGGATGGTAGACTTCGATGTTATATTGGGTAAGGACTGGTTGTCTCCGTACCATGCTATATTGGACTGTCATGCTAAGACAGTTACGTTGGCCATTCCTGGTATTTCTCAGATTGAGTGGCGGGGTTCGACTGATTTCGTCCCTAGCCGTGTCATTTTGTTCTTAAAAGCTCAGAAGATGGTTGAAAAAGGGTGTTTATCGTACTTAGCTTTTGTGAGAGATGTGGGAGCTGAGTCTCCTAGCATTGATTCCATACCTGTTGTGAGGGACTTTCCAGATGTATTCCCCTCAGACCTGCCGGGCATGCCGCCGGACAGGGATACTGATTTTGGCATTGACTTGGTGCCGGGCACTCAGCCAATATCCATTCCTCCTTATCGGATGGCACCAGCTAAGATGAAAGAACTGAAAGAGCAGCTTCAGGAGCTTTTGGTTAAGGGTTTCATCCGCCCTAGGGTGTCCCCGTGGGGTGCGCCAGTGTTATTTGTTAAAAGAAAAGATGGTTCCATGCGAATGTGTATTGATTATAGGCAATTGAACAAAGTGACAGTGAAGAACAAGTACCCTCTACCGCGCATAGATGATTTGTTTGATCAGTTACAAGGTGCGAGGGTGTTTTCTAAGATTGATCTTCGTTCAAGCTATCATCAGCTGAAGATCAGGGACTCGGATATTATGAAGACTGCATTCACGACCCGATATGGTCACTATGAGTTTCTTGTGATGTCTTTTGGGCTGACCAACGCCCCAACAGCATTTATGCGTCTGATAAACAGTGTGTTCAGGCCCTATTTGGATTCATTTGTGGTTGTGTTCATTGACGACATTCTAGTATACTCCCGTAGTCAGGAGGAGCATGCTCATCATTTGAGTGTTGTGTCGCAGAGATTGACGGAGGAGAAGCTATATGCTAAACTCTCCAAGTGCAAGTTTTGGCTCGAATCCGTGGCATTTCTGGGACATGTGGTGTCTCGTGATGGTATTAAGGTTGACGCGAAGAAGATAGAGGCGGTCCAGAGTTGTCCTAGACCGTCCTCAGCTACAGAGATCCGGCATTTTCTTGGCTTGGCGGGATATTATCGCTGGTTTGTTCAGGGATTTTCATCCATTGCATTTTCATTGACTAAATTGACCCAAAAGGGTGCACCATTCGTATGGTCGGATGAGTGCGAGGAGAGCTTTCAAAAGCTCAAGACAGCTTTGACCACAGCTCCAGTGTTAGTATTGCCATCAGCTTCAGGTTCATATATTGTTTATTGTGATGCCTCGAGAGTGGGAATAGGTTGTGTGTTGATGCAGGAAGGTAAGGTAATTGCTTATGCTTCTCGGCAGTTGAAGCCACATGAGAAGAACTATCATGTTCATGATTTGGAGCTAGCTGCCATTGTTCATGCATTGAAGATTTGGAGGCACTACTTGTAAGGCATGTCTTGTGAGGTGTATACCGACCATCGTAGTCTCCAGCACTTGTTCAAACAGAAAGATCTTAATTTGAGACAGCGGAGATGGCTTGAGTTTCTTAAGGATTATGTCATTACTATATTATATCATCCGGGGAAGGCCAATATGGTGGCCGATGCTTTCAGCCGGAAGGCGGTCAGTATGGGGAGCTTGGCATATATTCCAGCCGAGGAAAGGTCATTTTCTTATGATGTTCAGGTGCTAGCCAATCGGCTAGTGAGGGTAGATATTTCGGAGCCCAGCAGGGTATTGGCTTGTGTTGTATCTCGGTCATCTCTATATGATTGTATTTGTGAGCGCCAGCATGATGATCCACATTTGGCAGTCCTTAGGGATAGAGTTCAGCATGATGATGCTAGAGATGTCACCATTGATACTGACGGCGTATTGAAGATGCAGGGCCGGATATGTGTGCCCAATGTTGATGGCCTTCGTGAATTAATTCTAGAGGAGACCCATATTTCGCGGTATTCCATCCATCCAGGAGCCGCAAAGATGTATGAAGATTTGAAACAGCACTATTAGTGGAGAAAGAAGAAGATGGACATTGTCAGACATGTAGCACGGTGCCTCAACTGTCAGCAGGTTAAGTACGAGCATCAGAGGCCCGGTGGTGTATTTCAGCGCATTGATATTCCCGAGTGGAAATGGGAGAGGATCACTATGGACTTTGTTACTGGACTCCCTCGGACGGCGAGGAAGTTCGATTCTGTTTGGGTGATTGTGGATAGGCTGACCAAGTCAGCTCACTTCATTCATGTGTGTACTACCTACTCATCGGAGTGGTTAGTAGCGATCTTTATTCGAGAGATTTTCCGGTTGCATGGAGTCCTAGTGTCTATCATATCCGACAGGGGTACTCAGTTCACTTTTCAGTTTTGGAGAGCATTTCAGCGAGAGATGGGTACGCGGGTTGAGTTGAGCACCGCATTTTAACCCCAGACAGATGGGCAGTCTGAGCGCACTATCCAGATCCTGGAGGATATGTTGCGATCATGTGTGATTGACTTTGGTGGTTCGTGGGATGAGTTCTTACCACTTGCTGAGTTTGCCTACAACAAAAGTTATCAGTCTAGTATTTAGATGGCTCCGTACGGGGCATTGTATGGCAGACAGTGTAGATCCCCCGTGGGATGGTTTGAGCCTGGTGAGGATAGATTTATAGGGACAGAGTTAGTTCAGGATGCCATGGATAGAGCGAAGTTGATCCAGGAGAGGCTTTGCATAGCACAGTCTCAACAGAAGAGTTATGCAGACCGTAGAGTTCGAGAGTTGTCTTTCATGGTTGGTGACAGAGTATTGTTGAAGGTTTCACCCATGAAGGGTGTCATGAGGTTCGAGAAGAAAGGGAAGCTGAGTCCCATGTACATTGGTCCTTTTGAGATACTTAGGAGGGTTGGAGAGGTGGCATATGAGTTGGCCTTGCCACCCAGCTTATCCAGCGTTCATCCAGTATTCCATGTGTCTATGCTCCGAAAATACATCAGGGATCCGTCGCATGTATTAGACTTCAGTACCATTCAACTTGATGGTGATCTATCATATGATGTGGAGCCTATTGCTATTTTGGGTCGTCAGGTAAGAAAATTGAGGTCGAAGGAGATTGCATCAGTTAAGGTTCAGTGGAGAGGTCGACCCGTGGAGGAGGCTACTTGGGAGATCGAGCGGGAGATGCGGAACAGATATCCTCACTTGTTTGAGACTTCAGGTATGTTTCTTGACCAGTTCGAGGATGAGCGTTTGCTTAAGAGGGGGAGTTAGGAGTGAATTGGATTGAAAATGAGGCATATAGCCTTTTTGAAGGAAACTTGAATAAGGAAAGTCAACCTGGAGTTGACTATATCGAGTTAGAGTGCTCGGAATCAGATTCTGATGATTCGACTAGTTTCGGGAGATCATTTTTGACTTAGGAGAGCAATCGGAATTGAATTTGGAGGCCCGGTGTAGAAATAGGCTTGAATTGGCTAAGGTTGAATTTTGGCGAAATCCGAACGGTAGGTGAGATTTTGATCCGGGGGTCGGAATGGATTTCCGACAATTTTTGTAGCTTCGTTATATGATTTTGGATATATCTGGAAATTTTCAGGTCATTCGGAAGTCGTTTGGTCGGGTTTACGATCGAATGTTAGTTTCGGAAGTTTTGAAGAATTAGAAACTTAGGCTTGAATCTGTGTGAAATTGGTGATTTTGATGTTTAGGATGGTGTTTCTATGCTTGGAACAAGTTCATATCATGTTTTAGAGTATGTTGGTGGTTTTCGTTCGGGTTTCGGGTGCCTCTGGGTGAATCCGGACCATTATCCGGCATTTTTGGAACATGAAAAGTCTGCTGTAAATTGCAGGTCACTGTGCAGAAGGCTAAGCCTTCGCGTTCGCGATGGCAATGCCGCGTTCGCGTAGGCTGGGGCCAGTTGGCCATCGATTTCACGAGGTAACATGTCGCGTTCGCATAAGAGGGATTCGGGAACCATCGCGTTCGCGATGGTGCAGGTCGCGGACGCGTAAGAGGAAAAAGGCAAGGCATCGCGTTCGCGTGGACTGGGACGCGTCCGCGTAAAGTAAAAATCCAGAGATTGGGAAGTTGGCCTTCACGGACGCATGACATCACGTCGCATTCGCAATGAATAAAAGGGCTAAGGCATCGCGTTCGCGGGAGAGGCGTCGCGAACGCGAAGAAGGAAATTGCCTGGCAGTGAAATTAAAAACCAGAACTGGCCAGTCGCGGGTCTCACACCCCAAAACACCATTTTTGAGTTCTAAGAGAAGGTATTGACGGGAAATTGCTGGAAAATCATCGGGGTTTCATCGGAGGTAAGTTTTGTGGCTTAATTACATCATTTTAACATGAAATCCTTGGTTAATTCTCTGTAAATGAAAGATTAAAGGTGGGTTTGAGCCCTAGGCCAAAATTAAAGAAAAAACACTGATTTGAGTGGGCAAATGGAGTCTGATTTTGGTAAATTTTATATGCCTAGACTCGTATCAAGATGAGGATTCCGAATATGTGACTTTTGTAATTTTTAAAAGCGTAGCGAAGGTCGGGTTTTGGCAACTTTGCCATTTTTGGTGTAAATCGAGTTGTATTGATTGGGTGTCGTCCCATTGGCCTAATTTGTTGTGTTTCTACTGTATTTGATCAGATTCTACGCGTGCAAACCTTTATTCTCGTGGCAATGGTATCTCGGAGTAGGCGTCGTGCTGTATTGAGGTGAGTAATAGATGTGGGTGATGACCAGCGGGTTCGAAACCCCGGTATACCACTTTGTGACGTTGTATAGCTATGGCTTAGTCCGATTTGTTGGCACTGTGTTATGATATTGGCTATTCTTGAGCCGTTGAACCTCATTCTCGGATGGTTGCATACCATATTGTGATATTGGCTACTCTTGAGCCGTTGAACCTCCTTCTTGGATGGTTGAGTATACTTGAGGGCTGTGAGTCTATTATTGGATCCCGCGAGGATCGTTATCATTGTCTTATGATATTGACATGCTAGTTTACTACCAGTCCGTAGCTATTTCTGTTGTCATGATATTTCTAATCTCTGGAACTTGATATTACTTTTTCCAACTGAAAAAAATGATAAAAGGGTTTTCAAAACTACTTTGGGGCCTGTGAGGCTGTATTTGCATATTAGCTGACTGGTAGTCGATCGGGCTGCATGCCGCAGCGGTATATATGTTGGATCGGACTGCACGCTGCAGTAATATTGTGCTTGGGCTGAAGGAGCCCCTCTGGAGTCTGATCCCTCACAGTGAGCACAGGTACCCAAATTGGATCGGGCTACGCGCCGTAGCGGTCATATCATGAATTGCATTGCATTTAGCTACATCTGATAGTTGTTATACTATTTTGCAAGTACTTGTTGGTACAGGTATAGTTGATATTGATTCTGTGACAAGGTATTTGATTACATCTTTACATAGTGCTTTATTGCAGATTTCTTATATGTGCTGTCTTACCCCTGTTTATTATCACTAAGTCTGGCAGTACTCATTTTACTCCCTGCACCTTGTGTGCAGATCGAGGTACCTCTCAGCAGTGATCCGGTAGCTGTTCGAGGCGACTTCTGTAGGATATTCGAGGTAGCTGCAGAGTCCGCAGGACCCGATATTCCTTCCTACTGTCTTTTGATTCTGTATTGATATTTCTTTCCACACTTGGTATCTTGTAAACTATTATTACACTTATGTTCTTTTAAAGACTATTGACTCTTGACCCTGCGGTCTATGGGAGTTGGTATATTTTGGGACATGATTCCCCATTTTCGACATATATATATATCACTGTTGTTTCATGTTTTGATATGCTTAAATGGGATAAAGCGAGCTCCTAGCTATGTCATTGTTATTGACTGGTCAGGCTGGCCTAGCAATGTGCTGGGCGCCATCACGACCGGGTTTGGGGTCGTGACACCATTGCACAAACTAAATTGCCAGGACTGAGTCCTTCTACCCATATCGATCTACGCAACTTCCAGCACTCAAGAGCTTTGCCGGAGAATACCTGCAAGCCTCATTACTTCAAACACATACAGAAATTACTCGTGTCTTATCATACTATTTCGGTTTATTATCAAGTTATTCCATTTATCCTAATTTTCTTACTAATTAATCTTTAATTTAATACTCTCCTTTACTGAAGCATCACAATACCTCAACTCAGGTTACCACACGAGACTCAAACACAAGACCACACGATCTAAGACTCACAGGCCGCTGAATACTCTCTCAAATGTTTCCCAAAAGTACCACCTTCTACAATACTTTATTTTGAAAAACTTCCTACGATTCTGAATTCATTATCATTACTTTCTAATACGGATACCTAGAATCCCATGATTAACATAACATATCACAAGTCTTGATCCCTTCTAATGAAAACACGGTCTCTAGCCACACACACAACTTAAGACACCTGACTGTTACAAGCAAAACTTTGAACACTGCAAGGCCATTCTCGGGCGTTATTTACCCTTATTTCGGATTTATTCAACCGTCTTATTGACAGAACCAATCGTGCCTTGTTAGAACTCTGACACTGCTGAACATGATTACATACAGATACAAATAACTATCTTTCATTACTATACACCGAGCATTCTTTATCATTATCAGTTTCGACCATCCTAGTATTTCTTCACATCTACAAAGCACCATATCACCTTTATAAAGATTTTCCAAACATACTTAGAAACAGAATCAACATAGCACAAAACAGTGCAATCAGTCAATCAATAACAACCTCCCCAACTGGGCTCGACGCCATACATCAAGGCACTTTTAACCACTCATAGCATTCTTACTCAAATGATTCCACAATATTATAGCGAGATAAAACTCAAGTCATTTATAAGCTTTGGTAGAGACTTGAATCATCATAAATCTTAACTCTTCTGCAATTCTTGCATTTATACACACACAACAGTTACGCCTACTCTTTAGGTGACAAAATCTTTCTAAATCCCAAATTTTTCTCCAAAATTTTGATAGAGCTTCCTTTGCAATTTGAGCCCATCCACCTGCCAGAGAATCACCAAACCATTCTAACAACACATCCACAACTCGACAAGACATCACAATGTTTATCAACAACATTAATCTTAATACTACACAAATTATATTGTCAAAATTGATTCACGAACATGCGTTGCACCTGCTTGAATCATAACACATATCAAATACCTTTCATCATGATTCACATAGCACAGCCAATTCGGTCTTCCTGCGTCTGAACCCACACTACCACATGTAACGCACTTTACCTTTCCACTAAGAAACATGAACATATTCACCATGCCCATAGCTAGGGCTACATAACAGATCACAATAAGAATCGAATACCTTACAGCTGACCCATTATCGAACTGCCATTTCCACAATTAAGGACAATACTGATCGTATGAATTTCATAGTACCGGCTCGCGAAATGAGCACCTTGGTGCCCAAGCCATAGGCAAAGATCCGGCCTCAAGTCCTTCAGAGATTATATCTCGTCCCTCGATCGAAGAATCATAAGCCATCAAGCCATGAACTCACAAAGATTATATCTTGCCCCTCGATTGAGGAATCATATGCCATCAAGGAAAATTTATCACTAATCACTCGAGTGCGCACATCAATGTGCAGAAGGAATTTCAAGAATCATACCTCATGCTGAATCAAGTACGCACGATAAGAATTTCAAGAATTTGAAGCTTTCTTAAAAGGTTTGCAGCCTCCCGAGGATAAGCACAGGTGTCCCCGTAACAATACACGAGACTGTACTAAACCGGATCATGACTAGCAAGACCTATTAACCTAGGCTCTGATACCAACTTGTCACGACCCAAACCCCGGTCGTGATGGCGCCCAACACATTGCTAAGCAAGCCCGACCATGTTATCCAATTTACTAGCCAGTTATTAGTTCATACTGATCAATTAACATTAACATCTTGTTTTCATATCAAAATAATAAGTGTCGAAACATAATCATATAAAATACAGCCCAACAATCACGGTGTCACAAGTCTGAGCCTCTACAGATGGGAAATATCCTACACAATCAAGTCTAAGCAAAGTAGCAAATGACAAAATGATAGAGAGGAAGAGATCACGTTCTGCGGACGCCGGCAGCTACCTCAAAGTCTCCTCGAGATAACAGTAATGTAGCAGCTGCGATAGCTCAACTGTCCTCCTGAACACCTGGACCTGCACAGAAAGTGCAGGAGGGTGGGGTGAGTATATTTCAACTCAGTGAGTAATAATAATAAATAAAAATTGAAAATAAGAACACATGTACTATCACTAAACACTTCTATGGGTAACCTTACATGTAAGTCATCTCTACAATGCTAAGTCCAATTCCAATCCACAAATGTCTTAGAATGATCCCACACTGACCTAGTGCTCAATCATACTACTGCGGCGTGCACCCCGATCCAATATATATAGCGTTGTGGCATGCAGCCCTATCCATTTAATGTCGACGGCACTCTCTGGGGTGTGTACAGACACTGGAAGGGCTCCTACAGCCCAAGTGCAATAATACTGCGGCGTGCAGTCCGATCCACATATATATTACTACAGCGTGCAGTCCGATCCAATATATATAGCGTTGCGGCGTGCAGCCCGATCCGGTATGTATATCAAAACCTCATAGTGGGTCATCGACCCCATCTCAGTCAATATAGACTTGGCCTCTTAGGCCCACTCAGCTAGAACAGGTGTATATATATGTATAATGTTGCGGCGTGCAGGACGATCCGATATGTATATCAATACATCACAGCGGGTTCTCGACCACATCTCAGTCAATATAGACTTGGCCTCTCAGGCCCACTCAGCTAGAACAGGTGTATATATATGTATAATTCTGCGGCCTGCAGCCTGATCCGGAATGTATATCAATACCTCACAGCGGGTCCTTGACCCCATCTCAGTCAATATATACTTGGCCTCTCAGGCCCACACGGCTAGAACAGGGAATCCCACACCAGGTAGTCTCTCTCAAAGTACACATCTAGTACTGGCTCATGATATGCTATACAGCTATGATTATGGCTGAGTGTATGTGTCCAGCATGATATAAGGGTCGCTTAGCTCTACAGGCTTCCCTAATACTCTACAGATCGACACAAGGCCCCAAACATGGTTACTAGCCCAATTACACAGTTATAAGCTCAATCTCAGTCATGATACACAATATACTATCAATCGGGAAGGACCAAGTCCAAATCCCCAGTCACAATACCACCACACCTGTCACATGACGCATGTTTCATCTCAGCATAGCACTGTATAGTGCAAGTACAGGGTTTCAAACCCTCAGTACATCATTTACTACCACCACGCACCTCAAATCGATAGAAGTCCTAGCTCTCCTTGCGCTTGCCTCGCAAATCAACCTCCTCGGATGCCAAATCTGATCAAAATTAAGAAGAATACATCAAAATAGGCTAAATAGACATAACCCAATCTAAATAACTCGATTTACACCAAAACCCACGAAGTTGTCAAAATCCGACTTTTGGTAAGCTTCTCCAAAAATTACAAAAGTTACATTTCCGAAATCCTTTTATTAACACGAGTCCATACATATAAAGTTTATCAAAATCGGACTCTGTTTGCCCTTTCAAATCTGTGATTTACCATAGCCCAGGCTTAGAGCAAAAATGCCCCCATAAAAAATTCCATTTTCAGTGAAGTAAATGAAGATTCTAAGATAAAATCGTGTATTTAGACTATAAAACTTACATCCAATATTTTCCCGATGAAATCCCCTTCAAATCCCGTCACTTTGCTCTCAAAGAACTAAAAAATGGAGGAAAAATATTATGGGTTCGCAACTGACATGTTCTGTTAAAAACACTTTTGCCAGGTATTTTTACTCTATGCGATCGCAGCCTTTGGCATGTGATCATGATGAACAATGCCTCTTTTACCTATACGCGATTGCGTAGCATAAGACGCGAAAGCAATGCTTTACTTTTCCTTGATACGCGATCAAGACACCTTCGACCGCGATCGCGATGAACAAACTTGACTGGGCCCCCAGGTTCCTCTATGTGAACACGACCCAGCCATGGCGATCGCGATGGTCGATCATTTCATACTACGCGATCACATTCTGCTCCCTGCGATCACTTTGACCAAACCTGCCTTGCCTACGCGAACATGGCCAGAGCCACGCGAACGTGAAGACTTAGGATTTCCTACACAGAATCTGCAATATCTGCAGATTTTTCAAAGTTCCAAATTCCCAGAAAGAAGGTTCGAATCACCCCGAGGCCCCCGGGACCTCAACCAAAACCATCAACCTACTCCAAAACACGATACGAATTTGTTCCAATCATAAAAACACACCCTTAAACACGGAAATCATCGAATCAAAGCGAATTCAACGTAAGTTTCAACTAGAACTTCTGAAACTAGCATCCAATCAAAAACCCGACCAAACGATGTCCGAATGACCTGCAAATTTGCATGCATTTCCAAAATCACCTAACCGAGCTACTGAAACTATCAGAATTCCATTATGACTCCCGGATCAAAATCTCACCTACCATTCGGATTTTGCCAAAATTCAACCTTAGCCAATTCAAGCCTAAAACTACACCGGACCTCCAAATTCAATTCTGATCAGTCTCCTAAGACAAAAATGACCTCCCGTAGCTAACCGAATCATCAGAATTTTATTCCGAGCTCTCTAACTCACAAGTTAACATCCGATTGACTTTTCCCAACTATTCCTTCTTCTAAGAGACTATTTATCTCATTTCCAACCAAGCTTGATCCGAATTGACTCAAACTCACCAAACACACATATTGAAACATGAACAAGCATATGACGGGGAAAACGGGGTGATAACTCATATGATGGCAGGCCAAGTCATCACACTGGCCTAGTAGTGTGTTGGGCGCCATCACGACCGGGTTTTGGGGTCGTGACATCCACTTTCGATTGACTTTTCCAAAACAAGCCTTCCTTAAAGAAACTAAGTGTCTCATTTTCTACCAGAACCAACCTAAATCAATTCTAACACACCAAACATTGATAACGAAATATGAAGAACCAATAAACGGGGAAAATAGAGCATTAACACTTAAGACGACGGGTCGTTTCGTCACAATTACTAATCTCTATATTTATATTCTTTTTGAATTACTACCCTTATATCCCTAACATCTGCATAAGTTGCTTCTAAACAAACATCACATTTTAGTTATTACTGGAAAAAGAATTCACATTGAGCTAGGGAAAACAAATCGATTATTAAGAAAAAAAATTGAGGACTTTTATTTCATTTTTTCCCCGAAAAACTTGAGGACTTCAAACTAATTTTATATCAAAATGTTCCATAATATGCTTAAAATTGTACATACATACATATTTCCTTAAGGCACTATGAGCACGTGATTTTTGCCCCGCCTGAGAATTACTTCAAAATCAAAAAAAAAATATAGAATAGTTTTGTGTTGTGTTGATTTTTGTATTTTTTGTTTGATTTTTCTTAGTTATTGTCTATATTTTTATCTATGCATGCTTATTTGTTAAACTAATAAAGTAAAATATAAAAAATAGTGTTGTATTTTTCGCATTTTTAAGTCTTGTTTAAAGTAATTAAGTTTATTGCAAAAGTCACAAAAAATAATTCATCTTATACATTCTTAGCATTTAAATACCTAGTTTGTGTGATTTATATTTTAATATTTAATTATGTGTGATAATTGTTAGTATAATTTAATTAGTATTAATATAATTTGATTTGATTTTTGTAGTATAATTAGAATTTTTTTTGTATTAAATTAGGAACTAATTTCAAAAGAAAAGAGAGAAAGAATTGAAAAAAAGAAGAGGAAATGAACTGGGCTAGTCCAAAACCGGACAACCTCAGGCCCAAAATACCCATTGACCCAGTCCAACCCAACGGACCCGTCCCATATCCCATCTTTCAATCTGGATCGTTGATGATACTTCATCCAACAGTCTAGATTATTAACCTAATTCTAATTACCCAAGACCCCAAAACCCTTCACACACCGAACCAAAGAGCCATCTCTTTGCTCGTCTCCCTCAAAGGCGATTTCCGGCCGCCCAACCTCGCCGCCGACCGCCCGCCGGAAATCGCCCGCGGCGGCGGTCAGCCTCCAAAGCACCTGAAATTTACACCCCAAACTCCCCTTGACCTCCCCGTCCCAAATCCCTAACCACCTAACCTCAAATCCTCGTAGATCATCTCGAATATTAAATCGAAGATCGACCCTAAAACCCAACTTACCCCAAATCGCCCCAAATTGATACCATACCACCACTAGACCATCCCTTCTATGAATCCATGCCCCGTTCCTTTCGAATCTGGCCATAAGTCGTCAAGCCCCAAAACCGAGGTTCAAGAACCCTAGAATTTGAATTAGGGATTTTCGTCTAAATTCAAAGGAAAATTGGGGTCTAATAGACCTTAATTGGATTGTTTTCATTTGAAAACATTTCAATTAAGGTCCGTTCGACCCCGAATACCAAAATTTCTAGTCAAGTCCGTTTCTTTTCAAGCCGAGTTTCCCCTCTCAAGGTATTTCTTTTCTTTTTTCTGTTCTTGTTTACTTATTTGTACTCATTGATTAGTGTAGTTGTTTTATAGTTTATATTATTTTTGTTAATTCTTCGGATTTTTATTTTTTTTGGTCCTTCCCTTAAAGACCTTTTATATGGTCAATTGTTTACTTCTGTTTCATTGCGTGATTGTTGTTTGTTGTTAAGTGTGCGTATTCGATTCGATTATCGGAGTCGAATAATGTTTCTGCACTGTCATGTTCTGCCTAAGTGCTGTGAATCGAAAATTTGTTCGTCGACTATGTGTTATCGATTATAGATATTGTAATTGACTAATCGAATGTCGTCGATTTACTTTCGTAGGTCTATTTGTTAGAACATTAGGGCAGAAACTTAGCATTGGCTCATTTGATCTGAATTCACTGTTTGAATCAAATTAGGCTGTTTGGCTGATTTTGGTTATTGAGTTAGCTACTGAATTGGATATAGCTGTTTTAGTTTAGAATTTGAAAGCCAACAGCTAAGTGTCTAAAGGGTGCATTGCACATGGGAATGGGTAGTAAAGGCCTTTACAGCAGGATATGCATTCATGTTGAATTTCAGATGACTTTTTAAAATAAGAAAAGCCATGCCTAGACAATCCTAAGTGGGACTGGCAGCACCTTTAAGTTTAAAAATCAAAACATGGGGAGAGGGATTGATTTATTAATTGTTTGAATGCTTTTAAGAGTTTGAGGGGAATCAAAATTAAGCTATAAGAAGGGGGCAGCATTCTGTATTTGAAGACACACTACCTCCAAAAAAAAAAAGAGCTTCTGACACATTCACACCCTTGAAGAACAGATTTTGAATAGAGATTAGAGCTCTCTAAGATACTAAAAAGAATAGATTTTGATATACACAGCTAAGACCTTGAGAAAACAGCTTTTTCACATTCAAAAAGAGAAAATTGAGAGATAAGAGTGTTGTTTTATTATGTTTTCTGGGGAGTGGTCAAGTCAATTGTTGTTCTTTGGTTTTGGTTGATTTCCTGTTATTTGCTGCTGCTGTTTGGAGCTGCTACTGACATTCCCCTCTTTCATTTCTGTTGAAAAATCAGGTACACATAAGGCATTCTCTGTAATTCTGCTTGATTCTACCTGAATAATCGATTGAAACTACTCTTGAATTTGGTGAAGGAATCGTGTGAAACTATGTGGTTATTAGTTAGTAACATTAGCTTGCTACCTAATTCTTTTTGTTAAACACAAAATGCGAAGCGATACTTTGTGCCGATTTATGTTAAAAGTCAGTTTTAGTAGCCCACCACTTTGACATTCCAAATGCTACTTAGCTTGTAATTTCTAAGTAATCTAAAAACAGCCCCGGAATTGCTCAAGATTAAAATCCATCAATCAAGAGCTTGTTTAGTACTGTCCGTTGGTTTTTCTGGTTTGATTTACTGATTTTGTTTGAAGATGTGTCGATTTCGGGCTGCAATTGTTGCTTCGTTTCAGTCCGTGTAATTACCTAACTCAATTAATCTTGAAAAGCTTTAACTTCAGGTTTATCTCATTCTTTCTCTCTAATATCGATCATTGTTATGAATGTTTGGTTCTGTTACAATGGTTGGGAATGTTTTGTTCTGTTACCATGTTATTTTTATTAATGTGTTTTTGTTTTGTTTTGTTGAATGTTTATGAAAGGAGTCAACTTCTTGTTTGGTTTAATAATCTCATTTCTGTTTTACCATAAGGAATTGGTGAGATTAAATATCTTACACAACAAATGGATGAACTGTTACTACAATTGATTGTAGAATTTGGTGGTGAAACTCAATAACGATACCAATTTGTTGTTGAATATTCTGTCCTTTGAAAGGTTTTCTTTCAGCATGTAATTTTGTCCCAAAGTGAATTAATAGTTGTTTTAATGGAAGTCATAGGTTGTTCATATAATGGATTGTTTAACCTTTTATTGATTTGTCTATCTTTCCTTGGATTTTAATGCCCTGAGATGTTTGCTGGTATTATTTTGTTGACAGTAGCTTTCAAATTTTATGCATATAAGAAAGGTTCAAATGATCCATTTTGCTTGGGTGTTATTTTTATTTATTATTTCCATCTCATAGAGTGGCTCATATCTCCCTACTGAATTTTACTTATAAAAATCACAATATTGTATCTTCTTGCAGAGAGCAAGGCCAGTTGTAGAGTTTATGGTTTTCTTTCTTTCAACCTTTGGATATGTATGTAATATAGCCCATACTGTCACGTCAAATTAAGAACAGATCAAAAGTCATTGCACTTGCATCTAAACAGGGTAGCCCTTAGCTCTATTGTGATCTTGTATGCGTAACATAATTACGATTCTAAAATATAAAACCGGAGCATGCGTTCGCGCAACTCCAACCAAACTTGTCTTAATAAAATAAACAAAGTGTTGTTAATTGTGGACACATTCGCTTGGCATGATTTTTATGCGTCAAAAGAAAAGAGTATACGTACGCGTAACTCAATTCTTTAATTACGAATAATTCACGTGATTTAAAAGCGGTAAATGATTATAAAAGCACGTAAGTTATAACATGTATTAAAATAAGATATTTTAGCCATTTATGATAGTTGAAGCGACTGTGCTAGAACCACGGGATCTGGGGGTGCCTAACACCTTCCCTCGGGTCAACAGAATTCCTTACTTAGAATTTCTAGTTCGCAGACTTCATTTGAAAAGTCGAAAATTTCCTCGATTTGGGATTTTAATAAATCGGTGACTTGGAACACCATAATTTATTCCAAGTGGCGATAATCCCGTTTCGAATATTGTCACTTAAATTGGAAAAACTCCCTTGTGCCTCCACCCTTCGGGGAGGGCGCGCCAAAAGGAGGTGTGACAGGCACACAGGCATACTTTGGTTTCAGTTCCCTTTTTACACTTCAAGAAACACTCTGGCCTGGAGACATAAGACGTCAACCCAACCAACAAAGAAAAGGAATTAGAAGAAAAAGTGAACTAAGTAAATGAAAAGTTTGCAGAACGAATGCTATAATTATGAATTTAAGAAGAAAACAACTAACAATATTCGTCTAATTCGTTAAAATTCAAAAGCAAAAGGAAGAAGACCAAATGACCAAATGAACCGCCCTTTCTCGATGGCTAACTGGATATTTCATTACAAAAGCATACCGAAGAGGATAACTAACACACTACCGCACATACGTCGTCCAGGTGTAACGATAAATGTCTGCATATGATAAAAATTTCAAAACATTATTCAACGTTTAATATATAATTTTCCTTTTAAAGCAAATAGGAGACATGAAATTAATCAATAAATATCTTATACAAGAAAAAGCGCAAAACAAATTTACTTACATTGGAACACTATTTCGGCTTGATCAATACAATTGAGTGTTATAAATAGGAATTTCTCTAGAGTTGTGGACTTATGGATGTTAGTAGTAATTAAGAGTAGGCATTACGGGTATTAGTAATTAAGAATAGGAGTTATGAAGATGAAGAGGTTGTGATATTAATTAAGAATATAAGTTATGGAGATGAAGAGGTGTGATTTATGGAGTTGAAATTGTTTAAATTATAACACAATTGAGAAAAATGAAGAAAAGAAAAAAAAGGACAATAAAGATAAATATAATCCTTAGCTTTAGAGAGTGCCACATCACTTTTTTAATACTCATATATATATATATATATATTTAGAGAGAGAGAGATTGAGATTGTTATTGATATATTTGAATAAAGTATGACTTTGTTCGAGGTTAATTCGAGGTCAATGAGGACATAGGGATCAAGATCATGATTTTAATATATTGATATATTAATAAAGTATGACTTTGTTCGAGCTTAATTCGAAGTGAACAAGTACTTGGGAATTTAGATCCCGATTTATCGATACTGCTCACAGATTAGACAACTCTATACGTTTGAGACCCTTTTTTTAATTTATTTTTTTAAGTACAGTTAGCATGTTTGAGGTCATGAAAAGTATACTTGGATCTTGATCTTCCTTCCGGAGGTTGTGGTTTCATCTGCTCTAAATATTTTAAAATATGCTATTCATATTTTTCAATAAGTTAGGATTACACCTTGGTCAATATATCTATATCTACATATTATTAAAAGGAGAGAAAAAAGTCATTTTCTTAAGCCATGTGGCAACCTAAAAAATGTCCCATGGCATAAGTAGTTCTTCAGTCTAGAAGTTATTGGTTATTATTTTTGAATTTAAATGTATATAAAATACGAAAATAATAAAATAAAATATAAAACTACCACTTATAACTAAATATATAAAAAAAAATTATATAAAAGAAAACTACCCACTCCAACTGGATGGTAGTAGTTTCAAGTTGGAGTTTTGAAATTATTTTAATATAAAAGGCAAAAACAATAGCTATAAAAAATTGAAAAAGAAAAGAAAAACTACACATTCAAATCGGGAAGTAGTTTCAAGTTGGAGTTTTAAATTAATTTTAAAATAAAAATGAAATTAAAAAGTATAATGAGTTACTAATTCAAATTCGGAAGTAGTTTCTGGAGTTTTAAAAATTATTTTAAAATATAAAAAAATAAAAATAAAAATACTTTTAGAGAAAAATATTCAATAAAGTAATATGTAAATAAATATTTATATTAAAAATGTAATAATATTTAATATTAGATGATACTATAAAGAAAAATAGATAACAAAACATTTATTCAACGCACCCCATATATAAGTCCCGATAGTTTAATAGATATTTTATTCATTAAAACTTAGATAATATTATTAAGAACAACATAATAAAATTTAATACAAAAAAATATTTAATCAGTAATAAATTATATATCTTCTCATATATTGTGAAAAGAAAGCGCATATTAAATATTGGCTAATATAATAAAGAAAATTTAGAACAAAAGTTATTGGTTATTATTTTTTAAATTTAATATATATAAAAATGAAAATAACAAAATAAAAGAAAATAAAGACATATATATATTGGGGATTAGCTCCAAGTTGGAGTTTTAAAATTATTTAAAAATAAATAAACAAAAATAAAGAAATAAAAACTTTAAGAGAAAAATATTTAATAAAGTAATATGCTGATAAAACTTTCTATTAACAATGTAATAGATGATATCATAAACAAAATAAATAACAAAAAAGTTATTCAATGCGCTCCCTGTATAAGTCATGTTAGGTTAACAGAGATTTTGTTGATTAAAATTTAAATAATATTATTAAGAATAATAGAATAAAATTTAAAATAATAAAATATTTCAACAGTAATAAATTATAAATCTTCTCATATATGACAAAAAGAAAGTTAATATTAAATATTGGTTAATATAATAAAACAATATAAAACAAAAAAGTTTTTCAGTAACTATATAAGTACTTTTGATTTAATAGAGATTTCATTATTGTGCATATCGTATTAACAAGTAAGATGACAATTGAATTTTATTAAAGCAATACAATCTAATATGATCAAACAAGTCCGATCATAATTTAATTTAATTAATATTTTTTAATACTAACTGTACATCGCGCGAGTACAATTACTAGTATAAGGTAAAAGTTTAAGTTTTTATTTTTAACTATATTAACTTATCATGGTTAATAGATTTAATGAGGTGTAAATATACAATAATAATTAACCATGACTTAGAGGGTACTTGGATTGACTTTTAAGTTGGTCAAATTAGCTTTTAAGTTATTTTTAGCTTTTTTACTGCTTAACAAAATCAAAAAGTACTTAAAATAAGTTAAAAACTACTTAAAACAAGTCAAAAGCAATAAGCAAGGCAATCCCAACTTACTCTTTTGACTTCAAAACTATTTTTGCTGAAAATTATTTTTTTAAGTCAATCCAAACGGGCTTCTAGTGATAAAATTGTATGTGCTAACTAAAACTTACCATGCATTTATTAGTTAGGGGTAGAGATTTGGTACGAGTAAGTTTTTACGGATAAGGATGATTAAAGTTAGAATGTTGATCTTAATTTCCGGAGGTTGTGACTGCATGTCTTGAACTTGAGACAACTGATGTGCATGTATTAAATTGTCAATTAGAATAAATCTTAATTATCATTTAGTGAATCAACGTGCAAAGTACAAATATTAAAAAAGGAAAGGAATTAATATGGTGGTAGAATTTCTGTGTAGGGGCCCATATAAATAGTGGCACTTAATTAGTGAAGCACAGTGAGGAAGACTGTTCATCAATAGATTTAAAAAAAATACTCTCAACTGCTTTCTGTTTCATTGCTTTTCGAATCGCTGGTAAATTAATTTTAGCGTAATTATATGTTCTCGTTATTTTTTCTCGCATGCGTATTTTTTTCTTGTTTGCATTCAAAAGATATTTACTATAATATGATATGTGAATTTAAGGTATATACGTTATAATTAGTGCAAACATTTTTTACACAATAAGGTCACCCAAAGTATTCTGCATGGAGAGGCGGAGTCAGCATTTAAAGTTTATGGATTCAAGGTTCTAGTCCTTTTAAGTCACTGGGTTCTAAATTAATAATTTATATATATTCAATACTTTTTTTAAGACGATGTAACGATCCGACCGGTCGTTTTAGAAAATTATGCCCCAATCCCCAATTTAACTGTTCCCCTAAGTTCATTTCTGCTATTGTGGTTTGCCGGGAGAGTCGATTCTGAAATTTGGAGTATTTTGGGACACTTAGTCCCTAAATGAGAGCTTTAAAGTTAGAAAATGGCCCGTAGCCGGAACAGTGTTACGACGACCTCGGAACGGAAATTCGATGGTTCCATTAGCTTCGTTAGGTGATTTTGGGGTTGGGAGCACGTTCGGAAAGTATTTTAGAGGTTCGTAGCTCAATTAGGCTTGAAATGCCGAAGTTTGAAATTTTGGCGAATCCGAACGATAGGTGAGATTTTGATCCAGGGGGTCGGAATGGAATTCCGACAATTTCTGTAGCTTCGTTATGTGATTTTGGATGTGTCCGCCAATTTTCAGGTCATTCGGACGTCGTTTGGTCGGGTTTTGGATCGAATGTGAAATTCGGAAAGTTTTAAGAAATTTAGGCTCGAATCCGCTGTAAATTGATAATTTTTGTGCTTATGGACGTGTTTGGATGATTGGAACAAGTTTGAATAAGGTTATAGGAAGTGTTGGTGTTTTTCGTTGAGGTCCCGGGGGCCTCGGGTGAGTTTCGGGGTGGTTTCGGACCATTTCTAGGCCATTTTTCACTGCTGGTTTTTGGCTACAGCAGTGCTCTACGCGATCGCGGGGTATTGGTCGCGATCGCGGTGAGCAAAATCTCAGAAAAAAGCTAATGAACCGCGATCGCGTTGATTGCTTCGCGATCGCGAAGAAGAAAATTCTGTCGCGCAGGCCCTATTTTGGAAGTTTATATCTTTTTATCTAAAAGGTATTCTGAGGTGATTCAAAAACGAAAGTTGTAGCTCATCGTGTCTAATTTCAGAAAAATAAAGAAATCAACATTTGGAAATTGGTAGTAAAAGTTATGTATGTTATACTCTATGCTGTCCGAGAAGGATATCTAAAACACATAAATGGATTTGGAAGCTTGTATCTCGAAATGTATAAGGATTCAGGAAATAATCAACAAATGAAAGTTATAGCTCTATATGTCTAGTTTCCATAACATCAAACCATTCGTCATTTGGAGTTGTGTATAAAACGTTATGACCATTTTACTGAAGTCTGTCCGGAGGAACTGGAAGTTGTTCACCGCGATCGCGAGGCATTTTCCGCGATCGCGAAGGGTAATTTTTGGGCCAGAATTTGTTCTCCGTGATCGCAAAGCATTTCCCGCGATCGCAGTGAACAAAATACCTGGACAGAAAGTTTTAAAACATTTCATCCGCGAACCAAACCCATTTTTCTACCATTTTTGGTCATTCTTGAGAGCTTTTGGACGAGAATTGAAGGGGTTTTGACAAGAAGTGATTAGAGGTAAGTCCTATGAACTAAATACATGATTTTATTGAAGAATCATCCTTGAAATTTATGAAAACATAGCAAAATTGTAAGAAATTAGGGCTTGGAGGAAAAACTTTAAATTTGGGATTTGAAGGGCCATTTGTGGTCCGATTTGGGAGATGTTTATATGGTTAGACTCGTGAGAGTACGAGGGTTCTGAAAATGTAAAAATATTTCAATTCCGAGCCGATGGATTCAGGGGTATTTTGGTAATTTCACCCACTTTCGCGCCGTAGCTGTAATTTTATCATTGTAATTAGTTACTTGCGATGTTATTTATACTGTGTAATTGGTTTGACTAGATTCGGGTCACTCGGAGTCGGATATTCGCGGCAAGAGGGTTGTCTCTTAGCGGTTTTGTACCGGAATCGAGGTACGTGGCTTGTCTAACCTCGTGTGGGGGAACCTTTACCCCTAGGATATTATGTGATAGTTTAAATGCCTTGTACGCGAGGTGACGGGCGTGTACATGCGTTGGTTGTTGTAACTCACTTTACTTGAATTGTTCAATTCGTGATATTCCCGTTCTTAATTTATTAAATTGTGACATTTACCTGGTATTCGTTAGGGAAGCATGATTAGGTAGGATTTATCTGTCTAATTGCCTAATTGTCCTACTTGAACTTCTTGATAATTCTTGGCACTAGTCCTCGGTGAAGTTGTAGTTAAGCATATTATATTTTCCGTGTGCGTTTTCTTTAATTGTTGTGTTTGTGGACTGCGGGTTCAATTCCCGGAGATCCCAGGGCTGTGGGTTCGATTCCCGGAGACCCGGAGTGATATTGTTGTGGACTGCGGGTTCGATTCCGGAGATCCTGAGTTATTGAGATATGGACTGCGCGGGTTCGATTCCGGAGATCCCGAGATTTATTGAGATGTGGATCGCGGGTTCGATTCCCGGAGATCCCGAGATTTACTGAGACATGGGCCGCGAGTTCGATTCCCGAGACCCATGGGTACTGTCAACGGGACCGTGGGTTCAATTCCCACAGTGTGACTGGACTTGTTTTATCGAGTTGGTTACTTGTTGTTAGCCTAATTGTAGACGGTTGCGTAATCATTTAATTGTTGCTATTTCGGGATTTTTATCATTTAAACTCGCTTATTATTGTTATTTCCATCATATTATTGTTTTTCTCGGTAGGGCCCCGACCTTCCTCGTCACTACTCCATCGAGGTTAGTCTTGGCACTTACCGAGCACCGCCGTGGTGTACTCATGCTACTCTTCTGCACACTTTTGTTGTGCGGATCCGGGTACATCAGGACGAGGCTCACACCAGGTGATTCAGCAGCGCTTTGGGAGACCTCGAGGTATGATCCGCTACGTCCGCGGATCCGGAGGCCTTCCTTCTATTCTAGTGCTAGTAGATGTTTTTTTTTCCTTCATTCCGTTGTCAGATACTCTTTATACATAGAGCTACAGTTGTATGTACTCTTTTTTAGTCTGTGTTACCCGTGGGATTCCGGGTCTTGGTAGTGTTTTATACAATGTATTTGACGGGTGTATGTGCCAAGTGGCACGGATTACATTCCTTTTATCTCATTTCCCGCTAATTCTTATTAAATGTGCATAAACTTGTATATTCCGCAACGTGTTAGGCTTACCTAGTCGTGGAGACTGGGTGCCATCACGACATATTCATGATTGGTGAACTAGGGTCGTGACAAGTTGGTATCAGAGCTCTAGGTTCATAGGAGTCACGGGACACGGACCGGTTACTTAGAGTCTCGCTGATCGATACGGAGACGTCTGTATTTATCTACGAGGGGCTATGTAACCGTTTAGGAAACTCTTCATTTCTTTTGGATTCCTTGTCGTGCGACATTTTTGGCATCAAAAATCTAAACTATTGCTTTCTATTCTCTCACGGATGGTGAGGACACGAGCTACTCGCGACGATCAGGTACCCGCGCCCCCTGTTGCCGCCGTCAGAGGCCGGGGGCCGAGGTAGAGGACGAGGACGCGCCCGAGGTGCAGCCACAGCACCCGCGCGTGCTGCCGCTGAGGTGCCACAGGTAGACCAGGTTGGAGCGCAGGCACCTGGTACACCGACTACAGCTGCTACTACTCCAGCACTACAGGAGACCCTGGCCCAGTTCATGAGTATGTATACCACTTTAGCTCAGGCAGGACTGCTTCCTCTCGCTGCAGCTACATCTCAGGCCGGGGGAGGGGCCCAGACTCCCGCAGCCGCTACACCCGAGCAGCGAGTGCCAGTGGGACTGGTCCCAGAGATTATTGTTATGCCTCATGCCGCCCCAGCACAGCCCGGAGGTGGGCCAGTTGCCTTCGAAGACGAGCACCGTAGATTGGATAGGTTCAAGAAATATGATCCTCCAGTGTTCAGCGGTCTGGCTACAGATGATGCATTGGGTTTTTTGGAGGGGTGTCACCGTATTCTTCGCACCATGGGGATTGTGGAGACCGGCGGGGTTTCCTTCACTGCTTTTCAGTTTCGTGGGGCCGCTTATGATTGGTGCGCACGTACGAGTTGGATAGTCCGGAGGAGTCTGCTTCATTGACCTGGACGCAGTTTTCAGATCTATTTTGAGAGAGTTTGTTCCTCAGAGCCTTAGGGATTCTTGGCACTTGGAGTTTGAGCGGTTGCGACAGGGCTCCATGTCAGTATCGGAGTATGCTATCAGTTTCACCTGTCTCCCAGTCATGCACCAGCTTTGGTGGCCACGGTCCGGGAGAGGGTACAGAGATTTATTGAGGGCCTGATTCTGCCGATCTGATCCAGCATGGCCAGAGAGTTGGAGACAGATATATCTTATCAGCAGGCAGTGAGCATTGCCAGGAGGATCGAGAGTATGCTCTCTAGAGAGCGGGGAGAGAGGGAGGCCAAGAGGTCTCGTGAGTCGGTCCATTTCTCTGGTGCCCGCACTTCAGCAGCCGACCGTTTTGGCAGGGGTTATTCCGGTCATCCAGTTCACTCAGCATTGCCAGCAGCCGGTAGTACTCAAGCTCTTCCAACACCTCAGGAGCCTTATTATGCTCCCCCAGTTTCCAGTGCACCTCCTGCACGGGGTACCCCCCAGTTTCCAGTGCACCTCCCAGAGCTTGCTTTGAGTGCGGGGATACTCGCCATCTGGTTTGGGAGTGCCCCAGGCATATGAGGGGAGCACCTCTTCAATCTTTGCAGCCTCATCATGGTTCGCAGGGCCAGCAGGCCATCATTCCAGCCCCAGATGCCACTCTACCTGCCCAGCCAGCCAGGGGCGGGGATCAGGGTGCTAGAGGCAGCCCTTGAGAGAGGGGACATGCCAGATTCTATGCTATTCCTGATCGCGCCGTAGCTATTGCATCAGATTCTGTTATCATAGGTATTATTCTGGTTAGTCACAAAGAGGCATCGGTTCTATTCGATCCTAGTTCCACCTTTTCATATGTGTCCTCTTATTTTGCTTCTCATCTGGGTGTTCCTCGGGATTCTTTGAGTGCCCCCATTTATGTTTCCACTCCGGTGGGAGATTCTTTGGTTGTGGACCATGTATATCGGTCGTGTTTGGTTACCATTTGTGATTTTGAGACCAGAGCGGATCTATTGTTGCTCGGGATGGTCGATTTTGATATTATTCTGGGCATGGACTGGTTGTCGCACCATTATGTTATTCTTGATTGTCACGCCAAGACTGTGACGCTGGCTATGCCAGGCATTCCACGTATTGAGTGGAGTGGTACCCTAGATCACACCCCTAGCCGTGTTATTTCCTTTCTCGGAGCTCAACGTATGGTTGAGAAGGGGTGTGCAGCTTATCTAGCCTATGTGCGGGATGTCAGTATTGACACTCCCTCTATTGATTCTGTTCCTGTGGTACGTGACTTTGCTGATGTATTTCCAGCTGATCTCCCGGGCATGCCACCCGATAGAGATATTGATTTTGCCATTGATTTGTTGCCGGGCACTCAGCCCATTTCTATTCCACCGTACCGTATGGCTCCTCCTGAGTTGAAGGAGTTGAAGGAGTTGAAGGATCAGTTACAGGAGTTATTGGGCAAGGGTTTCATTCGACCCAGTGTTTCACCTTGGGGTGCTCCTGTGTTGTTTGTGAAGAAGAAGGACGGTTCTATGCGTATGTGTATTGACTATCGTCAGCTGAACAAGGTTACAGTGAAGAACCGGTATCCTTTGCCCCGTATTGATGATTTATTTGACCAGTTACAGGGCGCACATGTGTTTTCTAAGATTGATTTGCGCTCCGGGTATCACCAGCTGAAGATTCGGGAGCCAGATATCCCGAAGACTGCCTTCAGGACCCGGTATGGTCACTATGAGTTCCTCGTGATGTCATTTGGGCTGACTAATGCCCCAGCAGCCTTTATGCATTTGATGCACAGTGTGTTCAGGCCTTATCTGGACTCGTTCGTAATTGTTTTCATTGATGATATTCTAGTATATTCCCGGAGCCGGGAAGAGCACGAGCAGCATTTGAGGATAGTGCTTCAGATTCTGAGGGAGAAGCAGCTTTATGCCAAGTTCTCTAAATGTGAATTCTGGTTGAGTTCGGTGGCATTTTTGGGCCACGTGGTGTCGAGTGATGGTATTCGAGTAGATCCGAGGAAGGTGGAGGCCGTGCAGAGTTGGCCCAGACCCTCCTCCGCTACTGAGATTCGCAGTTTCCTTGGTTTGGCGGGCTATTACCGTCGTTTCGTAGAGGGGTTCTCTTCGATTGCAGCATCTATGACCAGATTGACCCAAAAGGGTGCCCCTTTCCAGTGGACAGACAAGTGTGAGGCGAGCTTTCAGAAGCTCAAGACAGCTTTGACTTCGGCCCCTATATTGATGTTGCCTACAGGTTCGGGGTCCTATACCGTATATTGTGATGCCTCACGAGTTGGACTCGGTGCGGTATTGATGCAGGACGGTAGGGTGATTGCCTACGCGTCGAGATAGCTGAAGGTGCATGAGAAGAATTACCCTGTTCATGATTTGGAGCTAGCTGCCATTGTTCACGCCTTGAAGATTTGGCGTCATTACTTATATGGGGTTCCTTGTGAGATCTACACTGATCACCGGAGCTTGCAGCACTTGCTTAAGCAGAAGGACCTGAATATGCATCAGAGGAGATGGTTGGAGCTACCGAAGGACTATGATATTACTATTCTCTATCATCCGGGCAAGGCTAATGTGGTTGCCGATGCCTTGAGTCGTCAGGTAGAGAGTTTGGGGAGTTTAGCATATCTACCAGTTTCAGAGAGGCCTATGGCGATGGATGTTCAAGCTCTAGCCAGGCAGTTTGTTAGATTGGATCTTTCGGAGCCCAGCCGGATTCCGGCATGTGTGGTTTCTCGGTCTTCTCTATTTAACCGCATCAGGGAGCGTCAGTTCGACGACCCTCATTCTGCTTGTCCTCCAGGATAGAGTTCGGCATGGTAATGCTCGAGATGTTACCATCAGAGATGATGGAGTTATGAGGATGCAGGGGCGCATTTGTGTGCCCAATGTAGATGATCTTCGAGAGCTGATTCTAGGAGAGGCCCATAGCTCGCGGTATTCCATCCATCCGGGAGCCGCGAAGATGTATCAGGACTTGAAACAGCATTACTGGTGGAGGCGGATGAAGAGGGATATAGTTGATTATGTTTCCGGATGCCTCAACTGCCAGCAGGTGAAGTATGAGCATCAGCGTCCGGGTGGATTGATGCAGCGAATTGAGATTCCCGAATGGAAATGGGAGCGCATTACCATGGACTTTGTATCTGGACTTCCACGGACGGTTAGGAAGTTTGATTCCATTTGGGTCATTGTGGATCGGCTGACCAAGTCCGCCCATTTTATACCGGTGAGCACTACATATTCATCGGAGCGACTGGCGGAGATCTATATCAGAGAGGTAGTTCGGCTGCATGGTATTCCAGTTTCCATCATTTCCGATAGAGGCACTCAGTTCACTTCACGGTTCTGGAGAGCTGTACAGCAGGAGTTAGGTACTCGGGTGGAGCTGAGCACAGCATTTCACCCCCAGACTGATGGGCAGTCCGAGCGCACTATTCGGATTTTGGAGGATATGCTCCGTGCGTGCGTGATTGAGTTTGGAGGTTCATGGGATCACTTCTTGCCACTGGCGGAGTTTGCTTATAACAACAACTACCAGTCTAGTATTCAGATGGCACCGTACGAGGCCCTATATGGTAGGAGGTGCAGGTCTCCCGTGGGTTGGTTCGAGCCGGGCGAGGCCAGGCTGCTAGGTATTGCTAGGTACTGATATGGCTATGGACAAGGTCAAG
Source organism: Nicotiana noctiflora (assembly GCA_032618575.1). Classification (NCBI taxonomy): domain Eukaryota; kingdom Viridiplantae; phylum Streptophyta; class Magnoliopsida; order Solanales; family Solanaceae; genus Nicotiana; species Nicotiana noctiflora. Next base: position 20,984 of record JASVEL010011882.1, on the reverse strand, counting down.
GTGATTCAGGACAGACTTCGTGCAGCCCAGTCTAGACAGAAGAGTTATGCGGACAAGAAAGTTCGCGATGTGGCTTTTATGGTCGGTGAGCGGGTTCTGCTTCGAGTCTCGCCCCTGAAGGGCGTTATGAGGTTTGGGAAGAAAGGGAAGCTAAGTCCTAGATTTATTGGCCCTTTTGAGATTTTGAGGCGTATTGGGGAGGTTGCTTATGAGTTGGCCTTACCTCCCAGTCTAGCCGGAGTTCACCCCGTATTTCATGTCTCCATGCTCCGGAGATACCATGGTGACCCGTCGCATGTGTTGGATTTCACTTCTGTTCAGCTAGACAAGGATCCGTCTTATGTTGAGGAGCCGGTAGCCATTCTAGACAGGCAGGTCAGAAAGCTAAGGTCAAAGAACATCGCTTTGGTAAAGGTTCAGGCGGGGCCAGCCGGTCGAGGAGGCGACTTGGGATACTGAGCAGGATATGCTCAGCCAGTACCCTCATCTTTTCACTACTCCAGATATGTTTTCTATGCTCGTTCGAGGACGAACGAATCTTTAAGTGTGGGAAGATGTAACGACCCGGCCGGTCGTTTTAGAAAATTATGCCCCAATCCCCAAATTAACTGTTCCCCTAAGTTCATTTCTGCTATTGTGGTTTGCCGGGAGAGTCGATTCTGAAATTTGGAGTATTTTGGGACACTTAGTCCCTAAATGAGAGCTTTAAAGTTAGAAAATGGCCCGTAGCCGGAACAGTGTTAAGACGACCTCGGAACGGAAATTTGATGGTTCCATTAGCTTCGTTAGGTGATTTTGGGGTTGGGAGCACGTTCACAAAGTATTTTAGAGGTTCGTAGCTCAATTAGGCTTGAAATGCCGAAGTTTGAAATTTTGGCGAATCCGAACGATAGGTGAGATTTTGATCCGGGGTCGGAATGGAATTCCGACAATTTCTGTAGCTTCGTTATGTGATTTTGGATATGTCCGCAAATTTTCAGGTCATTCGAACGTCGTTTGGTCGGGTTTTGGATCGAATGTGAAATTCGGAAAGTTTTAAGAAATTTTGGTTCGAATCCGTTGTAAATTGATAATTTTTGTGTTTATGGACGTGTTTGGATGATTGGAACAAGTTTGAATAAGGTTATAGGAAGTGTTGGTGTTTTTGGTTGAGGTCCCGGGGCCTCGGGTGAGTTTCGGGGTGGTTTCGGACCATTTCTAGGCCATTTTTCACTGCTGGTTTTTGGCTACAGCAGTGCTCTACGCGATCGCGGGGTATTGGTCGCGATCGCGGTGAGCAAAATCTGAGAAAAAAGCTAATGAACCGTGATCGCGTTGATTGCTTCGCGATCGCGAAGAAGAAAATTCTGTCGCGCAGGCCCTACTTTGGAAGATCATATCTTTTTATCTAAAAGGTATTTTGAGGTGATTCAAAAACGAAAGTTGTAGCCCATCGTATCTAGTTTTCAGAAAGATAAAGAAACCAACATTTGGAAATTGATAGTAAAATTTATGTATGTTACACTCTATGCTGTCCGAGAAGGATATCTAAAACACATAAATGGATTTGGAAGCTTGTATCTCGAAATGTATAAGGATTCAGGAAATGATCAACAAACGACAGTTATAGCTCTATGTGTCTAGTTTCCAGAACATCAAACCATTTGTTATTTGGAGTTGTGTGTAAAAAGTTATGACCATTTTACTGAAGCCTGTCCAGAGGAACTGGAAGTTGTTCACCGCGATCGCGAAGGGTAATTTTTGGGCCAGAATTTGTTCTCCGCGATCGCGAAGAATTTCCCGTGATCACAATGAACAAAATACCTGGACAGAAAGTTTTAAAACATTTCATCCGCGAACAAAACCCATTTTTCCACCATTTTTGGTCATTCTTGAGAGCTTTTGGACGAGAATTGAAGGGGTTTTGACAAGAAGTGATTAGAGGTAAGTCCTATGAACTAAATACATGATTTTATTGAAGAATCATCCTTGAAATTTATGAAAACATAGCAAAATTGTAAGAAATTAGGGCTTGGAGCAAAAACTTTAAACTTGGGATTTGAAGGGCCATTTGTGGTCCGATTTGGGAGATTTTTATATGGTTAGACTCGTGAGAGTACGAGGGTTCTGAAAATGTAAAAATATTTCAATTCCGAGCCGATGGATTCAGGGGTATTTTGGTCATTTCACCCACTTTCGCGCCGTAGCTGTAATTTTATCATTGTAATTAGTTACTTGTGATGTTATTTATACTGTTTGGTTTGACTAGATTCGGGTCACTCGGAGTCGGATATTCACGGCAAGAGGGTTGTCTCTTGGCGGTTTTGTACCGGAATCGAGGTAAGTGGCTTGTCTAACCTCATGTGGGGGAACCTTTACCCCTAGGATATTATGTGATAGTTTAAATGCCTTGTACGCGAGGTGACGGGCGTGTACATGCGCTGGTTGTTGTAACTCACTTTACTTGAATTGTTCAATTCGTGATATTCCCGTTCTTAATTTATTAAATTGTCACATTTACCTGGTATTCGTTAGGGAAGCATGATAAGGTAGGATTTGTCTGTCTAATTGCCTAATTGTCCTACTTGAACTTCTTGATAATTGTTGGCACTAGTCCTCGGTGAAGTTGTAGTTAAGCATATTATATTTTCCGTGTGCGTTTTCTTTAATTGTTGTGTTGGTGGACTGCGGGTTCAATTCCCGGAGATCCCAGGGTTGTGGGTTCGATTCCCGGAGATCCTGAGATTTACTGAGACATGGGCTGCGGGTTCGATTCCCGGAGACCCATGAGATTTACTGAGACATGGGCCGCGGGTTCGATTCCCGGAGACCCATGGGTACTGTCAATGGGACTGTGGGTTCAATTCCCACAGGTCCTGGACTTGTTTTATTGAGTTGGTTACTTGTTGTTAGCCTAATTGTAGACGGTTGCAGTAATCATTTAATTGTTGCTATTTCGGGATTTTTATCATTTAAACTGCTTATTATTGTTATTTCCATCATATTATTGTTTTTCTCAGTAGGGCCCTGACCTTCCTCGTCACTACTCCATCGAGGTTAGGCTTGGCACTTACTGAGTACCGCCGTGGTGTACTCATGCTACTCTTCTGCACACTTTTGTTGTGCAAATCCAGGTACATCAGGACAGGCTCACACCAGGTGATTCAGCAGCGCTTTGGGAGACCTCGAGGTATGATCTGCTACGTCCGCGGATCCGGAGGCCTTCTTTCTATTCTAGTGCTAGTAGATGTTTTTTTTTCCTTCATTCCGTTGTTAGATACTCTTTATACATAGAGCTACAGTTGTATGTACTCTTTTTTAGTCTGTGTTACCCGTGGGATTCCGGGTCTTGGTAGTGTTTTATACAGTGTATTTGACGGGTGTGTGTGCCAAGTGGCACGGATTACATTCCTTTTATCTCATTTCCCGCTAATTCTTATTAAATGTGCATAAACTTGTATATTCCGCAACGTGTTAGGCTTACCTAGTCGTGGAGACTGGGTGCCATCACGACATATTCACGATTGGTGAACTAGGGTCGTGACAGACAAATACATGGATTAGACCAAAGCGACTGGGTTCAGCCGAACCCACACCCAATGAGCTAGCTCTGCCACTGTCTGCATGCAAGCCTCTTTCAAACAAGGTATTTGTAATTGTAAAAAATAAGAAATGCTACAACCCGTAAAACATCTCATTAATAACCATAATTGCTCTCTCGGCGTACTTTAGAGCGCATGTGCTAAGGTACACCAACAACCATGGGGAGGAGACGACCAAAGAAAAACGCGATTGTAATTCCGATGAGTGATAGCGCAGGGACGAGCAACACAAAACCAGTGGAAATTCTTAACAGTGATCTAGGATAAGCTTAATGGAGCAATGGCCACCATTGTCAAATGTGACGGAAGCTGTCAAAACTCCATCAGAGAAACTTGCAAATGGTAGGAAAGGAACGAGTAACAGTATGATGATACATGCAAGAGCTAATACTAGCAAATCGGCTACTAATGGGCAAAATTGTGAGGTTGAATTGGGGGAAGCAGGGGATTAGGAGAAGGTAACTCATTCTACGAAGAGGTTGCCTGAAGTTGAGGCTAAGCAAGAGCAGAAACAATTGGCGAATCTATTTGCGGGATCGAATTATGCGGGTAAATGAATGGATCTGTCCTTTGTTGCACCTATTATTAAAAATGGCGAAATAACTGTTGAACTATGTAAGGAGGAGATAGAAGAGAAAACTCAGAAGTGGAAACTAGCTCTCATATTATATGTGGTTGGAGGTAGCCCAACAACAGGAGCCATGGAGAGGTACATTGCTTCAGTGTGGAATTATATTGCTAAACCTAAGGTTTATTTCCATAACGATGGCTATTTTGTGGTGAGATTTAATTCAATTGAATATAGGGATGCAGTTGTGTACTCATGGACACATATGTTGAATAACAAGCCTGTAATTGTGAAAGTACGGTCGGCTGAATTTGAATTCACAAAAGAGGTACTCCAAACAATACAAATGTGGGTCAAATATCCTAATCTGCCTTTGAATTGTTGGGGAAAAAATAGCATTAGGCAGAATCAGTAGTGGATTGGGAGTGCCCATTTATGCAGATGCTTGCACTACTCAAGTAGACAGAATTTCTTATGCAAGGGTTCTGATCGAAATGGATGTGACAAGGAGCTCCCTAAAGCTATAAAAGTGACAGACCCTAATGGTAGAGAGTTTATGCAGGAAGTTGCTTATGAATGGATACCAGAGTTCTGCACTACATGCATGCAGGTTGGTCACCAATGTAGAGGAGTTGAGCCTAATGTACCAGAAGGAAAGAATAAGTATGGGAAGCAGAAGCAGGCATGGCAATCCAAATTGACAACAAAAGCTCAGGAACCAGCAAAGGAAGTAGTGCAGATAGAGAAAAGCATAACTGAAAAGAATATTAGTACTAGTCCAGCAATTACAAGTACTTGTACTAGTAGTATAGGAAGTGGAAAAGGGAATGCGGAGCAGTGGCAGACTGTTATAGGGATATCCGCAGCAAGAAGTAGGGAAAGACAACTAACAAATGGAGTTAATGTCCTAAATGGATTTAACATACTTGCAGAGACCAACCTAGAGCTAGCCATCCCAAATCTGACTAAAAGAGCAATAGGAAGACAAAAGGGTGACGCAGGGCAAGAAGCAATACAACCTCTCTTCATACCATTATGAGGTTAGTAACTTGGAATATAAGGGCTCTAAATAAAACCCTTTGACAAAAAGAGGTTAAGAGGTCATTTGTAGTAGGAAAATAAGCATGATAGAATTGTTAGAGCATAAAATAAAAGAACAGAAGGTTGACTAGATCATAAAGAAGATTACTCCAGGATGGGAATATCTTGACAATTATGTTCATAGTAATAAACGAAGAATATGATTGATATGGGACACAACTGAGATAGGCTGGAAGGAGGTGAGTAGTACTGCTCAGACTATTCACGCAGAGGTAAATATCAGAAGATTCGATATGAGGTTTACATTAACTATTGTGTATGGGCTGCATAGTATTGAGGATAGAAGAAACATGTGGAGGGAATTGACTAGATTGCACACAATACAACAAGGACCGTGGTTAATGAGGGGGGACTTTAATACTATCATAGCAATGGAAGATAGGCCTATTAGTAGTGAGGTGCAGGAACAGGAAGTGAGAGACTTCAATGAATTTATAGAAAACACTGGAATCACAAATCTGAAGACTACTGGAAGAACATTTACATGGACAACTGGCCATACTTATAGAAGAATTGACATAGCCATGATTAATACTGAATGGATGTGGTTATACCACAGATGGAGGTTGTGGTTATGAACACCCACTATTCTGATCATTCACCATTGAGCTTCACATTGGATGAGGAAGAAATATTCAGTTCCAACCCCTTTAAATTTCTCAACCAACTAGCTAATCATCAAGACTTTTTACAGATATTAAAGGATGCATGGGAAAGGCCATAGGAACAATATAATCTGAAAAATGTATGGCAGAAATTGAAGAGGGTAAAGCAGGCTATGAAGGAGCTAAATAAAAATGAGTACAATGCTGTAGGGGATATGATCATGGAATGCAGGAAACAACTAGAAGATAAGCAGGAACAAATGAGAGATCCTGGAGAATGGATCTTCACTAGTAGCAGAAAAGGTAATGAAGGAGAAATTGGAGAAATGACTTAAAGTGGAGGAGAGCATATTGAAATAGAAATCTAGATTGAAATGGCTACAGATAGGAGATGGCAATACATCATATTTCTTTACATCTATGAAAAACATGTGAAGTCAAAACAAGATAAATAGGATAACAAGAGGAAATAGAAGCACATCACGAACAAAGAAGGATATTGAAGAAGAGGTGACATGGTTCTATTAGCAACTATTGGACTCCTCAGCAAATGAATTGCCACCTATTAACCATGCTATTATGAGAGATGGTCACTTGCTCAACAGACACCAACAATTGCTTCTAAATGCAGAGATTACCAGAAAAGCGATAGTACAGGCACTCCAAGGTATCAATTATAACAAAGCTCCAGGATATGATGGATTCAATGTTTTATTCTATAAAAACGCATGGCCAGTAGTGAGTGATACAATTATAGATGCAGTCATGGAGTTTTTTTGGCTAATCCTATATGTATAAACCTATTAATTGCACAACAGTGACCCTTATTCCTAAGGTAAAAAAATCCCTCTAAGATAATTGAATACGGGCCAATTTCATGATGCACAGTGGTGTACAAGATTATATCAAATATTCTGACCAATAGACTTCAAGGTGTAATGGATGGATTGGTGGATAAGAGTCAATCTGCATTTGTACCAGGTAGGCTCATAAGCGACAACATTATAATGAGCCATGAACTAGTTAAAGTCTATGGCAGAAGAGGTATTTTCCCCAAGTGTATGTTGAAGATATATATTTCGAACCGAAGAAATTATGACTCTGTTAACAATCCGCAAATCATAAATCCAAGTAAGGAATTCTGTTAACCCGGGAGAAGGTGTTTGGCATTCCTAGATCCCGTGGTTTTAGCACGGTCTCTCAACTGTTGTATTTGATTTTATTTGATTTCAAAACATGTTATAACCTATGTGCCTTTTATTAATAACCCGCTTTTATTATAAACAAAGTCTGTCATTTCCGGGTTTTGGGTGGTTTTGGGGTTTTGGCGTTTTGGGGTTTGGGGGTTGGGGTTTTGGTGTTGGGGGTTTGGGGTTTGGGTGTTTGGGGTTTGGGGTTTAGGGTTTGGGGTTTGGGGTTTAGGGTTTGTGGTTTGAGGTTTAGGGTTTGGGGTTTGGGGTAAGGTCGCGCTACTGACACATGTCCAGTAAAATGGTCATAACTTTCTATATAGACCTCCAAATGACGAACGGTTTATTGCGTTGGGAAATAGACTCAAATGGCTTTAATTTGATAGGTTGATTCTCACACAACTCCTAATATAACGGCAGATATGCTCGTTTAAAGTGAGGTCTTATGCACACTCATTTACAATTTTATCTATTATTAAAATTTTCCAACTTGGCTTAGACATAAGACTTTACACCTCGTACACTTGCTATCATATTTGTCAAAAAGATTCAACTTTGTTACTTCGTTGAAAAGCGTTGAATTGTCCTATGGACTTCCAAATCCAATTTCGGACACACGTCTTAGTCTGAAATCACCATACTAAGTTATTGACATTATTAAAATCACAATTTGGGGTCGCTTGCTCAAAAGTCAACTCTCCGATCAACTCTTTCCATTTGAGCTTCACAAATAAGATTTTGATTTTTCTTTGAATTTAACTCCGAATCTTACAAAGACCAAACTTGACCACACATGATAGTCATAATGTGTATTACAAAGCTTCTCAAGGTCTTCTGCCTTTGAACGGAAATGCAAAATTCTTAAACGAAAATTTGGGTCGTTACATTCTCCACCTCTTAAACAAACGTTCGTCCTCGAACGTACTAAGAATTATTCAAAAGACAGGATTCAAAATATATATGACACTGCCATCTCAATTGAGATTATTCCTTTCCTCCATATTTTTTTTCTTCTAAACTTTAAGACAAAATTTATTAATCTCAGATCCTTTTTCAAAAGGTCTAATTTCACATCACCACACAGTATTATTCTCATGTCAACACACATGAACTTTTAATGGAGCTTACCTTTTCCCCCACTTAGGGTTATTCGTCCTCAAATACACAATGCATATATTTCCTAGCACATCTCAATATTCCAAAAATATTCTATCTCCCAAATTTTTTAGAAATTTCGGCAGAGTCTCCCCTATACTCGGGACTATCCACCTGTCAGAGTAACACCCAAACAACTCATAATAATACATTCATAACTCAACAATGCCCCACAATGTATATGTCGATAACACTATTCTCTGCATTACAAGCGTGACATTATAATAAAGATATATGGACATGAAACACATCATATTTATGACCATAACCACATCTCTGGTCTTAATAGTTATTCATGATCGATTACAAATTGCTAGCTAATCTCATGCTAACCTAAAATCTCGTTTCAAACCTCCATTTTCTAATAACTAGGCATGACATCAAAATTAATTATTCGAATTAACGAGTCACATTTAATGCCACCTGGGCACTTATCTTGTGGGAAATAACTCTTTAGTTACAATACAAGAATTTTCAAATAAGCCTCATAGGCATACTCCTTATAGGTACTATAGTACCATTTTTTTAATTTCACAAGGGAGAAATTTAAATTCATAAATTTTTTACAACAAGGACCTCGTCCTTTTATAACATCCACTGCAGCCTGTAGCTGGTTTAAATATTTCACATCATAAAAAAAATATGAGGATCTCATTCTCAACTCCGTACCACAAGTAATATGCACATCGTGCCAACTGAAAAGTTTTCATTTCCTTTCTTTTTCTTCTAAATAAATTCCGTCAAACAAAACCAAAACATATAATGAACCCTCACACCCATAGGGAACAAAATTTCACAATTTAAATCAGTTTTCTAAGAAATCTCATCAAACCCCCATCATAACTATTTTTAGTGACTAACACATAATGATAAACATAGTTAACTTTATATAATATCCCAACAGGAGTATTCACATAATTTAGATTCAAAAGCTCACTCATGATTGGAGCAAATTAGGACGACTTATCTCTATACCCAAAACAGAATCATGTTGCGAAAATTGTTACTTAATAATAACTCGAGGTCATACTTATAATGACACCATCAGGTGTAGCGACCTCAGCTATACCAAAGCAAATATATCAATGGGTCGGGCCTCCACATCTTAGGCGCCATCTACCGGCTTTTCCTCCACCCCTACTTGGTAGTGTATGTAGAGTAGTAACTATAATAGAGTACGTGGCACGTGTGTTCTGATGGAACAAATTTCTCCCATGTCTGAGACAATTTTATCATGATGTTCCTAGTATCACAATATTCATTACAACCAACCTGTGGTCCAACATATCTTACTGAGTCTATGTCGGATAATTAGGATAACCATTGTAGGAATCCCATGCCACTGGTACATTAAACGATGACTGCCCCCACGCAAGTGTTGTGATTAACTTAAGCACTACGAGTATGCTGAATATGTTTCCATGACCCCGTTGATACTAAAATGTAGGATTATTACGGATGCAGGAATAACTCAAGTCTCATTATAATCCCGTTAAAATCTTAGCTCTTGATCATATACAAGTTTTGGAGAACCTTTCAATACCACATAAATACATCTCGGGTCAAAATTGGTATAACACATGATCTCGCAATCTTATCGTTGATAATTGACTTTTCTCACTGGGTATGAAATCATAAGACATATTTTCGATGATCCACAATGATAACCTTCACAACTCATATAAGTCAATTAGACGTCGGGGCTCATTTTGCCCCTACATGATTCACTGAGTGATCTCTCAATACTTTCGCATCATCAATCTTGGCAACACGTGGTAAGAGTGATTTAGCAATCTTGGCTCCCTTATAACCCCTTTGGGGTACCACTGACCATTGGTGCATAATTATTATCGATTGTGCAATTTCATACACGAGTGGATGTAACACAACATAAGTTATATAATTTAAGTTGAATAAATGTTGCACGATAAGAAATGAAACAAGTGAGGTTATCCTAATAGTTTTGTAGCCTCTCGAAGATAAGTACTGAAGTCTTCGTACCGATCTCCTTGTAGCACCTATGAACCTAGAGCTCTGATACCAACTTGTCACGACCCAAAAATCCTGCCGAAACCTAGTCTTCAAACTAGGTAAGCCTAACATAAACCGAAATAATATTGATACTTATTAACTTTAACTGAACTTTCTCTAAATGATTTACAATTCCCAAAACCGGTAGTACAAGTCACAAGCCTTTCTAAAAGTATCTACACATTATAATTACATCACTATTCCGAATCAAAGGGAATGAATGGAAATAAGTACAATTGAAGGTGACTCTGAGGACTGCGAACGCTATAGCAGGTTTACCTTGAGTGTCCACCGCAACGAATAGCTACCATCGATCAAATACTTCGATCTGTACACAAAAATGTACAAAAGTGTAGTATCAGCACCACCGACCCCATGTGCTGGTAAGTGTCTAGCCTACCCCGGCGAAGTAGTGACGAGGCTTAGACCAGACACTCACATAAACCTGTGTAGTTTATAACGTACAAAATAATAGGAAGCAAATTACAATAATGACAATAATGATCTACTGGAGATATAATAGCTGGCAACAAGAACACCACAAATGCTTCTCAACAAATAATAAATACAAGTGCAATCAATGTGCTGGTAAGTGTCTAGCCTACCCCGGTGAAGTAGTGACGAGGCTAGAACGAGACACTCACATAAACCTGTGCAGTTTATAACGTACAAAATAATAGGAAGTAAATTATAATAATAGCAATAATGATTTACCAGAGATATAATAGCTGGCAACAAGAACACCATAAATTCTTCTCAACAAATAATAAATACAAGTGCAATCAATTAATCGTGTCTTTCAAAGATAAATACTTCGCCTATAAATCCTCAAAGTAATAATCTCTAGGATAATATGCTTTCAATAATATGTTTCGAATATATTTCCTTCAAATAAGTATCTTTCGAATATAATTCTTTTGGGTAAAGGTCACATTGTGACATCTCATTTCAAAATCATAATAATATAGGTCTCGGCCCACTTTTATATTTTTATTTTTTCCGGCATCTCGTGCCCATATTTATATTTCAACCGCATGGACAACTCATGTCCAATTAAACAAAACTATAATGTTTTCCCCGGCACCTTGTGCCAACATATTTCTATTTCATATTGCACAACAATATTCTCTTATTACTCAGTTCACAAGGTCCATGACCCAATATATATACATATATATAAATGCAGTGAAATACTTCAGACACTGTAGGTTTTAACACGAAGGGTCACAACAGTAAAAGAATTCAAACATTTTAATCACTTAAATTGATAATCACAAATAAATACAGCAGTAGAAAGTGCACGGCATCACCATTATAAGGAATCAAAATCTAGCCACTAACAAGAATAAGGAAAACAACGGCAGATTTCACTTTTAGATCACATCTCGTTGCAAGAGCAAACTGTTCCAATCTTATTTAATATAGTTGCAGCGTCCAACCCGATCCCATTTCATTTTGTATCTTATGGTAGGCGCACCACTCGCTCCCAATTAAATATAATCTCATTTATCAATATGTCACCGGCAACTATGGCCAATAACAGTACATAATAGGCTACCGACAACGATGGCCAATGCGGACAATCATATAAATTGTGGTTGGCGTGCCACACGATCCCATTTCTTGATATATAAGTGGTCGGCGTACCATACGATCCCATTTCTCAATATATAAATGGTCGGCGTGCCACATGATCCAATTTCTTGATATATAAGTAGTCGGCATGCTACATGATCCCATTTCTTAATATATAAGTGGTCAGCATGCCGCACAATCCCATTTTTTAATATATAAGTGGTCGGCGTGCAACACGATCCCATTTCTTCATATATAAGTGGTCGGCGTGCCACACGATCCCATTTCCTAATATATAAGTGGTCAGCGTGCCACACGATCCTATTTCTTGATATATAAGTGCTCGGCGTGCCACACGATCCCATTTCTTGATATATAAGTGGTCGGCGTGCCACATGTTCCCATTTCTTAAAATATAAATGGTCGGCATGCCACACGATCCCATTTCTTAATATATTTCCGGCATGAAACCAATAATAACTAATAAACAATATATATATATATATATATATATATATATATATATATATATATATATATATATATTACCGGTGTGAAACCAATAATCTTTAAATCAATAGTATATATTACCAACAAAGAAGAACCAGCTATAACCAAACTTATGAATTTCTATTTAACACAATTGATACAATTACTCAGTCATAACAATTACTTGCTCAGCTTCAAAGATCTTCAAACAAGTTCTCATAAGCATCAAATAAGAATACATCAATTTAGCAATTTAGGACTCATGATCATGCTCGACCCTCAATGTATAGATACTCGTCACCATGCCTATACGTCGGACACAACACATAACAAGTAGCAATTGTACTCAATTCCTATTCCCTCGAGCTAGGTTACACCAAACACTTACCTCGCTTTGCAACAAATTCAAAATTTCCAATAAGCCTTTGCCCCGCAAATTAGTCTGAAGCTTCAAATCTAGTCATAGTAATTCAATATACTCAATATAAATCGTACGAATTAATTCCATATGAAATTACTAATATTTCAGAAATTCTAACAACTTCAATCTATTTAGAATCATACAAAAGTGCATCACAATTAGGAGGATATTTATGGGTTTACCTCTTTTGGGCATTTCATCAAATACTATGTATGTACATTTGACTACATCTCTTAACCATGGAATTAGTTCATCCAACTACTACAATTTACCAACAATTCATCCCACCATTATTCTTTAACATCTTACACTCCTTATATCACTTGTGCGATCAACCATTCACATCCAACCAACAAGATTCCATCAAATAATTAACTTTCAATCTCTACAATGGGTATTAATTTAAATTGAGAATATATGGCTTCCAATCACTATAACATAGGTTGTAATGCATGATTCATACTCATAGTTCTATAATAACACCATATACTCAAGTCTAAGGTGTAGGATTACCTTTTGTAGACCATATCTTGAAAGATAGCTTTGGGGTGTTCTTGAGGTTTTGAAGAATCCTATGAAATCCATCCAAAATCATGTTGTAACTAGTAATTGAGAAGTGAAATCTCCATGAAAACACACTTCAAAACTTACCTTAGGAGTGCAATTGGGTGCCCTGGTCGAATTGGGGGGTGTTAGGGAAGGCCCTAGGCTTGAGAAATGACTCAAAGTCCGTCATTTTCGGGTTTTGGGGTTTTGGGGTTTTGGGGGTTGGGGGTTTGGGTTTGGGGTTGTGGGTTTGGGGGTTTCGGGTTGGGGGTTTGGGGGTTTGGGGGTTCGGGATTTGGGATTTGGGGTTTGGGGTTTGGTTTTGGGATTTGGGGTTTGGGGTTTGGTGTTTGGGGTTTGATGGTTTGGGGTAAGGTCGCGCTACTGACACATGTCCAGGTTAATGGTCATAACTTTCTGTATAGACCTCCAAATGAGGAACGGTTTGTTGCTTTGGAAACTAGACTCAAACGGCTGATCCTCACACAACTCCTAACATAACTCATTTACAATTTCGTCTGTTATGAAAGTTTTCCAAATTGGCTTAGACATAGGACTTTACCCCTCGTACACTTGCTATCATATTCGTCAAAAAGCTTCAACTTTCTTACTTCGTCGAAAATCGTTGAATTGTCCTATGGACTTCCAAATCCAATTTCGGACACACGTCTAAGTCTGAAATCATCATGCGAAGCTATTGACATTATTAAAATCCCAATTTGGGGTCGCTTGCTCCAAAGTCAACTCTCCGATCACCTATTTCCATTTGAGCTTCACAAATAAGATTTTGATTTATCTTTGAATTTAACTCCGAATCTTACAACGAACAAACTTGACCACACATGATAGTCATAATGTGTATTACGAAGCTTCTCAAGATCTTTTTCCTTTGAACGGAAATGCAAAATTCTTGAATGAAAATTTGGGTCGTTACATTCTCCACCTCTTAAACAAACGTTCGTCCTCGAATGTATAAGAATTATTCGAAAGACCGCATTCAAAATATGTATGACAATGCCATCTCAATTGACATTATTCCTTTCCTCCATATTTTGTTTTCTTTTAAACTTTAAGACCAGATTTCTTAAACTCATATCCTTTTTCAAAAGGTCTAATTTTAACATCACCACACAGTATTATTCTCATGTCAACACACATGAACTTTTAATGGTGCTTACCTTTTCCCCCACTTAGGGTTATTCGTCCTCAAATACACAGTGTATATATTTCCTCGCACATCTCAATATTCCAAAAATATTCTATCTCCCAAATTTTTCAGAAATTTTAGCAGAGTTTCTCCTGTACTCGGGACTATCCACCTGTCAGAGTAACACCCAAACAACTCATAATAATACATTTATAACTCAACAATGCCCCACAATGTATATGTCGATAACACTATTCTCAGCATTACAAGCGTGACATTATAATAAAGATATATGGACATGAAACACATCAGATTTATGACCATAACCACATCTCTGGTCTTAATAGTTATTCATGATCGATTACAAATTGCTAGCTAATCTCATGCTAACCAAAAATCTCTTTTCAAACCTCCATTTTCTAACAACGAGGCATGATGACCTCAAAAGTAATTATTCGAATTAACGAGTCACATTTAATGCCACCTGGGCACTTATCTTGTGGGAAGTAGCTCTATAGTTACAATACAAGAATTTTCAAATAAGCCTCATAGGCATACTCAAGGGAGAACTTTAAATTCATAAATTTTTCACAACAAGGACCTCGTGCTTTTATAACATCCACTGCAGCCTATAGCTAGTTTAAATATCTCATATCATAAAAAAATATGAGGATCTCGTTCTCAACTCCGTACCACAAGTAATATGCACATCGTGCCAACTGAAAATTTTTCATTTTCTTTTTTTTCTTCTAAATAAATTCCGTCAAACAAAACCACAACATATAATGAACCCTCACACCGATAGGGAATAATATTTCACAATATAAATGAGTTTTCTTTAAATCACATCAAACCCACATCATAACTATTTTTAGTGACTAACATATAATGATAGACATAGTTAACTTTATATAATATCCCAACAGGAGTATTCACATAAGTTAATTTAAGATTACGAAGCTCACTTATGATTGGAGCAAATTAGGACGACTTATCACTATACCCAAAAGCGAATCATGTTACGAAAATTGTTACTTTATAATAACTCGAGATCATACGTTTAATGACAAAATCAGGTGTAGCGACCTCAGCTATACCAAACAAAATATATCAATGGGTCGGGCCTCCACATCTTAGGCGCCATCTACAAGCTTTTCCTCCACCCCTACTTGGTAGTGTATGTAGAGTAGTAACTATAATAGTGTACGTGGCACGTGTGCTCTGATGGAACATATTTCTCCCATGTCTGAGACAATTTTATCATGATGTTCCTAGTATCACAATATTCATTACAACTAACATGTGGTCCAACATCTTACTGAGTCTATGTCAGATAACTAGGATAACCATTATAGGAATCCCATGCCATTGGTTCATTAAAAGATGACTGCCCTATGCTAGTGTTGTGATTAACTTAAGCACTACGAGTATGCTGAATATCTTTCCATGACCCCGTTGATACTGAAATGTAGGATTATTACGGATGCGGGAATATCTCAAGGCTCATTATAATCCCACATCATAACTATTTTTAGTGACTAACACATAATGATAGTCATAGTTAACTTTATATAATATCCCAACAGGAGTATTCACATAAGTTAATTTAAGATTACGAAGCTCACTCATGATTGGAGAAAATTAGGACGACTTATCGCTATACCCAAAATCGAATCATGTTACGAAAATTGTTACTTTATAATAACTTGAGATCATACGTTTAATGACAAAATCCGGTGTAGCGACCTCAGCTATGCCAAACAAAATATATCAATGGGTCGGGCCTCCACATCTTAGGCGCCATCTACAGGATTTTCCTCCACCCCTACTTGGTAGTGTATGTAGTGTAGTAACTATAACAGAGTATGTGGCACGTGTGCTCTGATGGAACATATTTCTCCCATGTCTGAGAAAATTTTATCATGATGTTCCTAGTATCACAATATTCATTACAACTAACAAGTGGTCCAACATCTTACCGAGTCTATGTCGGATAACTAGGATAACCATTATAGGAATCCCATGCCACTGGATCATTAAAAGATGACTGCCCCACGCGAGTGTTGTGATTAACTTAAGCACTACGAGTATGTTGAATATGTTTCCATGACCCCATTGATACTGAAATGTAGGATTATTACGGATGCGGGAATATCTCAAGTCTCATTATGATCCCGTTCAAATCTTAGCTCTTGATGATATACAAGGTTTGGAGAACCTTTCAATACCATATAAATACATCTCGGGTCAAAATTAGTATAACACATGATCTCGCAATCTTATCGTTGATAATTGAATTTTCTCACTGGGTGTGAAATCATATGAAATATTCTCGATGATCCACTATGTTAACCTTTTCAACTCATATAAGTCAACTAGACGTTGGGGCTCATTGCACCCCTACATGATACACTGAGTGATCGCTCAGTACTTTCGCATCATCAATCTTGGCAACACGTGGTAAGAGTGATTTAGCAATCTTGGATCCCTTATAACCTCTTTGTGGTACCATTGACCATTGGTGTATAATTATTATCGATTACGCAATTTCATACACGAGTGGACGTAAAACAACATAAGCTATATAATTTAAGTTGAATAATCACTGCACGATAAGGAGTGAAAGAAGTGAGGTGTGATGACCCGGCCCGTCATCATGTGAGTTATGACCCTGTTTTCCCCGTTATATGCTTGTTCATGTTTCAATATGTATGTTTGGTAAGTTTGATTCAATTTGGATTGAGTTTGGTTGGAAATGAGATAAATAGTCTCTTAAAAGAAGGAATAGTTGGGAAAAATCAACTGGATGTTGACTTGTGAGTTAGAGAGCTCGGAATCGAATTCTAATGATTATGTTAGCTCCGGGAGGTCATTTGTGGCTTAGGAGAGTGATCAAAATTGAATTTGGAGGTCCGGTGTAGTTTTAGTCTTGAATTCGCTAAGGTTGAATTTTGGCGAAATCCGAACGGTAGGTGAGATTTTGATCCAAGAGTCAGAATGGAATTCTGACAGTTGTAGTGGCTCAGTTAGGTGATTTTGGATATGCTTGCAAATATTTAGGTCATTCGGACATCGTTTGGTCAGGTTTTTGATCGAATGTTGGTTCCATAAGGTTTAGATGAAACACAGGCTTGAATTCCCCCGGATTCAATGATTTCCGTGTTTAAGGGCGTGTTTTTATGATTGGAAAAAGTTTGAATCGTGTTATAGAGTAAGTTGGAGGTTTTCGTTGGGGTCCCGGGGGCCTCGGGATGAATCCGGGGGTCCAAACGGACCATTTCTTCAATTTTGGAACTGCTGTTGGCTGCTGGGTTTTGTTGCAGAAAGATACTCTATGCGATCGCATAGAGGTGATGCGATTGAATAGAAAAATGAAATTGAGCCCCCGAGTTGTTCTATGCGATTGCGTATAAGGAGATGCGACCTCACAGGTATGGAACCTGATACTCTGCGATCGCAGGGCTACTTGTGTGAACGCATATGGTAATGTGGCCCTGGGTCCCTGGAAGCCAATTGTTCTATGCGATTGCGGGGATAGTTTGCGATCGCATAGTAGTAATTTGGAGCCTAGACAAAATGTTCTACGCGATGGCATTGGGGGTGTGCGATCGCATATCATTAAATAATTCTAGCAAATATTTGTTCTATGCGTTCGCAATGATGGGATGCGATCGCATAGTGTAATTACCTGGGCGGACAGACCTGTTATAACATTTCCACTTGCAAGGGCTTTCATATTTCATCAAGTTTGGGTAAACTTTGAGAGCTACGAGATGGTAAATTACATGGATTTCATCGGGAAAACATTAGAGGTAAGTTTTATGATCTAAATACGTGTTTTTTATCTTAGAATCTTCCTCTATTTCACTGAAATAGGAAGAATTAATGGGGGATTATTGCCCTAAGCCTGGGTTATGGTAAAACGTTAATTTGAATGGGCAAACGGAGTCCGATTTTGATAAAATTTATATGTATGGACTCGTGTTGAGATAAGGATTCCGAAAATGTAACTTTTGTAATTTTTCAAGAAACGTACCAAAAGTCAGATTTTGACAACTTCGTAGGTTTTGGTGTAAATCGAGTTATTTCGATTGGGTTATGTCTAATTAAACTATATTGATGTATTCTCATTGATTTTGAGCATATTTGACATCCAAGGAAAATGATTTCCGTGGAAAGCGCAAAGCGAGCTAGGACTTCTACCAGTTCAAGGTGAGTGATGGTAGTAAATGATATACTGACGGTTTCAAACCCCGTACTTGCACTATACAGTGCTATGCTGGGCTGGGATGAAACACGCGTCGTGTGACGAGCTAGGTAGCATTGTGACTGGGGATTTGGACTTGGTCCTTCCCAATTGATAGTATACTATTTATCATGATTGAGATTGAGCTTATAACTGTGTAATTGGGCTAGTAGCCATTTTTAGGGCCTCGTGCCGATCTGTAGTGTATTAGGGTAGCCTGTAGAGCTAGGTGACCCTTACGTCATGTGGGATACATACACTTAGCCATAATTATAGTTGTATAGCATATTATGATTCAGTACTAGATGTGTACTTTGAGAGAGACTGCCTAGGGTGGGATTCCCTGTTCTAGCTGAGTGGGCGTGAGAGGTCAAGTCTATATTGAATGAGACAGGGTCGAGGACCGACTGTGAGATATTATATATATCTGTATTGGATCGGGCTGCATGCTGCATAACTATATATATTTGATCGGACTGCACGCCGCAGTAATATACATGTGGATCGGACTGCACGCCGCAGTATTATTGCTCTTGGGCTGTAGGAGCTCTTCGGAGTCTGCACATATTCCCAGTGAGCGCTATTATATATTGTTGGATCGGGCTACACACTGCAGCAATTATCTATATATATATATATATATATATAGTATGTATATATATATGTGTGTGTGTGTGTGTGTGTGTGACGACCCAAAGGGTCATCGCCTATTTTCCTCACTTGTTTTGCACTTTCGAGGCCTTGAAAACCTCATTCTATGTTGCCTCGATTTATGTGCATCATCCGGGCATGTAGCCAGAAAGAGTTTGTGATAGAATATATGAATTCTATGAGAAATTTGATGAAAAATGATATTAATATTGATATGGTTGACTTCGGTCAACATTATTGGTAAATGGACCCGGACCCGAGATCGGACGGTCCCGGAAGGTCCGTAGGAATATATGGGATGCGTCCGGAGTCGAATTCTGAGGCCTAGAGCCTAAGTTATGGATTTTTCTGTGAAATTGTTTTTGCTGTAATTATTAAAGGAAAAGGAATTAAATGACCTTGGTATCGGGCTCGTATTTTGGTTCCGACGCCCGGTACAAGTCTTAAATATTATATATGTGCTTTCTGCAAAGTTTGATGACATTTAGATGCCGTTTGATGTGTTTTGAACATTGAGTTCCAAATTTGAAAGTTATGAAACTAAAAAGGATGATAATTATGAACTTGAGGTTTGATTTGATGAAATCGATGTTATATTGGCGATGTGATCGCACGAGCAAGTTTATAACATGTTTTTGATGTTGTATACATGTTTGGTTTGGAGCCCGGGGGGCTCGGGTAAAGATTTGATAGGATGTTGGATCAAACTCTGAAATTTTACACAGCTGGTTTTTTACCCAGCTGGTATCTTTGCAAATTCGAAGATTTTCTCGCAATCGCGAGAGGTCCTAGATTAGCCCTGGTTCGCAAGTGCGAACCAGACTTCGCAAATGCGAAGTTGGCAGGGGTGTGCAGTGGTTCACAAATGCGAACTTAACCTCGCAAATGCAAGGCCTTCAATGATCCGCCTGGCTTTGCAAATGCGAAGCCATCGTCGCAAATGCGAAGGCCTCTTTGACCCAGCCTTGTTCGCAAATGCGAACCTTTTCTCGCAAATGCGATAGTTACAGACCCAGACCTGTAGTGTTCGCAATTGCGAACAAATGTTTGCAATTGCGATATCCGCAGCTGTGCAATTTTATACTTAAACGAATTTTTCAGTTCTTTCTTCATTATTTCAAAAGCCCACACACCACACACAAACCCTCAAGAGCAATTTCACTCCAAAGCAATTGTAAATCACTTTTTACTTAATTCTTTCAATTCCTAACAACATTAAACATGTTTTTCAATAGAAATCAAAGGTTTTCATGGTAGAAATAGTTGTTTTTGGGTAGAACCTAGGGTTTTCATGAATTGCGGAATTGGACCTCGAATTGAGGTCTGATTTTGAAACAAATCATATATTTGAACTCGTGGGGTAATGGGTAACCGGATTTTGGTCCGAACCCCGGGTTTCGACCACGTGGGGCCAGGGGTGTTTTGGGAAATTTTGGGGTAAACTTTAAGAAAACCATTTTTAAGCATTCAAACTAAGTTATATAGTATTTATTAATGTAAAGGAATCAATTATGATTAGATTTGAGCAAGTTGAAAGCGGAAATTCGGGGTAAAGCTATAGTTGAAGGATAATTTGGACTTCAAGGCTAGAGGTAAGTGTTTGTTCTATCCTAGCTTAAGGGAATAGGATTATGTGCTATGTGCTATGTGATCGAGTGCGGTGTATGGGCTGTGGTGA
>JASVEL010011881.1:0-78027 GCA_032618575.1 Nicotiana noctiflora | reverse complement strand
ACGAGCATCCATACACTGGCATCTAGCATGACCGTGAGTCGTTGTTGATACTTGTTGTGAGATATCTTAAAGATGAATTGTTGAACCCTTACCAGGTTGTGGAATTGTACACTATTTTCCCCTGTCGGGATTTGTTTTAAAGTGAGTTATTGTTTTCCCTTGCCGGGACCTTGTTGTGATGATTGTTGTGTCCCTTGCTGGGATGGTTCTTGATTATTGTTTTCATTCTTTGCCCTTAACCGTGATTGTTATTTGGGTGAGGAAGAGTGATAATGCACAAAGGGTGATGTCGTGCCTTGTTTTACTGATTTTTGCACGAAGGTTAATGCCGTGCCTTATGTTATTGATTATGCACAAAGGATAATGAAGTACCTTGTGTTATTGATTATGCACGAATGATCATGCTGTGCCTTGTTATTGATTATGCACGAAGGAACATGCCGTGCCTTGTGATATTGATTATGCACGAAGGGTAATGCCGTGCCTTGTTATTGAACCATGCACGAAGGATCATGCCTTGCCATGGATGTGAGAATGAGAGTAAAAGCACGAAGGGTGATGCCGTGCACTTTATTTACATATTTGGTGAGGATGAGAGTAAAAGCACGAAGGGGGATGCCGTGCAACTATTTGTTTGATATTAACTGTTTCCATTATACTCTGTTTTCCGTTGTTGACTTAATAACTGTTGTTAACTGTGGAGTTTTCCTCTTATGATATTTCTTGATGAATTTGTTACTTGATATTCCTTATTATCTTGTTGGTGTACATATGTATATAGAAATGCACAGGTTTATATGAGTGTCTGGTCCTAGGCATGTCAGTACTTCGCCCGGAAAGGCCAGGCACTTACCAGCACATGGGGTCGGATTGTGCTCATACTGCACTTCTGTGCGTTTTTGCACAGGTCCAGGTTTGATCAGGAGCAGTAGCAGTAGAGTCTTGCGTGGGAGTTGAGCACTTTGAGACTGAGGTAGCTTGCAAGCGTCCGCAGACCCGGCGTCTCTTCCACTTATTTATATTATTTATCTATAGTCTCATTATTCCGAGACAAATAGATTTATGTTATTTCCTTCAGAATTTTATGTGTAGTATTCAGAAGTGGTTCGTTAGTTGGTGACTCCACGTCTTGGGTAGAGGATTTCATTAGTGTTTTACCTTGGTATTTCTTAATTTTACTTTGAATGTCTTCCGCATTTATTAAACTTACTATTATCTCTCTTGTTATTAAAAATAAGTATGAAATAATGATAGAAACATGATAATGTTCAATGTAGTGGCTAGCCTAGCTACCACGAGTAGGCGCCATCACAATCCCGATGTTGGGGGGAAAAATCCGGGTCGTGACAAGTTGGTATCAGAGCTCTAGGTTACATAGGTCTCACCACTCACAAACAAGCTTAGTAGAGTTTGAGAGGTAGGTACGAAGACGTCTGTGCTTGTCTCCAGAGTCTATTGAGTTATGTAAGAGTCTCTCATTTGTTCCTTCTTATCGTGCGATTTGTTCCTCAAATACGGATTGAATTTCTACTCTGTCCTTTCACAGATGGTGAGGACATGCGCTTCTTCGTCCGCTGACCAGCAGCCTGAGCCCCAGGCAGCTCCCATGAGGGGCAGGGGCCGAGGCCATATCATAGGCCGTGGTAGGGGCAGAGCTCAGCCCCCGGCAGCTATTCCAGAGGTGGAGCCTCATATTAAGACTGGTGAGGAGGTTCCAGTCCCAGCAGCTTCTGTGGGCCCAGCTCAGGTCCCAGGAGAAACTTTATTTACCCCAGATCTTCGGGAGGCTCTGGTTAGGATAGCGGGTTTTACGGACAACGTTGCAAGAACGGGCTTACTACCAGCAGCACCATCCGCTTCTCAGGCTATAGGGGGGCCCAGACTCCTGTTGCTCGTACTCCAGAGCCAGAAGCTCCTCAGCCTCAGGCACCAGTGGTTCAGCCAGCTGTGGCCACTCAGTCAGGTACCACAGCTCAGGCCGAAGATGGAGCAGCCATGACTTCTGATTCTTTTTGGAGACTTGATCGGTTCTCTAAGCTATTTACCACTACATTCAGTGGAACCACATCAGAGGATCCTCATGACTTCTTATTCAGTTGCCATGAGATTCTCAAGACTATGGGGATCGTGGATACAAACGGAGTTGACTTCTGTACTTTCAGGCTTACAGGATCCGCCAAGACTTGGTGGAGAGATTATTGCTTGACTCGACCGGCAGGGTCCCCAGCTTTATTATGGGATCAGTTTGCGGGACTATTTATGGAGAAGTTTCTCCCTGCTACTCAGCGGGATGCACTTCGGAGGTAGTTTGAGCGTCTCCAGCAGGGTACTATGACTGTCACTCAATATGAGACGAGATTTTTTGATCCGGCACGTCATGCAGTGGAGATACTCCCCACAGAGCGGGAGAGGGTCCGCATGTTCATATATAGGCTTAATCAGCTAATTAGACTTTAGATGGCTGTGGGAGTGGGGAGTAATATATCTTTTCAGGAGGCAGCTAATGCAGCACGTAGAGTTGAGATGGCTCTTGCTCGGGGAGGTGGTTATCCTTCAAACAAGAGGCCTCGTCATTTTGGCAGATTCAGTGGTTTTTCTTTTGTGGGCATGGAATCTTTTGATAGGGGCCAGTCTTCCAGACCTTTTCATTCCACCCTTCAGGCTTCACGGGGTGGACCGGGTGGTCGTGGGTTTTGTGAGCAGTATTCAGATCAGCCTCCTATTTGTGCTCAGCCTCTTTAGAGTGTTCGTGGAGGCCATTCAGGTCTTCAGGGCCAGCAGCCCCATTAGCCTAAATGTTGCTACGGTTGTGGTGACCCAGGTCATCTTGTCAGATTTTGCCCTCGAGCGACGGGCGACACTCAGCAACGGGGCCCTCGTCCCATGATTCTAGCCCCAGCTGACCCTCAGCCTGCCTAGCCAGCCAGAGGCGGGGGTAGAGATCATAGAGGTGGAGGTCGAGAACGTAGAGGTGGAGATCGTCTAACCAGAGGTAAAGGTCAGCCAGTGGATGACTGTCCTAGAGATGTAGCTCAGAGGGGAAGTGCTGATTCCCGATTTTATGCTTTACCAGCCAGGCCAGAGGTAGAGGCATCAGATGCCACGATTACAGGTACCATTCTTATTTTTTACAAAGGTGCTTCAGTATTATTTGACCCTGGGTCTACATATTCATATGTGTCTTCCTACTTTGTACCGTATCTAGCCGTGCCTAGCTATTCTCTGGATATTCTAGTTTATGTGTCTACACCAGTGGGTGACTCCATTATAGTCGATCGGATGGATCGTTCGTGCGTAGTTATTTTTGGGGGTCTTGATACTCGTATTGATCTGTTACTATTAGACATGGTGGATTTCGATGTAATATTGGGGATGGACTGGTTGTCCCCATACCATGCTATCCTAGATTGTCATGCTAAGACTGTGACCTTGGCCTTGCCCGAATCACCCTGACTAGAGTGGAGAGGGACCTCCAGCCACTCCGTTCGCACTGTCATTTCCTATGTTAAGGCTCGACGCATGGTCGAAAAGGGGTGTCTATCTTATCTGGCATATGTTCGTGATTCCAGCGCAGAGGTTCCTTCTATTGATTCGGTCCCTATTGTAGGGGTGTTCCCCGAGGTTTTCCCTTCAGACCTACCGGGCATGCCACCCGATAGGGATTTGATTTCTGTATTTATCTGGCACCGGGCACTTAGCCCATCTCTATTCCACCCTATCGTATGGCCCTGCCGGAGTTAAATGAGTTAAAAGATCAGTTGCAAGACCTTCTAGAAAAAGGCTTTATCAGGCCCATTGTTTCCCCCTGAGGAGCACCTGTGTTGTTTGTGAAGAAGAAGGATAGCTCGATGCGGATGTGTATTGATTACTGGCAATTGAACAAAATGACGATAAAGAACAAATATCCACTGCCGAGGATTGATGAGTTGTTTGACCAACTCCAGGGAGCGAGGGTGTTCTCAAAGATAGACTTGAGGTCAGGCTACCATCATCTGAAGATCAGGGCAGCTGGCATTCCTAAGACGGCCTTTCGCACTAGATATGGGCATTATGATTTCTTGGTCATGTCCTTCAGGTTGACCAATGCCCCAGTAGCATTCATGGAGTTGATGAATCGGGTATTCAGGCCTTATTTAGATCTGTTCGTGATAGTCTTTATATATGACATCCAGGTATACTCCCGCAGCCAGGAAGAGCACGAGAAGCACCTCAGAGTGGTTCTTCAGACTCTGAAGGATAATCAGCTATATGCCAAATTTTTGAAATGTGAGTTCTGGTTGAGTTCGCTAGAATTTTTGGGTCATATTGTATCAGTGGAAGGTATTCAGGTGGACCCAAAGAAGATTGAGGCAGTCTAGAATTGGCCTCGACCAGCTTCCGTGATCGAGATCCGGAGTTTCTTGTGGTTAGCAGGTTACTACCGTCGATTTGTAGAGGGGTTCTCTTCTATTGCAGCCCCGATGAATAGGTTGACCTAGAAGGGTGCCCAGTTAGTTGTCAGATGAGTGTGAGGCGAGCTTTCATAAGCTCAAGATAGCCTTGACTACAGCACCAGTGCTGATACTTCCTAAGGGTGCAGGGCCTTATACAATTTATTGCGATGCGTCCCGTACAGGGTTTGGAGCGGTATTGATTCAGGATGGTAAGGTTATTGCTTATGCTTCGAGGCAGTTGAAAATACATGAGAACAATTATCCAATTCATGATCTTGAGTTGGCAGCAGTGGTTCATGCCTTAAAGATCTGGAGGTATTATCTATATGGTGTGACATGTGAGGTGTACACTGATCACAAAAGCCTACAGTACTTATCAAGTAAAAGGAGTTGAATTTACGACAGCGGAGATGGTTAGAGTTGCTGAAGACTATGATGTTACTATCCTATATCACCCAGGTAAGGCCAATGTGTGGCCGATGCATTGAATAGAAAGTCTGCCAGCATGGGTAGTCTCGGTTTCATTCCAGTCAGTCGAAGACCATTTTCTCTAGATGTCCAGGCCTTAGCCAACCAGTTCGTGAGACTAGATATTTCTGAGCCTAGCAGGGTGTTAACATGCACGGTCACTCGTTCATCTCTATTAGAGCTGATTCGTGAGAGGCAATTTGATGATATTCATTTGCGTGACTTGAGAGATACTGTACAGCGGGGAGGTGACACGAAGGTAACTCTTGAATGATGATGGAGTATTGAGATTGCTGGGTCAAGTTTGTGTGCCCAATGTTGAGGGGATTCGAGAGTTGATCTTAGCGGAGGCCCACGATTCTCGATATTCTATTCACCCCGGGTGCCGCGAAGATGTACCAGGACTTACGACAGCACTATTGGTGGCGCAGGATGAAGAAAGATATCGTTGCGTATGTTGCTCGGTGTCTAAATTGTTAGCAGGTGAAATATGAGCACCAGAGGCCTGGTGGTGTATTCCAGAGAATCAAAATTCCCGAGTGGAAATGGGAGCGGATCACTATGGACTTCATTACTGGACTTCCCTTGACTCGGAGGAAATTTGATGCTATTTGGGTCATTGTTGATAGGCTGACCAAGTAAGCACACTTCATTCCAGTATCTGTCTCTTACTTATCGGAGAGGTTAGCAGAGATTTACATCAGGGAGATTGTTCTTCTTCGTGGGGTGCCGGTGTCTATTATCTTGGATCGGGGTATGCAGTTTACCTCGCGATTCTGGAGAGCGGTCAAGCAGGAGTTAGGCACCCAGGTTCAGTTGAGTACAGCTTTTCGTCCTCAGACGGATGGCCAGTCTGAGAGGACTATTCAGATTCTAAAGGACATGCTTCAAGCCTATGTCATTGATTTTGGAGGCTCGTGGGACCAGGTTTCTGCCATTAGCAGAGTTCGCCTACAATAACAGCTACCAGTTTAGCATTCGGATGGCCCCGTATGAGGCATTGTATGGTAGGCGATGTCGATCTCCAGTCGGATGGTTTGAGCCGGGAGAGGCTCGGTTGTTGGGGACGGACTTAGTTCGGGAGGCCTTGGATAAG
Source organism: Nicotiana noctiflora (assembly GCA_032618575.1). NCBI lineage: Eukaryota > Viridiplantae > Streptophyta > Magnoliopsida > Solanales > Solanaceae > Nicotiana > Nicotiana noctiflora. The sequence goes on along the minus strand of JASVEL010011881.1, from coordinate 72,030 downwards.
GTCAAGACTATCCGGGAGAGATTGCGTTCAGCTCAGTCCAGACAGAAGACTTATGCGGATCGTAAGGATCGAGATGTAGATTTCATGATTGGTGAACGAGTATTGCTCCGAGTGTCGCCTATGAAGGGCGTGATGAGGTTCGGGAAGAAGGGCAAGCTCGGCCCTAGGTATATTGGTCCATTTGAGATTCTAGACAGAGTGGGAGGGGTGGCTTACAGATTAGCTTTGCCGCCTAGCTTATCAGCCGTGCATCCAGTCTTCCATGTATCTATGCTTCGGAGGTACCACGGCGATCCCACACATGTGTTAGACTTCAGCATTGTCCAATTGGACAATGATTTATCCTACGAGGAGGAGCCGGTGGTCGTTCTAGACCGGCAGGTTCGACAGTTGAGGTCGAAGAGTTATCCTTCTGTGCATGTTCAGTGGAGAGGTCAGCCTCCTGAGGCATCGACCTGGGAGTCCGAGTTTGATATGCGGAGCCGCTACCTACATTTGTTCCCTGACTCAGGTACTTCCTTCTCTTGTATGTTCGAGGAGGAACGGTTGTTTTAGAAATGGAGGATGTGATGACTCAAAGGGTCATTTACCTATTTTCCTCACTTGTTCCGCACTTCCGAGGCCTTGAAGACCTCATTCTATGTTGCCTTGATTTACGTGCATGATCCGGGCATGTAGCCGGAAAGATTTTGTGATAGAATATATGAATTCTATGAGAAATTTGAAGAAAAATGATATTAATATTGATATGGTTGACTTCGGTTAACATTATTGGTAAACGGACCCGGACCCGAGATTTGGACGGTCCTAGAAGGTCCGTAGGAAAATATGGGACTCGGACATGCGTCCAGAGTCGAATTCTGAGGCCTAGAGCCTAAGTTATGGATTTTTCTGTGAAGTTGTTTTTGTTGTAGTTATTAAAGGAAAAGGAATTAAATGACCTTGGTATCAGGCTCGTATTTTGGTTCCGACGCCCGGTACAAGTATTAAATATTATATATGTGCTTTCTGCAAAGTTTGATGACATTTAGATGTCGTTTGATGTGTTTTGAACCTTGAGTTCCAAATTTGAAATTTATGAAACTAAAAAGGATGATAATCATGAACTTGAGGCTTGATTTGATGAAACCGATGTTATATTGGCGATGTGATCACACGAGCAAGTTTATAACATGTTTTTGATGTTGTGTACTAGTTTGGTTTGGAGCCCGAGGGCTCGGGTAAAGATTTGATAGGCCGTTGGTTCAAACTCTAAAATTTTACACAGCTGGTTTTTCACCTAGCTGGTATCTTCGCAAATGCGAAGATTTTCTCTCAATTGCGAGAGGTCCCAGATTAGCCCTGGTTCGCAAATGCGAACCAGACTTCACAAATTCGAAGTTGGCAGGGGTGTGCAGTGGTTCGCAAATGCGAACTTAACCTCACATATGCAAGGCCTTCAATGATCCGCTTGGCTTTGCAAATGCAAAGCTATCGTCGCAAATGCGAAGGCCTCTATGACCCAGCCTTGTTCGCAAATGCAAACCTTTTCTCGCAAATGCGAGAGTTACAGACCAAGACCTGTAGTGTTCGCAATTGCGAACAAATCTTCGCAATTGCGATATCCACTGCTGTGCAATTTTATACTTAAACGAATTTTTCAGTTGTTTCTTCATTCTTTCAAAAACCCACACACCACACACGAACCCTCAAGAGCAATTTCACTCGAAAGCAATTGTAAGTCAGTTTTTACTTAATTCTTTCAATTCCTAACAACATTAAACATGTTTTTCAATATAAATCAAAGGTTTTCATGGTAGAAATTCTTGTTTTTGGGTAGAACCTAGGGTTTTCATGAATTGGGGAATTGGACCTCGAATTGAGGTCCGATTTTGAAACAAGTCATATATTTGAACTCATGGGGGAATGGGTAACCGGATTTTGGTCCAAACCCCGGGTTCCGACCACGTGGGGCTAGGGGCATTTTGGGAAATTTTGGGGTAAACTTTAAGAAGACCATTTTTAAGCATTCAGACTAAGTTATAGAGTATTTATTAATGTAATGGAATCAATTGTGATTAGATTCGAGCAAGTTGAAAGCGGAAATTCGGGGTAAAGCTATAGTTGAAGGATAATTTGGACTTCAAGGCTAGAGGTAAGTGTTTGTTCTATCCTAGCTTGAGGGAATGTGATTGTGTGCTATGTGCTATGTGATCGAGTGTGGTGTATGTGCTGTGGTGACGAGCATCCATACACTGGCATCTAGCATGACCGTGAGTCGTTGTTGATACTTGTTGTGAGATATCTTAAAGATGAATTGTTGAACCCTTGCCGGGTTGTGGAATTGTACAATGTTTTCCCTTGCCGGGACTTGTTGTAAAGTGAGTTATTATTTTCCCTTGCCGGGACCTTGTTGTGGTAATTGTTGTGTCCCTTGCCGGGACAATTCATGATTATTGTTTTCATTCTTTGCCATTAATTGTGATTGTTATTTGGGTGAGAAAGAGTGATAATGCACGAAGGGTGATGCCGTGACTTATTTTACTAATTTTTGCACGAAGGTTAATGTCGTGCCTTATGTTATTGATTATGCACGAAGGATAATGACGTACCTTGTGTTATTGATTATGCACGAATGATCATGCCGTGCCTTGTTATTGATTATGCACGAAGGATCATGCCGTGCCTTGTGATATTGATTATGCACGAAGGGTAATGCCGTGACTTGTTATTGAACCATGCACGAAGGATCATGCCGTGCCATGGATGTGAGGATGAGAGTAAAGGCACGAAGGGTGATGCCGCGCACTTTATTTGCTTATTTGGTGATGATGAGAGTAAAAGCATGAAGGGTGATGTCGTGCAACTATTTGTTACTCTTTGTTTGATATTAACTGTTTCCATTATACTCTATTTTCCGTTGTTGACTTAATAACTATTGTTAACTGTTGAGTATTCCTCTTATGATATTTCTTGATGAATTTGTTACTTGATATTCCTTATTATTGGAGCGGGCTGCACGCCGCAGCGTTATACATATATATACATATATATTTTGGGTTAGGCTACACGGCGCTGCCGTATGAGTGAGGACTAGGTCAGTGTGGGACTATTGTGAGACGGATGTGAACTGGAAAAGGGGATTATTCACTGTAGAGATGACTTACCTGTGAGGTTACCCTTAGAACTGTTTAGTAATAGTACAAGTTTTCTTACTTTCAAATGTAGTTTATTATTAATTCTCACTGAGTTGAAGTATACTCACCCCACTCCCCTGCACTTTTTGTTCAGATACACAGGTTCCGGAGGGCAGTTGAGCTATCGCAGCTGCTTTGTTATTACTATTCCAAGGAAATTCGAGGTAGCTGTCGACGTCCGCAGGACCTGCTCTCTTCCTCTTTATCATCTTATTGTTTTCATTCTGCCTAGACTTGTTTGTGTAGGATATCTTATTTGTAGAGGCTCAGACTTGTGACACCATGATTTTGTTGGGGCTGTATTTTGTTTGCTTCTACTTCCGCACTTATTGTTTTGATATGAAAACATGTTATTAAGGTTAATTGTTCATCATTAACTAATAACTGGCTGGTAAATTGGATAGCATGGTCGGGCTTGCCTAGCAATATGTTGGGCGCCATCACGACTGGGGATTGGGTCGTGACAAGTTGGTATCAGAGCATAGGTTAACATGTCTCGTGACTCATGAGTTGGTTTAGTAGTGTCTCGTGTATCGGTACGGGGACACCTATACTTATGCTCGGGAGGCTGCAAACCTTTAGAAAAGTTTCAATTCTTGAAATTCTTGTCGTGCGATTTTGTTGATTCAAAACTAAACTTTGATATTCTTTTCTCTCGCAGATGGAGAGAACTCGAGCTTCCGGACGAGGTGGATGACCACCATTACCACCTACTAGAGGCCGTGGACGTGGTCGTGGTCGTGGCAGGGGTAGGGCAGCAGAGGCAGTGCCAGCTGACCCACAGCCTCCAGTTACCGAGGTTCCACCAGTACAAGTTCAGTCACCAGTTGTGCCCATTATTATTCCAGGTCTATAGGAGACCCTAGCTCAGATATTAGCGATTTACACTGGCCTGGCATAGGCAGTTTTAGCTACCACCACATCAGCTATATTAGGGGACGGGGGTGGTCATCAGACCCCCGCAGCTCGCACTCCAGAGCCAGCAGTGCAGGGCCTGCAGACACTGTGGCTCCTCATGTTCAGCTAGTGGTCCCAGTACAGCCAGCTTTTCAGGTTCCGGGGGACAGGGTCCCAACTATGACAGATTACGAACAATGTTGTCTTGAAAGATTTAGCTGGTTATCTCCTCCTATTTTCAGTGGTGCTCCGGGCGAGGATGCCCAAGGTTTTCTAGACAAGTGCCATCGGATACTTCGTATGGAAGGGATCTTGGAGTCCAGTAGTGTATCCTTTACTACCCTCCAGTTCCAGGGACCAGCCTTCGCTTGGTGGAAGGCTTATGAGCATCGTAGACCGGCAGGTGCAGCACCATTATCATGGCCAGAGTTCTCCACTATATTCTTGGAGAAGTGGGTGCCTCGATCCTAGAGAGAGGAGATGCGTAGATAGTTTGAGGGGCTCCGCTAGGGAGACATGTCAGTATCATAGTATGAGATAAGATTCACAAAGTTATCTAGATATGAACCGTGGTTGGTTCCTACCGACCAGGAGAGGATATGATGTTTTCTTGATGCCTTATTTATCCTATCTGGATTCTGATGACCCGAGAGAGGGTTTTGAGCCGCACTTTTGAGGAGGTTGTGCATATCGCTCACGACATAGAGACAGATCATCATAGGGAGCAAGATTAGAGGGAGGCCAAGAGGCTTGGAGGATCAGCTAGTTCTAGTGGCACTCAGACGAGAGGCTAGGGTCAACAGAGCCGAGGTCGCTCTTTCAGGTCTTCACAGTCGGCCCGCTCAGATCGCTGTGGGTCAACTTCTGGCCGGGGTTATCAGGGTTCGCACCAGAGCTAGCCATCTCTCAGCGCCATGCCAGTATAGAGTTCTTCATAGGCCCCATCTTTCCAGGGCTCTTCTCGACCTAGTTCATTAGCTGGACACTCTGGTGCTAGGGATCCTCATCAGTCTCAGCCCCCAACACCTGGGAGTTACTTCGAGTGTAGAGAGTTTGGGCACATCTACAGAGAGTGTTCCCGTTTTGTTCCTAGGCCATATCAGTAGAGGGGGCAACCCTAATCATCTGGTCCTTCTACTTAGCACCCGCCCCGCCAGCTAGGGGTGAGGGTCAGGCAGCTAGAGGTCACCCTCGAGGGGGATACCGATCAGGCAGACATGCTAGATGCTATGCCCTATAGGGCCGATCTGAGGTAGTTGCTTCTGATGCTGTCAATACATGCATTATTTCAGTCTGCCACGGAGATGTCTCAGTATTGTTCGATCCTAGTTCCACTTATTCTTATGTATCTACATATATTGCTCCTCATTTGTGCATGACCCGATGGTGTCTTGCATTGCCCATGCATGTATCTACCCCGGTGGGTGATACCATTGTTGTGCACCATGTATACCGGTCCTGTCTAGTCACTATTGGGGGTCTGGAGACCCGAGTAGACCTATTGCTTCTCAGCATGATCGACTTTGATGTTATATTAGGCATGGATTGGCTATCTTTATGTTATGCTATTCTGGACTGTCATGCCAAGACAGTAACCTTGGCTATGCCGGGCATTCAGAGGATCGAGTGGCGAGGCACGACTGATTATGTACCCAGCTGGTTAATATCTTTCCTCAAGGCCCAACAAATGGTTGGGAAGGGATGTATTTCTTATTTGGCATTTGTGCGGGAGGTCGGCGCTTAGACTCCAGTATTGATTCTATTCCCATTGTGTGGGACTTTCCTGATGTATTTCCCTCAGACCTGCCGGGCATGCCTCCGGACAGGGACATCGACTTCGGGATCAATTTGGTGCCAGGCACTCAGCCTATTTATATTCCTCCATACCGTATGGCACAAGATGAGCTGAAAGAATTGAAGGAGCAGCTCCAGGAACTCCTAGATAAGGGGTTTATTCGGCCGAGTGGGTCACCGTGGAGTGTACCGGTCTTCTTTGTTAAGAAGAAGGATGGGTCAATGAGGATGTGTATTGACTACAGGCAGCTGAACAGGGTAACAGTGAAGAAAACATATCCTCTTCCTCGCATTGATGATTTATTTGATTAGCTCCTAGGAGCTAGGGTATTCTCGAATATTGATCTTCATTCAGGCTATCACCAGTTGAAGATTGGAGAGTCTGATGAAGACAGCCTTCAGGACGAGGTATGGGAACTATGAGTTTCTTATGATGTCTTTTGGGCTAACCAATGCTCCAGCCGTGTTCATGCATCTAATAAAAAGTGTATTTCGGCCATATTTGGACTCTTTCGTGATCATGTTCATAGATGATATCCTGGTATACTCTCGTAGCCAGGAGGAGCATGCCCAGCATCTTTGAGTTGTATTACAGATGTTGCGGGAGGAGAAGTTGTATGCCAAGTTCTCCAAGTGTGAGTTCTGCCTTGAGTCTGTGGCATTCTTAGGACACGTGGTGTCTAGTGATGGTATTCAGGTGGATCCGAGGAAGATAGAGGCAGTGCAGAGTTAGCCTAGACCGACCTTCACTACTGAGGTTCGTAGCTTCCTGGGATTGGCAGTGTATTATCGCCAATTTGTTCAGGGATTCTCTTCTGTTGCTTTACCCTTGACTTGATTGACCCAAAAGGGTGCTCCTTTCGTATGGTCCGAGGAGTATGAGGATAGCTTTCAGAAGCTCAAGATAGCACTGACCACAGCACCAGTCTTAATATTGCCGTCAGCTTCAGATCCTTATACTGTGTATTATGATGCCTCGGGAGTTGGCATTGGTTGTGTATTGATGCATGAGGGTAGAGTCATTGCTTATGCTTCTCGCCAGTTTAAGCCCCATGAGAAGAACTACCCTGTACATGATTTGGAGCTAGCAACCATAGTTCACACTCTGAAGATTTGGATACATTACCTGTACGGTGTTTCTTGTGAGGTATATACCAATCATCACAGTCTTTAGCATCTATTCAAATAAAAGGACCTTAATTTGAGACAACGGGGGTGGCTGGAGTTACTTAAGGACTATGGCATCACTATATTGTATCATCCGGGGAAGTCCAATGTTATGGCCGATGCTTTGAGCCGAAAGGCGGTCAGTATGGGCAGCTTAGCTTATATTCCAGTTGGGGTGAGGCCATTTGCATATGATGTACAGGCTCTAGCCAATCGGCTAGTGAGGTTGGATATTTCTTAGCCGAGCCGAGTATTGGCTTGTGTTGTTTCTCGTTATTCTTTATTTGATTGTATCAGAGAGCGTCAGTATGATGATCCACATCTTCTTGTCCTTAAGGACATAATTCTGCACAAAAATGCTAGAGATGTGACTATCAATAGTGATGGTATTATAAGGGCGCAGGGCTGTATCTGCGTGCCCAATGTAGATGGCCTTCGAGTGTTGATATTAGAGGAGGCTCACAGCTCACGGTATTCCATTCATTCGGGTGTCGCGAAGATGTACAAGGACTTGAGACAACATTACTGGTGGAAAAGGATGAATATGGATATTGTTAGGCATGTAGCCAGGTGCCTCAACTGCCAGCAGGTCAAGTATGAGCATCAGAGACCGAGCGGTGTTCTTTAGTGTATGGTTATTCTCGAGTGGAAGTGGGAGAGGATTACCACATATTTTTTGACTGGGCTCCCTCGGACTTCGAGGAAGTTCGATTCAGTGTGGGTGATTGTTGATCGGCTGACCAAATATGCATATTTCATTCCAGTATGTACTACTTACTCATCAAAGCAGTTAGCGAGGATCTTTATACGAGAGATTGTCAGGTGGCATGGGGTCTGAGTGTCTATCATATCTGACAGAGGCACTCAGTTCACTTCTCAGTTTTGGAGAGCATTTCAGCGGGTGCTGGGTATGCGGGTTGAGTTGAATACCGAATTTCATCCTCAGACAGACGGACAATCTGAGCGCACTATTCAGATCCTGGAGGATATGTTGCGTGCATGTGTGATTGACTTTGGAGGTTCATGGTATGAGATCTTGCCACTTGCTGAGTTTGCCTACAACAATAGTTATCAGTCTAGTAGTCAGATGGCCTTGTACGAGGTGTTCTATGGCAGACAGTGTAGATCTCCCGTGGGATGGTTTGAGCCCGGGGAGGATAGATTTATAGGGACTGAATTAGTTCAGGATGCTCTAGATAGTGTGAAGTTGATTCAGGAGAGGCTTCACACAGCACAATCATGTCAGAAGAGTTATGCGGACCGTAGGGTTCGAGAGTTGTCTTCCCCGGTTGGTGATAGAGTATTGATGAAGGTTTCACCCATGAAGGGTGTCATGCGGTTTGGGAAGAAGGGAAAACTGAGTCCCACGTAAATTGGTACTTTTGAGATACTCAGGAGGATTGGGGAGGTGGCATATGAGCCCACCTAGTTTGTCAAGTGTTCATCTAGTATTCCATGGGTCTATGCTCCGGAAGTATATCGGGGATCCATCTCATGTGCTGGACTTCAGTACGATTGAGCTTGATGGTGATTTATCTTATGATGTGGAACCAATGGCTATTCTGGGTAGAGAGGTTCAAAAGTTGAGGTCCAAGGACATTGCTTCAGTCAAGGTGCAGTGGAGAGGCCGGCCTGTGAAGGAGGCTACTTGGGACATCGAGCAGGAGATGCAGAGCAGATATCCTCACCTATTTGAGTCTCCAAGTATGTTTCTTGACCCACTCGTGGACGAGCGTTTTCTTTAGTTGGGGAGAATGTGATGACCCGGCACATCATCATGTGAGTTATCACCCCGTTTTCCCCATTATATGCTTGTTCATGTGAGTTATCACCCCGTAATAAGTATGTTTGGTGAGTTTGAGTCAATTCAGATTGAGTTTGGTTGGAAATGAGACAAATAGTCTCTTAAAAGAATGAATAGTTGGGAAAAGTCAACTGGATGTTGACTTATGAGTTAGAGAGCTCGGAATCAAATTATGATGATTCGGTCAACTCCGGGAGGTCATTTGTGGCTTAGGAGAGCGATCAGAATTGAATTTGGAGGTCCAGTGCAGTTTTAGGCTTGAATTTGCTAAGGTTGAATTTTGGCAAAATCCGAACGGTAGGTGAGATTGTGATCGTGGAGTCAGAATGGAATTCTAACAGTTGCAGTAGCTCCGTTAGGTGATTTTGGATATGCCTGCAAATTTTCAGGTCATTCGGACATCGTTTGGTCGGATTTTTGATCGAATGTTGGTTTCAGAAGCTTTAAATGAAAATTAGGCTTGAATTTGCCTGGATTTGATGATTTCCGGGTTTAAGGGCATGTTTTTATTATTGGAACAAGTTTGAATCGTGTTATGGAGTAAGTTGGTGGTTTTTGTTGGGGTCCCGGGGGCCTCGGGACGAATCCGGGGGTGCAAACGGACCATTTCTTGCATTTTGGAATTGTTGTTGGCTGCTGGTTTTTGTTGCAGATAGATACACTATGTGATCGCATAGAGGTGATGCGATCATAGAGAAGAATGATATTGAGCCCCCGAGTTTTTATATGCGATCGCGTATAAGGGGATGCGATCGCACAGGTATGGAACCTGATACTCTGCGATCGCAGAGCTACTTGTGCGAACACATAGGGTAATGTGGCCATGGGTCCCTCGAAGCCAATTGTTCTATGCGATCGCGGGGATAGTTTGCAATCGCATAGTAGCAATTTGGATACTGGACAAAATGCTCTACGAAATCGCATTGAGGTTGTGCGGTCGCATAGCATTAAATAATTCGAGCAAATTTTGTTCTATGCGATCGCAATGATGGGATGCGATCACATAGTGTAATTACCTGGGCGGACAGGCCTGTTAAGTAACATTTCCACTCGCGAGGGTTTTCATATTTCATCAAGTTTGGGTAAACTTTGAGAGCAAAGTGATGGGAAATTACAGGGATTTCATCGGGAAAACATTGGAGGTAAGTTTTATGATCTAAATACGTGTTTTTATCTTGGAATCTTCCTCTATTTCACTGAAATTGAAAGAATTAATGGGGGATTTTTTTCCCTAAGCATGGGTTACGGTAAAATTTTGATTTGAATGGGAAAATGGAGTCCGATTTTGATAAACTTTATATGTATGGACTCGTGTTGAGATAAGGATTCCGAAAATGTTATTTTTGTATTTTTTTTAGAAACGTACCAAAAGTCAGATTTTGACAACTTCGTGGGTTTTGGTGTAAATCGAGTTATTTCGATTGGGTTATGTCTTATTAGCCTATATTGATGTATTCTCATTGATTTTGAGCAGATTTGACATCCGAGGAGATTGATTTGCGAGGCAAGCGCAAAGCGAGCTATGACTTCTGCCGGTTCAAGGTGAGTGGTGGTAGTAAATGATGTACTTAGGGTTTGAAACCCCATACTTGCACTATACAGTGCTATGCTAAGACGAAACACACGTCATGTGACGAGCGTGGTGGTATTGTAACAGGGGATTTGGACTTGGTCCTTCCTAATTGATAGTATACTGTTTATCATGACTGAGATTGAGCTTATAACTATGTAATTGGGCCAGTAGCCATATTTGGGGCCTCGTTCTGATCTGTAGAGTACTAGGGAAGCCTGCAGAGCTAGGTGACCCTTATATCATGTAGGATACATACACACAGTCATAATTATAGCTGTATAACATACTATGAGTCAGTACTAGAAGTGTACTTTGAGAGAGACTACCTAGGGTGGGATTCCATGTTCTAGCTGAGTGGGCCTGAGAGGTCAAGTCTATATTGACTGAGATAGGGTCGAGGACCCACTATGAGATATTATATATATCTGTATTGGATTGGGCTGCACGCCGCATCACTATATATATTGTATCGGACTACACGCTGCAGTAATATATATGTGTACTGGACTGTACGCTGCAATATTATTGCGCTTGGGCTGTAAGAGCCCTTCGGAGTCTACAAACATTCCAAGTGAGCGGTGTTATATATTGTTGGATCGGGCTGCAGGCCGCATCAATTATTTATATATATATATATATATATGTGTGTGTGTGTGTGTGCGTGTGTGTGTGTGTGCGCGTGTGTGTGTGTTTATTATTTTCATCTTTTATATGTATATATAAATAGATTTTTCATTTTTTTAATTTAAAATAACTTTAAAACTGTTATGAAATGGAGCCCCTCCGAAGTCTGTATACACCACCAGTGAGCGCCGTTGATGTTAAATGGAGCGGGCTGTGCAGTGCAGCGTTATATATATATTTGAGCGGGCTGCACGCCGCAACATTTTATATATATATATATATATATATATATATATATATTTGAGCGAGCTCCACATATATATATATATTTGAGCGAGCTCCACGCTGCAGCGTTATACATATATATACATATATATTTTGGGTCGGGCTACACGTCGTAGCAGTATGAGTGAGGAATAGGTCAGTGTGGGACTGTTGTAAGACGGATGTGGAATGGAAAAGGGGATTATTCACTGTAGAGAGGACTTACTTGTGAGGATACCCTTAGAACTGTTTAGTGATAGTACATGTGTTCTTACTTTCAGTTGTTGTTTATTATTATTACTCACTGAGTTGAAGTATACTCACCCCACTCCCCTGCACGTTTTGTGCAGATACACAGGTTCAGGAGGGCAGTTGTGCTATCGCAGCTGCTTTGTTATTACTGATCTGAGGAGACTTTGAGGTAGCTTCCGACGTCCTCAGGGACCTGATCTCTTCCTCTTTATCATCTTGTTGTTTTCATTCTGTCTAGACTTGATTGCGTAGGATATCTCATTTGTAGAGGCTCAGACTTGTGACACCACGATTTGATTGGGGCTGTATTTTGTTTGCTTCTACTTCCGCACTTATTGTTTTGATATGAAAACATGTTATTAAGGTTAATTGTTCATCATTAACTAATAACAGGTTGGTAAATTGGATAGCATGGTCGGGCTTGCTAGCAATGTGTTGGGTTCCATCACGACCGGGTATTGGGTCGTGACATATGGTTATCCTAATAGTTCTGTAGCCTCTAGAAGATAAGTTCAGACGTCTTCGTACCGTTCCACAAGACTCTACTAAACTCGCTTATGACTTGTAGCACTTATGAACCTAGAGCTCTGATACCAACTTGTCACGACTCAAAAATCCCTCCGAAGGAGTCATGATGGCACCTAGTCTTCAAACTAGGTAAGCCTAACATAAACCGAAATAATATTTAAACTTATTAACTTCAACTAAACTTTCTCTAAATGATTTACAATTCCCAAAATCGATAGTACAAGTCACAAGCCTTTCTAAGAGTAGATATACATTATAATTACATCACTGTCCAAATCAAAGGGAATGAATGGAAATAAGTACAATTGGAGGTGACTTTGAGGACTGCGAATGCCATAGCAGGTTTACCTTGAGTGTCCACCGCAACGAATAGCTACCATCGATCAAATACCTGGATCTATACACAATAATGTACAGAAGTGTAGTACCAGCACAACCGACCCCATGTGCTGGTAAGTGTCTAGCCTACCCCGGCGAAGTAGTGACGAGGCCATGACCAGACACTCACATAAACCTGTGCAGTTTATAACATACAAAATAATAGGAAGCAAATTACAATAATGGCAATAATGATCTACAAGACATATAATAGTTGGCAACAAGAACACCACAAATGCTTCTCAACAAATAATAAATACAAGTGCAATGAATGTGCTGGTAAGTGTCTAGCCTACCCCGGCGAAGTGGTGACGAGGCTAGGAACAGACACTCACATAAACCTGTGCAGTTTATAACGTACAAAATAATAGGAAGCAAATTACAATAATGGCAATAATGATCTACTAGAGATATAATAGCTGGCAACAGGAACACCACAAATGCTTCTCAACAAATAATAAATACAAGTGCATTCAATTAATCGAGTCTTTCAAAGATAAACACTTCACCTATAAATCCTCTAAGTAATAATCTCTAGGATAATATGCTTTCAATAATATGTTTTAAATATATTTCCTTCAAATAAGTATCTTTCGAATATAATTCTTTCGGGTAAAGGTCACCTTGTGATGTCTCATTTCAAAATCATAATAATATAGGTCTCGACCCACTTTTATATTTTTATTTTTCCGGCATCTCATGCCCATATTTATGTTACAACCGTACAGACAACTCACATGCAATCAAACAAAATTATAATATTTTCCCCGTCACCTTGTGCCAACATATTTCTATTTCACATTGCACAATAATATTCTCTTGGTACTCAGTTCACAGGGTCCATGTCCCAATATATATATATATATATATATATATATATATATATATATATATATATATATATATATATATATATATATATAATCGTAGTTATTTCTAACACGAAGGGTCACAACAGTAAAAGAATTCAAATATTTTAAACACTTGGATTGATAACCACAAATAAACACGGTAGTAGAAAGTGCACGGCACCACCATTATAAGGAATCAAAATCCAGTTACTAACAAGAATAAGGAAAACAACGGCAGATTTCACTTTTAGATCACATCTCGTTGCAAGAGCAACCCATTCCAATCATATTTAACACCGTTGCGCCGTGCAACTCGATCCCATTTCATTTTGTATCTTGTGGTAGGCGTAGCACTCGCTCCCAATTAAATATAATCTCATTTATCAAGATGTCACCGGCAACTATGGCTAATAACAGTATATAATAGGCTACCGACAACTATGACCAATGCGAACAATCATATAAATTGTGGTCGGCGTGCCACACGATCCCATTTCTTGATATATAAGTGGTCGGCGTGCCACACGATCCCATTTCTCAATATATAAGTGGTCGGCGTGCCACACGAGCCCATTTCTTAATATATAAATGTAACGACTCGGCCCATTGTTACGGTAATTACAACCCCATTACCTTGCATTTACATGTTTTATGCTTTTATATCAGTATTAGAGTTTATCGGGTGAGTTAGCAGTGATTCAGGTTAAAAATGAGGCATATGGCCTCTTTGAAGGAAGCTTGAATATAGAAAGACAACCTACAGTTGACTAATTAGTTAAAGTGCTCGGAATCAGATTCTGATAATTCGACTAGTTTTGGTGGATCATTTAAGACTTAGGGGAGCAATCGGAATCAAATTTGGAGGTCCGGTGTAGTTTTAGGCTTGAATTGGCTAAGGTTGAATTTTGGCGAAATCCGAACGGTAGGTGAGATTTTGATCCGTGGGTCAGAATGGAATTTCGACAATTTTTGTAGCTTCATCATGTGATTTTGGATATGTCTGTAAATTTTCAGGTCATTCAGACGTCGTTTGATCGGGTTTTGGATTGAATGTTGGTTTCGGAAGCTTTGAAAAAACTTAGCCTTGAATCTGTGTGAAAATGGTGATTTTCATGTTTAGGACGGTGTTTTGTGATTGGGACAAGTCCGTATTATGTTTTGGAGTAGGTTGGTGGTTTTCGTTGGGGTCCCATGGGCCTCGAGATGAAATCGAGACCATCATCCGGGCATTTTAAACTTGGAAAAACCTGCAGAAAATTGCAGAAAACTATGCAGGCATTTAAGTCTTCGCATTCGCATGGCCCAGGTCGCATTCACGAAGGCCAGGTGGGCTAAAGCATCGCGTTCGCAAGACTGGAGGACGCGTTCGTGAAGGAGGAAAAGGCGAAGCTTCGCATTCGCGTGAGGACCTACGCATTCTGGTAGAATAGAAATCCGGCTGCTGGGAGATTGTGCTTCGCGAACGCGTGAGAGGCGTCGCGTTCGTGAAGGGTTAGCTGAGCGAGTCATCGCGGACGCGTGAGGCCCATCGCGGACACGTAGAGTAACGGGTCTGTCAGTGAAATTAAATTGCAGAAACAGTGCAGTCGCGGGTTTATACACCAAAAACACAAATTTTGAACCCTAGAGAGAATAACTCATGGGAAAACGCTGGGATTTCATCGGGTAAAAATCGAAGGTAAGTTTCTTGACTCAAAAATGTAATTTTATGGTAGAATTAACATCAATCTTCATAAAATTGGGTAGAAACTGTGAAGAATTATGGCCTAGGTATTGAAAACAGATTTTTGAGTTTTGAAAGGCCATTCGAACTCCGATTTCGATAAATTTCATATGCACGGACTCGTGGCGAGACAAGGATTGCATTGGGATAAGTTTCAAAATATTTCGGGCAGCGGGCCCGGGGTCGGGTTTTACCAACTTAGTGTATTTTTGCGTTTTTCATGTAAATTGAATCGGGTTATGTTTCTTTGACCCGTAAATGACATAATTATTGTGGTTTGAATAGATTCTATGCACGAGGCAGCGAATTCGAAAGGAAAAGGCATTGCGAATGAGTCTACTACCGGCTAGAGGTGAGTAGTTTGTGTATATGGCAGCCTGAGTGTTTGAAACCCCGGCTTAGCACATTGTGACGCTAGTAGGGCGTGGATCGCACCCCGTTGCAGGTGCGGGGATTGATTGTGACTGGGAATTGAGACTTAGTCCATCCCGAATGAGTATAATATGATATTAGTGGTTGAAAAACATTGTTTTTGATATAATTATGGGTTGTAAGCCGTGTTTGGGGCCTTGTGCCGATCTGTAGTATCCCTAGGGGATAGTTATATATGTGATAGCTATACTTTCTTAAATCACTGATCTCAGTCCTGTGTTGAAATCACAGTATTGAATTGCTAAGTCACATGTTTTGCAAAAATTAAACAAAAGTTAACATATTTTCATAATTAATGAAAAGGAACTTGGAAATAAATAATTTGAGCTGTTTGTGAATTATATGATTATTGTGGACTGAGGATGGATCGGGCTACACGCCGCAGTGGTTGATATGATATGAGGATCGGGCTGCACGCCGTAGCGGTATTGCGTTTAGGCTGTAGGATCCCCTCTGGAGTCTGTACACACCCCCAGTGAGCGTCGTCGACGTTAGATGGATTGGGCTACACACCATAGCGGTCATGTGCATTGCATTGCATCTTTATCTGTTGAATTATCTGTGATAATTGGATTGTACTGTTGTTGCTAGTTCATATGAGGATTGGACTGTAGTTTAGCTTCACTTTGTGGTATTCTGTGGATTTCTTGCTCTCAGCTATGTCACGACCCAAACCCCGGTCGTAATGGCGCCCAACACAATGCTAGGCATGCCCGACCATATTATCCATTAAACCAGCCGAATATTAATTTCAGGTGATAAATTTAAACTTAAATAGCAAGTGTTCATATCAAATTGATAAACGTGAGGGTAGAAGCATACAAAATACGGTCCCAACCAAATCGTGGTGTCGCAAGTCTCAGCCTCTACAGATAAAACAACCTATACAAACAAGTCTAGGCAAAATGAAGGCAACAAAGTGATAAAGAAGGAGAAAACAGGTTTTACGGACGTCGGCAGCTACCTCGTAGTCTCCGCGGAATAGAAATGAATAAGCAGCTGCGACAACTCAACTGCTCTCTGGCACCTGTGAATCTGCACAAAAAGTGCAGGGGAGTGGGGTGAGTATATTTGAACTCAGTGAGTAATAATAATAAACAATAACTGAAAATAAGAACTTCGGTACTATCACTATACAGTTCTAAGGGCAGCCTCACGAAAAGTCATCACTACTGTGAATACTCTCATCTCCAGTCCATATCTATCTAAACAAGGTCCCACACTGGCCTAACCCTCACTCGTACCGCTACGGTGTACAGCCTACCCAATGTACATAAATGTATACATGTCTATAATGTATAAGTATATAAGTACTTATATGGATATGTATAAGTATAATGCTGCGGCGTGCAGCCCGCTCCAATACATATAACACTGCGGCGTGCAGACCGCTCCATTTAACGTCGACAGTGCTCACTGGGGGTGTATACAGTCTTCGGAGGGGCTCCCTGGGCGCAAGCGCTATGATGCTACGACGTGCAGCCCGATCCACTCATATGTTACTGCGGCGTGCAGTCCGATACAATATATATATATATATATATATATATATATATATATCATAGATGTTTATTTGTCTAGTACATTTTCCAGCGCCCACTGAGAATGTGTGCAGACTCAGACTCCGAAGGGGTTCCTACAGCCCAAGCGCAATAATACTGCGACGTGCAGTCCGTCCCACTTGTACATATTATTGCGGCATGCAGTCCGATCAACATATACATTACTGCAGCGTGCAGTTCGATCCAATGCGGGTATATACATATAATACCTCATAATGGGCCGTCGACCCAGTCCCAGTCAGTATAGAATTGGCCTTTCAGGCCCACTCAGCTAAATTATTAAATTTTCCACCCAAAGTAGTCTATCTCTCATAGTACATATCTAGTACTGGCCCACGATATTCTATATAACTAATTTTACGGCTGAGTGTAAGTTTCCAACATGATTTGGGGGTCACCTAGATCTACAGGTTCCCTAATGCTCAACAGATCGGCACAAGGCCACAAACATGGCTACTAGCCCAATTACACAGTTAAAATCTCGTTCTCAGTCACAATACACAATACACTATTAGTCGGAAAGGACCAAGTTTTATTCCCCAATCACAATGTCACCACGCCCGTCACATGACGCGTGTCTCATCTCAACATAGCACTGTAAAGTGCTAGTACGGGGTTTCAAACCCTCAGTACATTATTTACTATCACCACTCACCATGATCCGGTTGAAGTCTTAGTCCGCCTTGCGCTTGCCTCGCAATTCAACCACATCGGATGTCGAATCTGTTCAAAATCATAGTGAGTATGTCAATATATGATTATTACACACAACCCATTTGAAATAACTCAATTTGTACCAAAACCCACAAAGTTGTCAAAACCCGACTTTTGGTACGCTTCTCGAAAAAATATGAAAGTCACAAATTCGGAATCCTCGTCTCAACACTAGTCTATACATATAAAATTTTCCAAAATCGGACTTTGTTTGCCCATTCAAATCGACATTTTACCAAAACCCTGGCTTAGGCTAAATTCCCCCATTAATTCATCCAATTTCAGTGAAATAGAGGAGGATTCTAAGATAAAAACACATAATTGAACCATAAAACTTACCTCCTATGATAACCCGATGAAATCCCAGCAATTTCCCGTCACTTTCTCTCTCTAAGACTCAACAATGGTGTTTTATGAATGAATGGCCGCGTCTTAAATGTTCTGGACTTAAACTCACTGCCAGGCATTTTTACTCTACGCGATCGCAGCCCTTGGCTCGCAATCACGATGCACAACTCCTCGGCGACCAGTTTTTCCTCTACGCGATCGCGATGCACAACTCCTGGGCGACCAGCTTTTCCTCTACGTGATTGCGTGGACCTGGACGCGATCGCAGTGAGTAACTCAGCACCCTTACACGATCGCAATGAAAGGAATGCGATCGCACTGCACCTGAACTCGACTTTACTCGATCACATCAATACCCCCGCGATCGTGATGCACAACCCCCAGACCTTACGCGATCACATCACTCTTCCTGCGATCGCGAAGAACAAATCTACAGCATCACTCCAATACACTGCGCGATCGCATGGCCAGGCCTACGATCGCGATGAACAAATTTCCTCTGCAATAATTGCAGCAGATCAGCTGCTCACTTTGGCTCAAAATAGTCCGTTTGGACACCCGAATTCATCCCAAGGCCCCCGGGACCCCAACGAAAACCACCAACATACTCCATAACACGATACAAACTAGTTCCAATCCTAAAAACATGCCATTAAACAAGGAAAACATCAAATCCAAGCAATTCAAGCCTAAGTTTTCATTTAAACTTCCGCAACCAACAATCAATCGAAAACCCGACCAAACGACCTCCGAATGACTTAAAATTTTGTAGACATATCCAAAATCACATAACGGAGCTACAGGATTATCGGAATTCCTTTCCGACCCCCGGATCAAAATCTCATCTACCGATCGGATTTTGCCAAAATTCAACTTTGGCCAATTCAAGCCTATTTCTACACCGGACCTCCAAATTCAATTCCGATCATTCCCCTAAGTCACAAATCACCTCCCAAAACTAATCAAATCATCAGAATCCGATTCCGAGCCCTATAACTAAATAGTCAACTGCAGGTTGACTTTTCATATTCAAACTTCCTCCTAAAAGGTTATTTGCCTCATTTTCAACCAGAGTCACTCCTAACTCATCCGATAGACTCAAACATCGATATAAAAACATGAAACATGAAAAATGCAAGGTCACGGGGTGGTAATTCCCGTGACGACGGGACGGGTCGTCACATTCTCCCCAACATAAGAAAACGCTCGTCCTCAAGCGGGTTAAGAAACATACCTGGAGACTCAAATAGGTAAGGATATCTGCTCCGCATCTCCTACTCGACCTCCCAAGTAGCCTCCTCCACGGGCCGACCTCTCCACTGCACCTTGACTGAAGAAATCTCTTTGGACCTCAACTTTCGGACCTGTCTACCCAGAATAGCCACTAGCTTCACAACATAAGATAGATCACCATCAAGCTGAATGATACTGAAGTCTAATACATGAGACGGATCCCCGATATAATTCCGAAGCATAGACACATGGAATACTGGATGAACACTGGACAAACTGGGTGGCGAGTCCAGCTTATATGCCACCTCTCCAACCCTCCTGAGTATCTCAAAGGGACTAATGAACCTGTGACTCAGCTTCCCCTTCTTTCCGAACCTCATGACACCCTTCATGGGTGAAACCTTCAGCAATACCCTATCACCAACCATGAAAGACAACTCTCGAACCCTACGGTCCCCATAACTCTTCTGGCGAGACTGTGCTGAGCGAAGCCTCTCCTGAATCAACTTCACTCTATCCAGAGCGTCCTGAACTAACTCAGTCCCTATCAATCTATCTTCACCAGGATCAAACCATCCCGCGGGAGATCTACACCGTCTGCCATACAATGCCTCGTAGGGGGCCATCTGAATACTCGACTGATAATTGTTGTTGTAGGCAAACTCAGCAAGTGGCAAGAACTCATCCCATAAACCACCAAAGTCAATCACACAAGCTTGCAACATATCCTCCAGGATCTGAATAGTGCGCTCAGACTGCCCGTTTGTCTGAGGGTGAAATGCGGTGCTCAACTCAACCCGCGTACCCAGCCCCCGCTGAAATGCTCTCCAAAACTGAGAAGTGAACTGAGTGCCTCTGTTAGATATAATAGACAATGGGACCCCATGCAACCTAACAATCTCCCGAATAAAGATTGCCGCCAACCGCTCTGATGAGTAAGTAGTACAAACTGGGATGAAATGTGCGGACTTGGTCAGCCGATCAACAATCACCTACACAGAACCGAACTTCCTCGAAGTCCGAGGGAGCCCAATAAAAAAATCCATGGTGATCCTCTCCCACTTCCACTCGGGAATAACCATACGCTGAAGAACACCGCCTGGTCTCTGATACTCATACTTGACTTGCTGGCAGTTGAGGCACTTGGCTACATGCCTCACATTATCCATCTTCATCCTTCCGCACTAGTAGTGCTGTCTCAAGTCTTGGTACATATTCGTGGCACCTGGATGAATAGAGTACCGCGAACTGTGTGCCTCCTCTAGTATTAACTCTCGTAGGCCATCTAAATTGGGCACACAAATACGGCCCTGCATCCTCAGAACACCATCACTGCCGATAGTCACATCTCTAGCATCATTGTGTAGCACTCTGTCCTTAAGGACAAGCAAATGTGGGTTATCATACTGTCGCTCCATGATGCGATCATATAAAGAAGACCGAGAAACAACACAAGCCAAAACTTGGCTCGGCTCTGAAATATCCAACCTCACTAGCCGATTAGTTAGAGCCTGAACGTCATAAGCAAATGGCATCTCCCCAACTGGGATATAAGCTAGGCTGCCCATACTGACCGCCTTCCGACTCAAAGCATCGGCTACAATATTGGCCTTCACGGATGATACAAGATAGTGATGTCATAATCCTTAAGAAACTCCAACCACCTCCGCTGCCTCAAATTAAGGTCCTTCTGTCTGAATAAGTGCTGAAGACTGCAATGATCCGTGTACACCTCACATGAGACACCATACAAGTAATGCCTCCAAATCTTCAGAGCGTGAACTATGGCTGCTAGCTCCAAATCATGAACAGGGTAGTTCTTTGCATGGGGCTTCAACTAGCGAGAAGCATAAGCAATGACTCTACCCTCATGCATCAATACACAACCAATGCCAACTTCTGAGGCATCACAATACACAGTATAATGATCTGAAGCTGATGGTAGTATCAAGACTGGTGTTGTGGTCAGTGCTTTCTTGATCTTCTGAAAGCTCTCCTCGCACTCCTCGGACCATATGAAAGGAACACCCTTCTAAGTCAATCTATTCAAGGGTGAAGCAATAGAAGAGAATCCATGAATGAATCGGTGATAATACCCCGCCAATCCCAAAATGCTACGGATCTCAGTAACTGAGGTCGGTCTGGGCCAACTTTGCACTGCATCTACCTTCCTCGGATCTACCTGAATACCATCATGGGACACCACATGTTCTAAGAATGCCACAGACTCAAGCCAGAACTCACACTAGGAGAACTTGGCATACAACTTCTCCTCCCGCAATCTCTGTAACAAAACTCTAAAATGCTGAGCATGTTCCTCCTGGCTACGAGAGTACACCGGGATATCATCTATGAACACAATCACGAAGGAGTCCAAATCTGGCCGAAATAAACTGTTCATCAGATGCATGAACGCGGCTGGGGCATTGGTTAGCCCAAAAGACATCACAAGAAACTCATAATTCCCATACCTCATCATGAAGGCTTCTTTCATAATATCAGACTCTCTAATCTTCAGCTGGTGGTAGCCTGAGCGAAGATCAATCTTCGAGAATACCCTAGCTCCATGGAGCTGATAAAATAAATCATCAATGTGAGGCAAAGGATACTTATTATTCATTGTTACATTGTTCAGCTACCTGTAATCAATACACATAGTCATAGAGCCATCCTTCTTCTTAACAAACAGGACCGGTGCACCCCACAGCGACACACTCGGCCGGATGCAACCCTTATCTAGGAGTTCCTGGAGCTGCTCCTTCAATTCTTTCAGCTCAGCTGGTGCCATCCAATATGGAGGAATAGAAATAGGCTGAGTGCCTGGCACCAAATCGATCCCAAAATCAATGTCCATGTCCGGCGGCATGCCCGGTAGTTCTGAGAGAAATACATTTGGAAAGTCCCGCACAATGGAAACAAAATTAATACTGGGAGTTTGAGCTTCGACCTCCCGCACAAATGCCAAATAAGAAAGACATCCCTTCCCAACCATTCGTTGGGCCTTGAGGAAAGATATTACCTTGCTGGGTACATAATTAGTCGTGCCTCGCCACTCGATTCTCTGAATGCCCGTCATAGCCAAAGTGACTATCTTAGCATCACAGTCCAGAATAGCATGACATGGAGACAACCAGTCCATGACCAATATAACATCAAAATCAATCATGTTGAGAAGCAATAGGTCCACTCAGGTCTCTAGACCCCCAATAGTGACCAGACAGCACCGGTATACATGGTCCACCGTAATAGTATCCCCCACCAGGGTAGATACATGCACTGGTAACTCAAGACACCCTCCGGTCATGTCCAAATGAGGAGCAAAATATGTAGACACATAAGAGCAAGTAGAACTAGTATCGAACAACACTGAAGAATCTTGGTGGCAAAATGAAATAATACTTGTAATGATAGCATCAGAAGCAATGGCCTCAGATCGGCCCCGAAGAGCATAACATCTAGCATGTCCGCATGATAGGCCTCCCCCTCGAGGGCAACCCCTAGCTGACTGACCCTCACCCCTAGCTGGCAGGGGGGGTGCTGAAGTAGAAGGACCAGATGACGAGGGCTGCCCCCTCTGCTGATAAGATCTGGAAACCAGATGGGGATACTCTCTTCGGATGTGCCCAAACTCTCCGCACTCGAAGTAACTGCCCGGTGCTGGAGGTTGAGACCGATAATGACCCCTAGCACTGGAGTGTCTAGCAGATGAACTAGGCCGAGAAGAACCCTCAACAGATGGGGCCTGTGAAGAACTCTGAGCTGGCATAGCACTGAGAGATGGCTGGCTCTATTGCGAAACCTGATAACCTTGGCTAGAAGACTACCTACGGCGATTTGAGCGGCCCGACTGTGAAGACCTGAAAGAGCGACCCCGACTCTGCTGACCCTGGCCTCTGGTCTGAGTGCCACTGGAACTAGCTGATCCTCGAGGCCTCTTAGCCTCCCTCTCATCCCGCTCTCTGCGATGATCTGGTCTCTATGTCGTGAGCAATATGCACAGCATCCTAAAAAGTTCGGCTCAAAACCCTCTCTCGGGTCATCAGAATACGGATGGGATAGATAAGGCCGTCAACAAAACGTCCAATCCTCTCTCTGTCGGTAGGAACCAACCACTGTGCATATCTAGACAACTCTGTAAATCTGATCTCATACTCTGACACTGACATGTCTCCCTGGCGGAGACCCTCAAACTACCTACGCATCTCCTCTCTCTAAGATCGAGGCACCAACTTCTCCAAGAACATAGTGGAGTACTCTTCTGCGGCGCTCATAAGCCTCCCACCAAGCGAAGGCTGGCCCTTCAAACTGAAAAGTAGTGAAGGATACACCACTGGACTCCAAGATCCCTGCCGTACGGTGCATCCGACGGCACTTGTCCAGAAAACCTTGGGCGCCCTCGCCCTGAGCAGTAGTGAACACTAGAGGAGATAACTGCTGAACCTCTCGAGATGACGCTGCTCATCGTCAGTCATAGCTGGGACCCTGTCCCCCTGAACCTGATCTGCCGGCTGTACTCGAACTACATGCGGAATAGGAGGAGCCTCAGGTGTCTGCAGGCCCTACACTACTGGCTCTGGAGGGCGTGCTGCAAGGGTCTGATGACCATCCCCGGTCCCTGATGCAGCTGCTACGGTGGTAACTGAAACCGCCTGTGCCAGGCCAGTGCAAACTGCTAATATCTATGCCAGGGTCTCTTGTAGACCCGAAATGAAAATAGGCACAGCTGGTGCCTGAACTGGCGCTGCTGGAGCCTTAGCAACTGGAGGCTATGGGTCAGCTGGCACTGCCTCAGCTGCCCTACCTCCACCACGACCACGGCCGCACCCACGACCTCTAGCAGGTGGTAGTGGTGGTCATCCACCTCATCCGGAAGCTGGAGTTCTCACCATCTGCGAGATAATATAATTTCAAAGTTCAATTTAAATCAAAATAATCGCACGATAAGAATTCCAAGAATTGAAACTTTCCAAAAAGGTTTGCAGCTTCCCGAGGATAAGTACATGCGTCCCCGTACCGATCCACAAGACTCTACTAAACCGGCTCATGACTCACGAGACCTGTTAACTTTGGCTCTGATACCAACTTGTCACGACCCAAACCCCAGTCGTGATGGCGCCCAACACAATGCTTGGAAAGCCCGACCATGTTATTCATTAAACTAGCCAAATATTAATTTCAGGTGATCAATTTCAACTTAAATAGCAAGTGTTCATATCAAAATTATAAACGTGATGGTAGAAGCATACAAAATACGGTCCCAACAAAATCGTGGTGTCGCAAGTATGAGTATCTACAGATAAAATAGCCTATACAAACAAGTCTAGGCAAAATGAAGGCAACAAAATGATAAAGAAGTAGAAAACATGTTCTGCGGACGTCGGCAGCTACCTCGTAGTCTCCGCGGAATAAGAATGAATAAGCAGCTGCGACAGCTCAACTGCTCTCTGGCACCTGTGAATCTGCACAACAAGTGCAGGGGAGTGGGGTGAGTATATTTCAACTCATTGAGTAATAATAATAAACAATAACTGAAAATAAGAACTTTGGTACTATCATTATACAGTTCTAAGGGCAGCCTCACGGGAAGTCATCACTACGGTGAATACTCTCATCTCCAGTCCACAACTATCTTAACAATGTCCTACACTGGCCTAACGCTCACTCGTACCGCTACGGTGTACAGCCAACCCAATGTACATAAATGTATACACGTCTATAATGTATAAGTATATAAGTACATATATGGATATGTATAAGTATAATGTTGCGGCGTGTAGCCCGCTCCAATACATATAAAACTGCGGCGTGCAGCCCGCTCCATTTAACATCGACGTCGCTCACTAGGGGTGTATACAGACTTCGGAAGGGCTCCCTCGGCCCAAGCACTATGATGCTACGATGTGTAGCCCGATCCACTCATATGTTACTGCGGCGTGCAGGTCCGATCCAATATATATATATACATGTATAGTTATACTTCTACGGCATGTAACCAGATCCCATAATATACTCCAGCCCACTAAGAATGTGTGCAGACTTAGACACTGAAGGGGCTCCTACAGCCCAAGGGCAATAATACTGCGGCGTGCAGTCCGTCCCACTTTTACATATTATTGCGGCGTGCAGTCCGATCCACATATACATCACTGCAATGTGCAGTCCAATCCAATGCAGGTATATACATATAATACCTCATAATGGGTCCTCGACGCTGTCCCAGTCAGTATAGAATTGGCCTTTCAGGCCCACTCAGCTAAATCAGGGAATTTTCCGCCCTAAGTAGTCTATCTCTCATAGTACACATCTAGTACTTGCCCACGATATGCTATACAGCTAATTTTATGGCCAAGTGTAAGTTTCCAACATGATATGGGGGTCACCTATCTCTACAGGTTCCCTAATTCTCTACATATCGGCACAAGGCCCCAAACATGGCTACTAGCCCAATTACAGAGCTAAAATCCCGTTCTCAGTCACAATACACAATACACTATTAGTCGGAAAGGACCAAGTACAATTCCCCAATCATAATATCACCACGCCCGTCACATGACGCGTGTCTCATCTCAACATAGCATTGTCAAGTGCTAGTACGGGGTTTCAAACCCTCAGTACATTATTTACTATCACCACTCACCTCAATTCGGTAGAAGTCTTAGTCCGCCTTGCGCTTTCCTTGCAATTCAATCGCCTCGGATGTCGAATATGCTCAAATTCATAGAGAGTACGTCAATATATGCTAATTACACACAACCCATTTGAAATAACTCAATTTTCACCAAAACCCACAAAGTTGTCAAAACCCGAATTTCGGTACGCTTGTCAAAAAATTACAAAAGTCATATATTCGGAATCGTCATCTCAACACGAGTCTATACATATAAAATTGTCCAAAATCGGACTCCGTTTGCCCATTCAAATTGACATTATACCAAAAACCTGGCTTAGGATAAATTCCCCCATTAATTCATCCAATTTCAGTGAAATAGAGGAGGATTCTAAGATAAAAACACAACATTGAACAATAAAACATACCTCTGATGATAACCCGATGAAATCCCAGCAATATCCCATCACTTTCTCTCTCTAAGACTCAATAATGGTGTTTATGAATGAATTGTCGCGTCTGAAATGTTCTGGGCTTAAACTCACTGCCAGGCATTTTTACTCTACGCGATCGCAGCCCTTGGCTCGCGATCACGATGCACAACTCCTAGGCAACCAGCTTTTCCTATACGCGATAGTGATGCACAACTCCTGGGACGACCAGCTTTTCCTCTACGCGATCGCGTGGACCTGGACGCAATCACAGTGACCAACTCAGTGCCCTACGCGATCGCAATGAAACGAACGCGATCGCACTACACTCGAACTCGACCTTACGCGATCACATCAATACCCCCGCGATCGCGATGCACAAGCCCTAGACCTTACGCGATCGCATTACTCTTCCTGCGATCGCGAAGAACAAATCTCCAGCCTCTCTTCGATACACTACGCGATCGCATGGCCAGGTCTGCGATCGCGATGAACAAATTTCCTCTACAATAATTGCAGCAGATCAGCTGCTCACTTTGGCTCAAAATGGTCCATTTGGACCCCCGAATTCATCCCGAGGCCCCCGGGACCCCAACGAAAACCACAAATATACTCCATAACATGATACAAACTTATTCCAATCCTAAAAACACGCTGGTAAACACGAAAAACATCAAATCCAAGCAGTTCAAGCCTAAGTTTTCATTTAAACTTCCGCATCCAACAATCAATCGAAAAGCCGACCAAACGACCTCTGAATGGCCTAAAATTTTGCAGACATATCCAAAATCACATAACGGAGCTATATTAATTGTCAAAATTCCATTCCAACCCCCGGATAAAAATCTCACCTACCAATCGAATTTCGCCAAAATTCAACCTTGGCGAATTCAAGCCTATTTCTAGACTAGACCTCCAAATTCATTTCTGATCAATCCCCTAAGTCACAAATCACCTCTTGGAACTAACTAAATCATCAGAATCCGATTCCGAGCCCTTTAACTAAATAGTCAACTCCATGTTGACTTTTCATATTCAAACTTCCTCCCAAAAGACTATTTGCCTCATTTTCATACAGAGTCACTCCTAACTCATCCGAAAGAATCAAACATCAATATAAAAACATGAAACATGAAAAATTCAAGGTAACGGGGTGGTAATTCCCGTAACAACGGGCCGGGTTGTCACAAGCTATTTGTATATATTTATTACTCACTGAGTACTTAGTACTCACCCCTACTCCCAGCACCTTTTGTGTGCAGATTCAGGCACTCAGGAGAAGTAGACGAGCATTTCCAGCTTTCACAGAGTCTTATCGAGTTGCTGAGGTAGCTTCCGACGTTCGTAGAACCTAGCTTCTCCTCTCTTTTTAGTTGCTATTTTATGTTCAAATTTGAGAACTTTTATATAGTATTCTCTACTTTTGTTCGATTTTCTTTAGAAGCTCTAGACTTGTGACTCCAGATCTTTAGGAGTGTTAGTTGTTTTCGCACTTCTCAGTATTTTGTTCGTATTATTATTATTGGAGTTCTTTGACTCATAAATTCTTTTTAAGTTGTCCATTTGGGACTGATATTCATTTGTGATAAACAATTGTTGGTCTGGCTGGCCTAGCTTAATTGTTGGGCGCCATCACGACAGGATTTAGGTCGTGACAAGTTGGTATCAGAGCCTACGTTACTAGGACTCGTGAGTCATAAGCCGGTTTAGTAGGCTTTCGCGGATCGGTATGTAGGCGTCCGTATCTATCCCCGTATGGCTAGAGAACTTTAGGAAAAACCTCACTTTTCTTGGATTCATATCGTGCGGTTTGTGTTATCGTGAAACTAATTTTTCTATATTCTATTCTTTCATAGATGGCGAGAACGCGTGCTAGCGGACGTGGCAAACGACCACCATTGGCACCTAGAGGTCGTGGTCGTGGTAGAGGTAGGGTAGTAGTACCAGCACCTGCTGACCCACCAGCTGACTAGACTCAGGGTCATATTCCAGCACCGGTGGCCCAGGTTCAGGATCAGGTTCATGCTGCAGACGTTCCGGCAGCTCAGGTTCAAGCACCGATAATTACCATTGTCATACCGGGTCTTCAGGAGACTTTGGCTCAGATTTTATCAGTTTGCACTGGCTTAGCCCAGGTAGTTGCAGCCTCTACTGCTCATAGGCAGGGGGAGGGAATCAGACCCCGTGGCTCGCACACCCGAGCCGGTAGTTCAGGGTATTCAGGCACCTGGGGTAGCTTCAGTTCAGCCAGCTACAATCGTTGCACCAGCCCCTGCTCATGTGGTTCCAGCTATGCCTGATGATGAGCAGCATCGGTTGGAGAGGTTTGAGAGGCTACGGCCTCCGGCATTCAGTGGTGTTGAGGGCGAGGATGACCAGGGTTTTCTGGATAAATGTCAGTGTAGGCTTTGCACTGCGGGTATTCTGGAGTCCAGCGATGTTGCTTTCACCAATTTTTAGTTCACCGGTCCAGCATTTCAGTGGTGGGAGGATTTTGAGAGGCGTAGGCCTGCTGGGACAGTGCCCCTCACTTGGCATCAGTTCTCCATGGTATTTATGGAGAAGTATGTGCCTCAGTCCTAGAGGGAGGAGATGCATTGTCAGTTTGAGTAGCTGAAGTAGGGGGATATGACGGTTACTCAGTATGAGATGAGATTCACACAGCTAGTCCGTCATGCCATGTGGATGATCCCGACGAATAGAGAGAGGATCAGGAGATTTATAGATGGTCTTTTCTATCCCATCCGTATATTGATGGCCAGAGAGAGAGCTTCAACAGTTACCTTTAAGGAGGTGGTTGATGCTGCCCGTCATATTGAGACAGATCGCCGCAGAGAGCGTGAGGAGAGAGAGGCTAAGAGGCCTCATGGCACTGGTAGTTACAATGGTGCTCCATCTAGGGGCCAGCCTCATCATAGTAGGGGTCATTCATTCAGATCTCACCAGTCAGGATGTGTAGAGTCCAGGTGGAGCTTCATCATACCGGGGTCGTTAGGGCCATCGGGGTCAGCAGGGTCGTCAGCAGAGTCAGCCTGCATTGAGTGCCCTTCTTGCTCAGATCTCTGCTCGTACTTCTTACGCTCAGGATTCATCTGCAGCGAGGGGTCCTCAGCAACCCCTTTCTCCAGCTTCTGCCCGTTGCTTTGAGTGTGGCGAGTCGGGCCATATCAAGAGAGAGTGGCGATCTCAGTAGAGGGATCAGCCCTCATCTTCTGCTCCCGCTTCTTCAGCACCAGCATAGTCAGCTAGGAATGGTGGCCGGGTGGCTAGAGGTCGCCCTAGGGGCGAGGATCGTACTGGCGGAGGCCAGGCTCGTTTCTATGCTCTTCTGGATAGGAAGGATGTTAGCGCCTCGGATGCTGTCATTTCAGGTATTATCTCAGTCTGCCACAGGGATGCTTCTGTCTTATTTGATCCCGGATCCACCTATTCCTACATTTCTTCTTATTTTGCACATCATTTGGGTATGACCTGTGGTATTCTTGCCTTGCACGTACATGTGTCTACACCGGCGGGGGATACTCTTGTTCTGGATCAGGTATATCGATCGTGTCTTATTACTATTGGGGGTCTGGAGACCCGAGTTGCCTTGTTACTATTGCGCATGGTAGATTTCGATGTGATTCTAGGCATGGATTAGTTATCTCCTTACCATGCGATTCTGGACTGTCATGCCAAGACAGTCACACTAGCTATTCCAGGTAATCCGAGGATCGAGTGGCGTGGCTTGACCGATTATGTGTCCGACAATGTGATTTCTTATATGTAGACCCAACGAATGATTGGGAAGGGTTGTTTATCTTATTTGGCCTTCATTAGAGATGTTGAGATCTTATTTGGCCTTCACACCTAGTCTTGATTCGGTCCCCGTTGTGAGGAAGTTTTCGGATGTATTTCCAGCAGACCTGTCGGGCATGCCGCCTGACAGGGATATTGACTTTGGTATTGACTTGGTGCCGGGCACTAAGCCCATTTCTATTCCTCTCTATAACATGGCACCAGTGGAGTTAAAAGAATTGAAAGAACAACCTGAGGAGCTCTAAGATAAAGGTTTCATTCACCCGAGTGTGTCACCTTGGGGTGCACCGATATTGTTCGTGAAGAAGAAAGATTGCACAATGAGAATGTGCATTTTGATTACAGGCAGCTGAACAAGGTAATAGTGAAGAATAAGTACACATTGCCTCGTATTGAGGACTTATTGGAACAGCTCCAGGGAGCTAGTGTATTTTCTAAGATCGATCTTCGATTGGGCTATCATCAGTTGAAGATTAGGGACTCAAACATTATGAAAACAGCGTTCAGAATGAGATATAGGCACTATGAGTTTCTGGTGATGTCTTTTGGGCTGACTAATGGCCCAGCTGCATTCATGCACTTGATGAACAGTGTATTTCGGCCATACCTTGATTCTTTCGTGATCGTGTTTATTGATGATATCCTGGTGTATTCACGCAGACAGGAGGAGCATGCACAACACTTGAGGGTGGTATTGCAGAGGTTGAAAGAAGAAAAGCTTTATGCAAAATTCACTAAGTGTGAGTTCTGGCTTGATACTGTGACCTTTCTGGGACATATAGTGTCCAGTGATGGTATTCGGGTTGATCTACAGAAGGTCGAGGCAGTGCAGAATTGGCCTAGACCTTCCTCAGCTACTGAGATACGGAGTTTTCTCGGCTTGACAGGCTATTACTGCCGGTTTGTTTAGGGTTTCTCATCTATTGCTTCACCATTGACTAAGTTGACACAGAAGAATGCTCCATTTGTGTGGTCTGATGAATGTGAGGAGAGCTTTTAGAAGCTCAAGGCGGCTTTGACCACAACTCCGGTACTTGTGTTGCCATCGGCTTCAGGGTCTTATACGGTGTATTGTGATGCTTCTATAGTTGGGATCGATTTTGTATTGATGTAGGAGGGCAGAGTTATTGCATATGCTTCTCGTCAGCTAAAGCCCCACGATAAGAACTACCCTATTCATGATCTAGAGCTAGCTTCTATTGTTCATGCCTTGAAAATTTGGATGCATTACCTATATGGTGTATATTGTGATATATATACAGACCACCACAGCCTTCAGCATTTGTTTAAGTAGAAAGATCTCAATTTGAGGTAGCGGAGATGGCTTGAATTGCTTAAAGACTATGATATTACCATTTTGTACCATCCCAGGAAGGCCAATGTTGTGGCCGATGCATTGAGCTAGAAGGCTATTAGTATGGGCAGTTTGGCGTATATTCCAGTTAGGGAGAGACCCCTTGCAGTTGATGTTCAGGCATTAGCTAATCAGATGGTGAGGCTAGATATTTCTGAGCCCGGTCGGGTTATGGCTTGTGTAGTAGCTCGTTCTTCTTTATATGATCATATTCGAGAGCGCCAGTATGATGATCCACACTTACTTGTCCTTAAGGAAAAAGCTCAGCATGATGATGCCAGAGATATCACTATTGATAGTGATGGTGTTTTGCGGATGCAGGGCCGGATATGCGTGCCCAATGTTGATGGCCTTCGTGAGTTGATATTGGAGGAGGCCATAGCTCGTGGTATTCCATTCATTTAGTAGACACAAAGATGTATCAGGATTTGGGATAGCATTATTGGTGGAGAAAGATGAAGAAAGATAATGTGAACCATGTGGAACGATGTCTAAATTGTCAGCAGGTCAAGTACGAGCAACAGAGACCTGGTAGTGTGTTCCAGCGTATTGATATTCCTGAGTGGAAGTGGGAAAGGATCACTATGGACTTTGTTAGTGGACTCCCTCGGACAGCGAGGAAGTTTGATTCTGTTCGGGTGGTCATGGATAGGCTGACCAAGTCAGCTCAATTCATCCCAGTGTGTACTACATACTCCTCGGAGCAGTTGGAAGAGATATTCATCTGTGAGATTGTGAGATTGCATGGAGTTCCCATTTATATTATATCAGACAGAGGTGCCCAGTTCACTTCTCAGTTTTGGAGGACATTTCCACGAGAGTTGGGTTCACAAGTAGAGCTGAGCACAACTTTTCATCCACAGACAGATGGGCAGTTTGAGCGTACTATTTAGTTATTAGAGGACATGTTGCGTGCTTGTGTCATTGATTTCGGTGGTTCATGGGCTGATTACTTGCCTCTTGCAGAGTTTGCTTATAATAATAGCTACTAGTCCAACATTCAGATGGCACCGTATGAAGCTTTGTATGGGAGGCGGTGTAGGTCTCCAGTCAGTTGGTTTGAGCCCGGCGAGGCTAGATTGTTGGGGACAGAGTTAGTTCAGGATGCCTTAGACAAGGTGAAGGTGATTCAGGAGAGACTTCGCATAGCTCAGTCGTGTCAAAGAGTTATGCGGACCGGAAGGTCCGAGATGTGTCTTATTCAGTGGGTGAGAAGCTATTGCTGAAGGTTTCGCCTATGAAGGGCGTTATGAGGTTTGGAAAGAAAGAAAAGTTGAGCCCAAGGTTCATTGAACCTTTTGAGGTGCTTAGGAATGTTGGGGAGGTGGCCTATATGCTTGCTTTGCCACCTAGTTTGTCAGGAGTTCACCCGGTGTTCCATGTATCTATGCTCCGGAAGTATGTTGCAGACCAGTCACATGTGTTAGACTTCAGCACAATACAGATAGATGAGGACTTGACTTATGATGTGGAGCTGGTAGCCATTTTGGGTCGACAGGTTCGTAAGCTGAGATCCAAGGACATAGCTTCAGTGAAAGTGCAGTGGAGAGGTCGTGCTGTGGAGAAAGAAACCCGGGAGACCAAGCAGGAGATGCGAAGCAGATATCCACACCTATTTGATACTCTAGGTATTTTTCTTAACACGCTCGCAGACGAGCATTTGTTTAAGTTGGGGAGAATGTAACGACCCCGCCCGTCGTTACGGGAATTACCACCCCGTTACCTTGAATTTACATATTTTATGCTTTTATATCAAGTGTTAGAGTTTATCGGGTGAGTTAGGAGTGATTCGGATTGAAAATGAGGCATATAGCCTCTTTGAAGGAAGCTTGAATATGGAAAGTCAACTTGGAGTTGACTAATTAGTTAGAGTGCTCAAAATCAAAGTCTGATGATTCGACTAGTTTTGGGGGATCATTTATGACTTAGGGGAGCAATTGGAATCGAATTCGGAGGTCCAGTGTAGTTTTAGGCTTGAATGGGCTAAGGTTGAATTTTTGCGAAATCTGAACGGTAGGTGAGATTTTGATCCCCGGGTTTGTAATGGAATTCCGACAATTTTTGTAGCTTCGTTATGTGATTTTGGATATGTCTGTAAATTTTCAGGTCATTCGGACGTTGTTTGATCGGGTTTTAGATTGAATGTTGGTTTTGGAAGCTTTGAACAAACATAAGCTTGAATTTGTGTGAAAATTTGGTGATTTTTATGTTTAGGATGTTGTTTTTGTGATTGGAACAAGTCCGTATTATGTTTTGGAGTAGGTTGGTGGTTTTCGTTGGGGTCCCGGGGGCCTCGTGGTGAAAATCATTCGGGCATTTTAAAATTGGAAAAACCTACAGAAAATTGCAGAAAACTATGCAGACATTTAAGCCTTCGCGTTCGCGTGGCCTAGGTCGCATTCACGAAGGCCAGGTGGGCAAAGGCATCGCGTTCGCGAGACTGGAGGACGCGTTCGCATAGGAGGAAAAGGCGAAGCTTCGCGTTCACGTGAGGGCCTACGCGTTCGCGTAAAAGAGAAATCCGGCTGCTAGGAGATTGTGCTTCGCGGAAGCGTGAGAGGTGTCGCGTTCGCGAAGGGTTAGTTGAGCGAGTCATCATTGACGTGTGAGGCCCATCGCGGACGCGTAGAGTAACAGTTCTGTCAGTGAAATTAAATTCCAGAAACAGTGTAGTCGCGGGTTTATACACCAAAAACACAAATTTTGAACCCTAGAGAGAAGAACTCACGGGAAAACGCTAGGATTTCATCGGGTAATCATCGGAGGTAAGTTTCTTGACTCAAAAATGTAATTTTATGGTCGAATTAACATCAATCTTCATAAAATTGGGTAGAAACAATGAAAAATTATGGCCTAGGTATTGAAAACAAATTTTTGAGTTTTGAAAGGCCATTCGAACTCCGATTTCGATAAATTTTATACGCACTGACTCTTGGCTAAACGAGGATCACGTTGGTATAAGTTGGGCAGCAGGCCCGGGTTCGGGTTTTACCAACTTAGTGTATTTATGTGTTTTTCATGTAAATTGAACTGGGTTATGTTTCTTTGACCCGTAAATGACATAATTATTGTGGTTTGAATAGATTCTACGCGCGAGGCAGCGAATTCAAAAGGAAAAGGCATTGTGGACGAGTCTATGACCGGCTAGAGGTGAGTAGTTTGTGTATATGGTAGCCTGAGGCTTCGAAACCCCGGCTTAGCACATTGTGATGCTAGTAGGGTCTGGATCGCACCCCGTGGCAGGTGCGGGGATATATTGTGACTGGGAATTGAGACTTAGTCCATCCGGAATGAGTATAATATGATATTAGTGGTTGAAAAAGACTGTGTTTGATATAATTGTGGGTTGTAAGTCGTGTTTGGGGTCTTGTGCCGATCTGTAGTATCCCTAGGGGATAATTATATATGTGATAGCTATACTTGCTTAAATCACTGATCTTAGTCCTGGGTGGAAATCATAGTATTGAATTGCTAAGTCACCTGTTTTGCAAAAATTAAACAAAAGTTAACATATTTTCATAATTAATTAAAAGGAACCTGGAAATAAATAATTTGAGCTGTTTGTGACTTATATGATTGTTGTGGACTGAGGATGGATCGGGCTGCACGCCGCAGCGGTAGATATGATATGAGGATCAGGCTGCACGCCGCAATGGTATTGTGCTTGGGCTGTAGGAGCCCCTCCTGAGTCTGTACACACCCCTAGTGAGCACCGTTAACGTTAAATGGATCGGGCTATATGACGTAGCGGTTATGTGCATTGCATTGCATCTTTATCTATTGAACTTTCTGTGATAATTGTATTGTACTGTTGTTGCTAGTTCGTAGGAGAATCGGACTGTAGTTTAGCTTAATTTTGTGGTATTCTGTGGATTTCTTGCTCTAAGCACCTTGTATATATTTATTACTCACTGAGTACTTAGTACCTACCCCTACTGCCTGCACCTTTTGTGTGCAGATTCAGGCACTTAGGAGAAGTAGACGAGCATTTCCATCTTTCATAGCATCTTATAGAGTTGCTAAGGTAGCTGCCGACGTTCGCAGAACCTAGCTTCTCCTCTCTTTTCAGTTGCAATTTTATGTTCAGATTTGAGAACTTTTATACAGTATTCTCTACTTTTGTTCGGTTTTGTTTAGAGGCTCTAGACTTGTGACTCCAGATCTTTGGGAGTGTTAGTTGTTTTTGCACTTCTCAGTATTTTGTTCGTATTATTATTATTGGAGTTCTTTGACTCATATATTCTTCTTGAGTTGTCCATTTGGGACTGATATTCATTTGTGATAAACAATTGTTGGTCTGGCTGGCCTAGCTTAATTGTTGGGCACCATCACGACCAGATTTGGGTCGTGACAAAAAGTGGTCGGCGTGCCACACGATCCCATTTCTTGATATATAAGTGCTTGTCATGCCACATGATCCCATATATATATATATATATATATATATATATATATATATATATATATATATATATATATATATATATATATATATATATATATATATATATATTACCGGTATGAAACCAATAATAATTAATCAACAATATATAGTATATATTACCGATAAAGAATTTCTATTTAACATAATTGATACAATTACTCAGTCATAGCAATTACTTGCTCAGCTTCAAAGATCTTCAAAAGAGTTCTCACAAGCATCAAATAAGAATACATCAATTTAGCAATTTAGGACTCACGATCATGCTCGACCTCCAATGTATAGATACTCGTCACCAAGCCTATACGTCAGACACAACACATAACAAGTAGCAATTACACTTACCTCGCTTTGCAACCAATTCAAAATTTCCAATAAGCAAGGCCTCGCGAATTCGTTTGAAGCTTCAAATCTAGTCATAATAATTCAATATACTCAATATAAATCGTACGAATTAATTCCATATTAAATTAATGATATTCCGGAAATTCTAACAACTTCAATCTATTTAGAATCATACAAAAGTGCACCACAATTAGGAGGATATTTATGGGTTTACCTCTTTTGGGCATTTCATCAAATACTATGTGTGTACATTTGACTACATCTCTTAACCATGGAATTAGTTCATGGTTAAGAGATTGCATCAAATAATTAATTTTCAATGGGTATACATTTAAATTGAGAATTTATGGCTTCCAATCACTATACCTTAATTTATACTCATAATTCTATAATAACACCATATATGCAAGTGTAAGATTACCTTTTGTAGACCAAATGTGGGGTGTTGGGGGTTGAGAATTGACACAAAGTTGGTTGGATGTTTTTAAGTGTGTTTTCATGGAGATTTACTTCTCAATTACTAGTTGAGAAATGACACAAAGTTGGGGTTGGGGGTTTATGGTTTGGGATTTGGGAGTTTGGGGTTGGGGGTTTGGGGGTTTAGGATTTGGGGTTTGGGGTTTGGGGATTGGGGTTTAGGTTGAGGTTTCAGATTTGGGGTTTTTTTTTTTTTTTAAGCAATCCACTAGGCGAGTGCCTAGGGCTAGTTTTTTATTAATAACATAAAAAAAAAAGAAAATTACAACAATTAGGAAAAATACAAATAAGGTGGACAATAGCACCGGTATTGTTACCCAAATAACACATACCGAGTTAACCTTATCGTACTAGTCCTATTGAGGCATAAAATATCCTCACTAGCAAGCATGCAAAAAGAAAGAACTAGCTAAAACAAGATATTCTATGATCATCACAGAATTTATAACATATTCTGTGATGATATTGCATAGAACTATACTAATGTGATGATAGACTAAAAAAATGAAGAAAACACCTTGGTGCTCTCTTTTCTCTAAACTTGTAAAAACTTCAATGTGTAAACTCTTATCTTCGTCCACAACTCTTTTCAAAATGTCTTCAAAATTCATGCTTTTTTCTTCGAGCGATTGGACTTTGTAGATGTAGTTTGAATAACCTGTTTTTGTTTTGCGCTTCTCATTGGGGGCCTCCTTATGTTTGCATTTTCAGACACCCTGCCGTCCCAACTTCTATCCCTTGCGCTAGACTTCTTACTTCTTCCACTATGCATGGGTGACAAATCACCTTTTCTTGAAGCCTCTGCCCGACATTGCTTTAAGATATCATCTTCCTCTCCTTGTTCGTACATGTCTCTCCTCAAGAGCACTGGTTGTGGTGAATTTTGCTCGAAACCAAGTGACACCATTGCATTTCCTTCCTGGGATTTATCCACTATTGTCATTGCATCCAATAACTTTCTCTCCTCCAAGGAAATTACTGGATTGGTTGTCGCTAGCTGCTGCTGTCCCTTCATTTGAACTGGAGTGGCCTGTTCAAAATCTTTAGTTTGCACTAGCCTACCAGCTACTGTTGTGCCTTCTCGATCACCTTTAGGACTAGCTACATTATGACTTAAACGTCCAGTTGCTGCATTTGATATAGCATCTTTTGGAGACCTTCTGGAAAACAAAATAGGTGCTTGGTTGTCACAGTCTGCTGCTCCTGCATTATGAATTGCAGCAACTCTTGGAACAAAGGCTGGAGCATTTTGGTTTAAATAGCTCTTGGGACTTGCGGCAGCTGTTGCAGATACATGACAGTTCAAATTGGTCGAGGTAGATTTGGGGTTTAGGGTTTAGGGTTTGGGGTTTTTTTTTTTTTTTTTTTTTTAAAAGCCACTAGGCACTTTGCCTAGGGTTGATTTTTATATATAAAAGAGAATAGTACAAAGTGGAGGGGGGCATGTACCTGACCTCCAAAAAACATGAACAAGTACACTTTACAAAGGACTTGTAATCTATGAAGGCTATATTAGCAATGATGTCCCATGTGACTAAGTATAATAGTTCACATGAACTAAGATACAAAATGAAAGGATGGCCTAGGATAGCTATACACAAAGTAAGATAATCTAGATCTAGTAGATGGATGTATTGGAAGCTAGCCTTCCAAACATACCAACCTCTACATTTGTAACAATGTAGGAAAACCCTATGGAAGATGACAAAAACATTGTGATAATGAGGGAGACTATCTTCTACCTTGCTTTGACAAGAAGTTACAAGAAAGCTAGGTAGAAGATAGTATACAAAAAGGTCCCAGTGATGCCAGCCAGTAAGTCCTGCTCCCATGACAGAAGAGAGGGAACCGTGAGATGGCTTTCTTGAGATATCCATAAGGGTGAGTGTCCCTAGGTCTGCTCCCCTAGGTGTGATTAAATGCCAATTATAGATGAAATGGACAAACAAGGTCTCATGTTTCCACCTTGTTAATGGTTGCTGTGGTTGATTGATTCTGTGTTGACATGGGGATGGTGAGTTGAGTTTGGCTTCAGTGAACTGGGACATATGATGTTCTTTCAGCAGAATGAGCACTGATGCTGATACCACTGACTGAACTAACATCACATGATCAAAAGCACTCAGTGTGCCTGCAAAATGGAAGCTACTGTTAGTAAAAAGAAGGGAGCTCAGACTCCAGGTTCTTGTGTGACTGGAGCTGAGACTAGGGAGAGGGGAGCAGTGAGAAGTCCCTGTTCTATACAATCTGATGTGCAGGTTCTTGTGGTGACTGCACATGACTGCATAGAGGCTCAAGTTACAATTGGATTGTTTCATGTTCTGATGGTCTGCATACTGCTGGTGTGCCTTTTGGTTATGGGTAGCAAGTGGTGAGGAGTGATTGGTGGTTAGTTGGTATGCTTTTAGTGGGGGAACCATCTGTGAGGGTGATACCACTATGCAAGGATAGCACAAGCGACCAGGCCAAAGTCTACTGTCTGCTCTGGTGATTGCTGATAGCCTGTCAGGTGAGTTCCAAGGACTGCCTGTTTGGTTTTGGTGCCTGTCTGTTGTCTGGGATGCTCTGATGATCTTATTGAGAAGTAAGATCATTTTGCAGATGCCAAAGGAGAAGATACAGATCAAATGATGAATTCTCGACAGACTGAGCACATAAAGTGCTAATACCACTGTCAGTAAGTCCATCAAATGATGTACACTTCTCCAGATGTATGGGGACAAGATGGTTCCTGTGTGATGGTGGTGAACTGTGAGTAGGTATTGAGATACTTGGATTATTTGGTCCACTCTCAGTAGAATGAGTATCCAAGATACTGATACCACTAACTGAAAGCATACCATATAACCACTAGCTTTCAAGTTACCTGCAAAAGGAGAAAACATGTTAGAAGAGGGGAGCTCTATCTCCAGGTTCTTGTGTACACTGGAAATGAGTCTGGGGAGAGGGGAGCATTGATGTATCCCTGGTCTACACCTTAGTTGCAGGTTCTTGTGGGGTCTGCAATTAAGAATGTAGAAGCTCTGTGTGGAAAATGTAGCTTGAGCCCACTGGTGAATTGTCTTGTTGTATTGCAGGAGATAGGCTAGTAAACTGGTGGGGCTCAGATGCCACAAACTTGTCTGTATTGGATGTCCATCTACTGTTGCATTAAGGAACCTAGAGAACAGTGATAGTTCCTTAATGACATGAATTATGAAGTCCATGAAAACTTGTGGATTTTTGCATCTGTTGTGGTCTATCCTTTGACATGTCTCGAAGAGAATGAGCCACAGGGTGTCTGATACCACTCTTGAAGACTTTGTCAAAGGGTAGTCATTACTGAGTGGAAGGGTACCTGCAAAGCAACAGAAAACTGTTAGCGGGGGGGGAGGGGGAGGGGGGTAGTTTTGCCCATTTTTCTGTTATTTGTGCCATTTGGTAGGATACTGTGTGTGTTTTGCTCTTGGTTTTGTGTGGTTGTGGTTGTTGATGGATTGTATACAGGGGTAAATGTTTGAAGGGGGAGGTGTGTGTTAAGAGGTGTTGCCTGATGGGAGTCACAGAGGAGAAAAACCAGGAGAGATTAATGGACATAGGATGCCTGATGATTAGAGGGAACATCTGGTGTTGGGTTTTGAATCTCAGGTGTGAGGCTTTGTGTGTTTCATGTGTTGATGCTATGGTTATTTGGATTTTGGGGAGGGTTGTCTTTTTCATTTGTACCTTATCCATAGCCATGGGATGAAGAGACATGCGTGGCAATTTGGATTGCATTTGATGGCTTATGTCTGAAAGCAGGAGTACCATCCTTGTCTAATTGGATTTGCCCTCTAATTTGTGGAGGCAGTTGGTTCAGAGAGTGGTAGTGAGTAATAGTAGGGAGAAGGTGGCTCAATTTGGAGAGTGAATCTGCAGGGCAATTTGCTTCTCTGAATGTATGGCTAAAGATGATGGCTTCACATTGGTGGCATATCTGCTTGAGCTTCTGGATTATCATGTGCATGGTCCAAGGAGGTGTTGACTGGTTGGTTAGCCAGTGAATTAACAAGGCAGAATCTGCTTCAAGATGAATTTTGGAGAAACCATTGGCAGTACACCAGGCAATTCCCAATAGTGCTGCTTCAGCTTCAGCCCTGTTATTTGTTCCTGTGCCAATTGGGGCTGAGATTGCATGGATGAAATCACCCACATGATCCCTGATGATTACTCCAGCACCAATCTTACCCGGATTTGATAAAGCACTCCCATCACTATTAATCTTGACAAAACCTGTTTCAGGTCTTCTCCAGTTAACTTTCAGGACTGTGATGGGATGTGAAATGGCTTCAATCATTGGGTATAACTCCTTCCACTCAGTAGGCCAATTAATATTAGGGTATGAGGTTCTGAGAAGCAAGTTAATATCAATGCCAATTGAGTGGATGACCCTTGTCAATGATGATGATTTACCTCCATATTTGGCCGAACACCTGTTTTTCCACAGATTCCATGTAATTATGATAGGCACTGTTTGGAGGATTAGCTTTTGCACCTGGTTTGTTCTTTGCAACAGCCACCATGTCAGGAGGGTTTGGGAGAGATGCATCTGTCTGTGAGACAGGCCAACAGGAGCAGAGAAGTGTCTCCATATGGCTCTTGAGAAGTTCCCATTTGTGAAGACATGGTTGACAGTCTCAGATGATGGCTGTGAACAACATACACATTTGTTAACAGAAGGGGGTCCAAATCTAGCCACATTGTCGTCAGTAGGAAGTTTATTCCTCAAGGCTCTCCAAAGATTGAAAGACCACTTAAATGGGATCATCTTGTGCCATATACATCTGTTGGTGATGTTGGGCTGGTATTTTTGTCTGATTGCCTCCCATGCTGAGCTACAGGTGAATTTCCCTGAAGTGGTTGGCTCCCAGATAGGAGTATCTGTGCTGGTGGGTTGATAGTAAATTGTGGTTTCAAGGATTTGGGGTATAATAGGAAGGGGAGCTATTCTGTGAAGCTTTTGGACATCCCACTGACCATTATACCAAAGTTGTTTCACCTTGATGTTGCCTGGCCTATTATTTCCTTCCCTAAAAGAAGCTATGTTCCCAATACCTAGCCAGTTGTCCCACCAGAAGCTAATGCTGCCTGAGTGGAGTCTCCATTGCAAGTGTTTCTCAGCCTCTTTTTTGTTAACAGACATGGTTTTCCATGCTTGAGATTGCCCTGAGTCCCATTTTTTGGATACTGGATGAGCTCTCTGGCAGTACTTGGCTAACAGGAAACTGCTCCACAAAGATTTTTTGGTTCTAAAATTCCACCATTGCTTGAATTCCATTGCTTTGCACACATCTGAGATAGTTCTAAGACCAATTCCACCTTCTTCTTGAGTTTTAGTTAACTTTTGCCAAGATGCCCAATGGTATCTATTCCTTTCTTTGTCCATGCCCCAAAAAACGTTAGCAGAGAGCCTTTCTATCTGATTGAGGACAGTTTTGGGAGGAGATACTGCAGATAAGAGGTGAATTGGTAGGGACTGAAGGACATGTTTTATGAGAGTGCATCTGCCACCATAAGATAGAAGTTTGCCATGCCAACCTCTAATTCTACTCACCACTTTGGAGATTAAAGGGTTAAAATGAATTATCCTTTTCCTACCAATGTAGAGGGGGCATCCTAGATAAGTGATAGGGGAGTCCTTTTTTGAGAATCCAGTGACTTGATGTATTCTCCTAATTGTGTTCTGGAATGCACATGGTGAGGTCATAAAATGGCTCTTGTTTCTGTTGATGAGTTGACCTGAAG
Organism: Nicotiana noctiflora; assembly: GCA_032618575.1. Classification (NCBI taxonomy): domain Eukaryota; kingdom Viridiplantae; phylum Streptophyta; class Magnoliopsida; order Solanales; family Solanaceae; genus Nicotiana; species Nicotiana noctiflora. Next base: position 29,494 of record JASVEL010011881.1, on the reverse strand, counting down.
TGGATTCATACTCACCTAGGATGTGCATAATCTTCTTCAGAGAGCATCTAGAACCAGAGGTGAAGATTATAACATCATCAGCAAAACTAAGGTGATTAACTTGAGGGCCTCTCCTTTCCATATAGAATCCATTGAAAAATTGGTCATGAGTGAGAATGTTGAGCATTCTGGATAACAATTCAGCCCCTATAATGAACAAAGATGGAGCCAAGGGGTCACCTTGCTTGAGGCCTCTAGTGGAGTGGAAAAAGCCATGTCTTTCTCCATTAATGATGACAGAATACCAGTTATTGGATAGTGTCCTCCAGACCATATCAATGAGGATCTCATTAAAACCCATTCTTCTCATCATAATACATGTAAAGGCCCATGATACTCTATCATAGGCTTTGGCCATGTCTAGCTTTATGACTACATTACCCCCCCTATTTGGCTTCTTGATGCCTTGAACAATTTCCTGTGCTAGCATGATATTTTCAGATATGCTCCTCCCTTTTACAAAGCCAGATTGATTAGCTGATATGATGTTGGGAAGCAAAGAAGCAATTCTGGAGCTCAGAATTTTGGAAATGATCTTATTGAGGAAATTACTGAGGCTGATAGGTCTAAAATCATTAAGGGAGTTAGGAAATTCCACTTTGGGCAGGAGAACCAAACATGCTTGAGTCATGTGTCTTGGCATGGAGCTCCCATTGAAGAAGGCAAGAATCACCTTCAAGAGGTCATTCTGTAGGATGGACCAACAGTGTTGAAAGAACTTTCCATTAAATCCATCAGGACCTGCTGCACTATTTGGGTTCATTGCAAAGACCACCTCTTTAAGCTCCTCCATTGTTGGCTGGTTGGTAAGCATTGCATTATCCTCTTCAGAAACCAATTTGGGGATACAGGAGAGAAGGTCTTCTCTAATACTTCCCCCAGGATCAGTAAAAATAGCTTCAAAATGGTCACAGGCAGCTTTGCCTATGTTCTCATCCCCTTGAATCCACTGATCATCATCATCCTTGATCTTGTGGATATATAGTTTCCTTCTCCTCCCTCTAATCAGGCTATGAAAGTATCTTGAATTAGCATCCCCATCCTTAAACCACTGTAACTGTGTTTTTTGTTTCAAAACAGACTCTTCTGTTTTCAGATGCCTTATATATTGAGCATTGATCTCATTGAGATTGATTCTGTCAACTTCACTGTTGGATTCTGCCCACTTCTCTTCAGCTCTTCTGACTTTGTCTTCAAATTCCCTTACTTTCTGGAAGATATCTCCATATGTTTGCTTGGACCATTTGCTCAATGCATGACAAAGAGCTTTGGTTTTAAGATGAAATGCTCTCATTGGATTGCCTTGCACAGGGTTGTTCCAGGACTGTTGGACCACTGGGAGAAAAGATTCATTTTCAGTCCAACAATTGAGGAACTTGAAGTATTTCTTTGATGAATCAGTTCTTACATGCATTTCCAAGTGGAGAGGTGAATGATCAGACCCTGAAGATGCCAAATGAGTGATTGTAGTTGCAGGGAAGGAAGATAACCAGCTATCATTCACCAGGCCCCTATCCAATCTTTTCCAGACAATTGAACAGGGTCCTCTCCCATTAGACCAAGTGTACTTAGGGCCATAGTACCCCAGATCTGTGAGGCCACAATCTTCAATCATACTCAAGAAGTCTAGACTTTTGTTAATTTGGTAAGGAATTCCACCAATTTTCTCCTCAATGGATGCAATAACATTAAAATCACCAGCAATGCACCATGGAGTGTCATACATGGTGGATTTAAGCCTGAGGTTTTCCCACAGAGGTCTTCTCATATGTGGCTTGCATTTGGCGTAAATCACAGTTAGAAGAAAACCATCTTTTGCCTCAGCATGTTTGAATTCCATTGTCAGTTGCTGATCATCATGGTCAGTGACTAAGGCAGAGCATTCTTGAGTCCAAAAAACCCAAATTTTATTGTTGGTATTGGATGCAGCAAAGTCCATATTCAGTTGGTTCTTGTAGTGGTTGAGGTGGCTAGTGTCCAAGAATGGTTCAAGGACAGCAATGAAAGATAGTTTATGGAGTTGCTTCAGAGTTTTGAGCCTTTCAAGGGCTCCAGAGGTTCTGATTCCTCTTACATTCCAAATGATTGTACTAATCATTGGAAAGAGGATGAAGGTTTGCGGCTTGGTGGGACACTGCTACTCCTTGCAGTTTTACTTCTGGTCAATCTTGGGGAGGCTCTCTTTGAAGGAGGAATTGTGGCTACCTTAGTTTGTTCTGGAGCTTGTTTGCCATTGACTGCTACTAATAGTAGCTCACAGTGTTCCTTCTCAGGGTCCTCATCAGATAGGGCATTGGCATCCTCTTGGTCATCAAAATTCTCATCCTCGGATTGAATGGGCATGTAGTCATCTACTTGAGGGGAGAATTTATTTAAGGGGCAGGGGGAACTGCCAGGCTCTGAAGATCTGCAGGGGGGATCATTTTGGTCATGTGGTAGAGGCTGGTGCATTTGTGGTGCATGTGGAGATATGGAGTTATTTGGTAACAAAGGATGTGGGATGAGGGAATTATTTGCATTTGGAGCTGGTGAGATGGGTGCTGTGGGTGGGTCAGGTGGTTCAATGGGTTCTGTTATAGTGATGCCAGCAGTTTTCTTTTTGAGAGCTCTTCTTTTCTTTTGACTTGGCTTGTTCTTAGTCTTGCAATGAAAATCAGCACCAACCTGAGCTTTACCTTTGAGAAGGGTTCTGATTTGAGCATGATTCTCATCCTCAGAAACCTGTGTGACTGAGTCTTCATCATTGGTGTCTGAGCATGAACTTAGAGTATTGATAAGGGGCTGTTGGTCAGGGTTATGGTCAGCCAATTGTGCCAAGGCACACTCATGCGAAACATGAGGAAAACCCTCCCCCCTAGGGACCCCTTCTTGAGAATCTGGTGGTTTCTCTTGACAGTTTTCCATAACTCCAACAACTTCAGAATTAGGGGGTATAGAGAAAGTGGGGATTGGGGGATTCTGAACACCATAATCATCATTCCTCTCCAGGTGAGCTGGAGGGTTAATAGGGTTCATACCTGGGTGGCTTTGAAAGTCTTGTGACTGGGCTGGTGGTATATGCATTTGGCCTGTTACTGGTTTAGGCATGTACACTTGTTGTGCCTTGTTGCTTTGGTTAGTATTCTTGAAGTGTTTTTTCTTCTGTGTAAGCCATTCCTCTCCCTGCATGGCAGCATCATTTGAGTGCTGAGTTTCATTTTTGGATAGCTTTTCATCAGTAGATTTATTGCTATGATTTTGTCCTTCTTCTGATGGCCCTGTTGGCTGTTTTTGATCTTGGCTACCCCTGTTTGCTCCTACTACTAATTGTGGTTTCCTATGGTCTGTTATTGCTGGTGTGGGCACACCTTGGCCTGGCTTTGATCCTGAAGTGCCAGCTTTGGTTTCTTCATCTTTCCTCTTCTTCTTTTCTTCATCAGAAAGCCTAGCTTCACAGGAAAATTCTGAATGACCTAGGTGTTGGCAATAGGTACAATAGGCAGGGACATTATCAAACTGGACCTCTAGCCATTCTCCATCCCCATTCTCATCTTGGTTATCATCATATCCCAACCATACATGATGTGGCCTTGCTTTAGTGAGATCAATTTGAATCTTCACCTTTGCTACACTACCCCTGGTTTTCTGAAATGATGCAAGATCAAGGTAAAGGGCCTTTCCAATGGGTGAGAGCAAGGGGGTGAGGATTTCCATATAATATAGATGCCATGGCAGCTCAGGGATAACTACCCAAATAGGCACTATGGGAGAATCAATGTTTGGCTTAAAGGCAGGGGACCATGCTTCCAATTTCATGAGTTGGCCTTGTATGAACATTTGTTGCTTGCCCCACACAGTAGAATGATCATATTCATTGTCGAGATCAATGTAAACCGTTCTAGCATTGAAGTGGACAATCTTGACCCCTCCTCTAAGTTCAGTTTGTTTTATGAAGCTCTTCCTGATGATGTCCATTTTGGGCATGGTGTTTGAAAACTTCCCCACTATAGTATATTTACATCTGTCTGCAAATTTGATCATGTAGTCTTCTTTCTTGAAAACTACAGCTGGCTGGCCTTGTTTGGTGGTTATTTTGGGAGGAGTGAAAGAGATAGGTTGGATTTCAGCTTCATGCCTGGCTCTAAGCCTGGTGACATAAGAGTGGGATACTGTGGGTGGTGGAGGTGGGAGGATTGGCTGTTGTTTGGAGTTGTGGTTAGGTGTGGGTTGCTGGTTTTGTTTCTCAACAGGTTTGGCTTGGGTTTTCTGGCTTTTTCTGTTTTGGCTTGGCCTATCAAAGTTTGCAGAGATCTTAGGAGTGGTTGTGTTTGGAATTGAGTGATGTTGCTGGGGACTCATGTGCTGTGTATCATCTTTAGGAATGGTTGCATTTTCCTTAATGGCTGGGGAGCCATTTGCAGTATAAGTAGGAGGTGAATAGCCAGGGGTGGGTCTGTTGGATTGAGGTTGAGTAGGTGAGATTGTTTTGGTGTTGGGCACATAAGGTTGGACAGCAGGGGAAGCCTGGGCAGAGGGTTCAGTTGGTTGTATGGGGGCAGGAGAGTGTAAAGGTTGGGATTTTGTATTTGCTTGGGTAGATTGAGCTCGAATCTCACAGGGGTGGTTTTGGTGTATGTGTTGTTCATGACTCAAGGTTCCCATGAAGGGGTGAGGCACAGCAGGAGTAAAAACTGGAACAGGGCAGTGTGCATACTCATTTGTTTCCAAATTCGACACATTGGTGCATTTTAAACCTGGATTCAACTGGTGAGTAGCATCCTCCATTGAAGCAGAAGCCATTTGGCATTGACTTTGTGAATCCAACCTCCCTACAGTACACTGATCAACCAGGTGATCTTGCACCAAGGACTTGAGTAAAGGAGGATCACATATTTGTTGATTGGATTGGTTCAAAACTTGGTAATTATGATCCTGAGTTAACAATGGGCGATCTCCTATGAGTAGATCAGATTGGCCAGAAGGTGAAATGACCTGGGCAATAGGTCGAACACTGTTGAAGGAACAGTGCTCCTGAGAGGTTTTTTGGATATTCGAGGAGATTGGTCCATGTAAAATTGGCATTGATTGCTGAGAAACACTCACCTGAGCTTGGGGGAGAGATTGGCATTGGTTTGGGCTCGCAATTATCCCTTTAGCATACCCCCCGACCAATTGAGCTCCACTGTTGAATGAACAGTGTTCCGGAACACTTTTTTGAAAATTCGAAGAGATTGAGGCTTGTAAAATGGGAGATGGATGGTGAGAAACACTTGCCTGATTGGTTGGAGAGGATTGGCATTGGTTTTGGCCCTGAATTATCTGTGGGGCATACTCTCCGACCAAATGGTGATCGTCAGTGTTCTTGAGCTGGTGGAGGTGATCGAATTGTTGGTCAATTCGATGTAAAACTTGGTCTTTGGATTGCGTTGATACCCTGGATGGTCCTTCAATCAGAGGCCAAGTTTCAATTGGCCTGTAATTGTGAGAGAGGATTGGTCGAATGCCTGGAGCTGTCGGAATGCTTAATTGATCATTTTGTAAAATTGAGGGAGGTGGTTGATACCCATGATTAATTGGGTATGCTGGGGTGTTCATCACGATATTGCGCATCATTTGGTACCTTTGATTTTCCGATTGAGGGTTTGTAACTCCATGAACGTGCCCCTGAAGCTCGCCTGAGCTCTGCAAATTGTCGTCGGCACTGATTTTGACGGTAAGAACTTCTGAATTTTTGTCAGTCTGCGCGGAATCATGTGGAGAATAAACTCCCATGATTGGATAATCATTATTGGCCCCTGGAATCGCCTGGGAAATATTTGAACTACCCAGGCGATTTTGTGCTACAGTGATCGCACCACTGTCTTGGAGATCTGGAGCGTTTGGGGATGGATTTTGGAGTGGTTCTTGTTGCGTTTGATGCGCCATGAGAGGCCGGTCAGATTGCTGGTAGTCCGGTGGTTTTCCACCGGCAAACGGTGGGTCTGTGGGCATATCGCCCTATCTCTGCTACTGTTCACTGCAGTCGCACTCCTGGAGAGAAAATTTTCAAAAGGCGGCAAAATTGGGCAAATGAGGGGATTTAGGGTTTGGGGTTTAGGGTTTGGGGATTTGGGGTTTGGGGTTTGGGGATTTAAGGTTGGGGGTTTAGGGTTTAGGATTAGGGTTTGGGGTTTGGGGTTTAAGGTTTGGTGTTTGGGGATTTAGGGTTTGGGGATTTGGGGTTGTGGGTTGGGGGTTTGGGGTTTGGGGTTTAGGGGTTTCGGATTTAGGGTTGGGGGTTAGGGTTTAGGGTTTGGGGTTTAGGGTTTTGGGGTTTGGAGTTTAAGGTTTGGGGGTTTGGGTTTAGGGTTTAGGGTTTGGGTTTAGGGTTTAGGTTTAGGGTCTGGGGTTTGGGGTTTGGGATTAGGGTTAGGGTTTTGGGTTTAGGTTTTAGGTTTTTGGTGTTTGGGTTTAGTGTTTGGGGTTTGGGGTTTAGGGTTAGGGTTTAGGGTTTAGGGTTTAGGGTTTAGGTTTTGGGGTTAGGGGGTTTGGGTTTAGGGTTTGGGGTTTAGGGATTAGGGTTTACGGTTTGGGGTTTAGGGTTTGGGATTTGGGGTTTAGAGTTTAGGGTTTGGGGTTTAGGGGTTTGGGTTTAGGGTTTAGGGTTTGGGGTTTAGGGTTAGGGTTTAGGATTTAGGGTTTAGGGTTTAGGGTTTGGGATTTAGGGGTTTGGGTTTTGGGTTTAGGGTTTAGGGTTTTGTGTTTAGGGTTTGGGGTTTAGGGTTAGGGTTTAGGGTTTAGGGTTTGAGGTTTGGGTTTAGGGTTTAGGGTTTAGGGTTTAGGGTTAGGGTTTAGGGTTTAGGGTTTAGTGATTATACATAAAACCCTAAAATCCTAAACCCTAAACCCTAAACCCTAAACCCTAAACCCCAAACCCTAAACCCTAAACCCTAAACCCTAAACCCTAAACTCCAAACCCCAAACCCTAAACCTAAACCCCAAACCCCAAACCCTAAACCCTAAAATCATAAACCCTAAACCCTAAACCCTAAACCCCAAACCCTAAACCTTAAACCCTAAACCCTAAACACCAAACCCCAAACCCAAACCCTAAACCCTAAACCCTAAACCCTAAACTCCAAACCCCTAACCCAAAACCTAAACCCCAAACCCCAAACCTTAAACCCTAAACCCTAAACCCAAACCCCAAATCACAAACCCCAAACTCCCAACCCTAAATCCCAAACCCCAAACCCTAAACCCCAAGCCTGAAACACCAAACCCTAAACCCTAAACTCTAAACACTAAACGCCAAACCCCAAACTCCAATCCCCAAACCCAAACCCTAATCCCTAAACCATAAACCCTAAACCCTAACCCCCAAACCCCAAACCCCAAACCTTAAACCCTAAACCCTAAACCCTAAACCCTAAACCCCAAATCCCAAACCCCAAACTCCCAACCATATATCCCAAACCCCAAACCCTACACCCCAAGACCGAAACCCTAAACCCCAAACCCTTAACCCTAAACCTTAAACCCTAAACCCCAAACCCTAAACCATAAACCCTAAACCCTAAATCCCCAAACCCCAAACCCTAAACCCTAAACCGGGTAGTATTAGAGCAGGAGCAATCATATGAGATAACAATGGAGCTTTCATTCATGCTCCGGCTGCCCCATTGGGTGAGGGCACAAACAATCTAGCAGAAATAGAAGCAACACACTTGGGAGTTAAATGGTGCATTGACAACTCATACAAAAGAATTCATTTGGAAGCAGATTCAGCTCTTTTGATACTATGGTTAACTACCAGCACTGATCCACCCTGGAATCTCCAACCTCAGATAGATAAACTGAAGAACATATGTGACAATTGTGAAGAAATACAAGTCACACATGTTTACAGAGAAACCAACAATCCAGCTGACTCATTATCCAAATTTAGCCACAGCCTGACAGCCTTAACACACTACCACTCTACTCATTTACTCCCAAGCCACATCAGAGGTCAAATACATCAAGACTTTATTGGTACTCTGACTTCAGACACAAAAAAACCAACAGAATTATCCTCTCATCTCATACCCCTTCTCCTTCTCCCACCAACTCTTCCCATGGATATGGCTGACAGTATTTCAGAAGTGATAGCTAACCTTAGTATCGAAAATACCATGACCAGTAGTCACCTCACCCTAGCCAGCAACCAAAATAAAGGCCTTCGTAAGGAGAATAGGATGAGAACTTTTCTTCTAACCTATGCTATCTTTTTGCAGGTACCTTGGAGGCCATCATAACTGTTGTATTAGCATCCAGTATGTTTTTTCAGCAGTATACACCCCAATACTACTGGAATAACTCAAATGCTAGCCAAATCCATCACACAAAGAACCAAAAACCCTCCTCTCACACCAACTCAGCTAAAAGATCTCCACAAATGCAATCTCACCTAAGCATTGCAATTGTAGAGCTGATGGTACCTCTCCTGTACTTGTACCTCCATCCTGCTAATCACAAGAGTCATGCTACTAGTAATGGAACAACCAGCTCCTCTCTGGACTATCAATTGAGCATTTGTCCTTTTGATAGCAGATCACACAAGAACCTGCAACAAAATGGTAGAACAGGGATCATTCTTGCTCCCCTCTCCCCAGACTTAGCTCCAGTCTACACATGAACCTGGTGACTAAGCTCCCCCTTTTACTAGCCAGTTTCTTCATCTTGCAGGTACTTGGACCCCCTTAAGGCAAAAAATGCATATATATCCAGTGGTATTAGTACTTCATGTAGTCATTCTGGTAGAAATGCCTTTCTTTCCCCAAGGACACCAAACACAAAGGAGCACCCACTTCCAGATAACCTATTGTACAGATTCAACTTACACCAAAGGCAACAACAAGAGAGCTCAAGAACCTTCAGTACCACATACCAGTATAGGAATGTGGACTTTAAATACCTGTTGAAGCAAGAGCAACACAAGAGTAGCACTTTGCTCTCTCTCTCTCTTATGTCACTGCTGCATGTAAATGCCAGACTACACAGTTCCTTGGAGCTTTTTTGAAGACTATCTTATCCTGTGCTTTACATCCACAGTATAAAGCAAATGAAAAGATAGATCATTTTCATACCATGACTCATCCTCATTCAGAGTCCAGACTTTTCTGCACATTTGTTAGATGTAGATTATGTTGTATAGGAATGAAGGACCCAATCTTTTGGAATTTCACATATCTAGGTTATTGGTTTTGTACATGTGACCTAGAATCTAACTATAGAATTTTTGTAATGTCTAATGCCTATCAATATTGGATAGACAATAGACCACTCTGTATAGGTTTATCTCTCCATAGCAGTAAATGTTATTTGGTCGTTACTTGGACAACCAAATGCATTTTCATCTTTGTGTAGGTAAGGTATTACGTCCCCCTCCATTTTTGTATTTGAATTTAATCTATAAAATCCAACCATAGGCTCAGTGCCTAGTGGCTTATTAAAAAAAAAAAAAACCAAACCCCTGCAAAGTATGCAGAGTGAATCAGTCATAACAAGACATGCTACACATGATGGAACCCCCTTTTCTCACCTATTCTATATAGGATAGTAACCTCATCAATGCCACAACACCACTCACACAACAACCAAAAACTAGGATGCACCCAGCTCTCTCACCCCTCTTCTCCACATCTTCTCTACTGTTGTCCCTTACTATCCCCACTTCCATTACCTACCCACACAGATACCTCACCTCACACTCCTGTCTCGTTCACTCTTCAAAGAGCTTCTATACAACTAACTGTAGTTTACACAAGAATAGGGATCATCAAGGCTCCCCTCTCCCCAGACTCAACTTCAGATAGAACCTGCAGCATGAGGTCCCCTGTTTCTAACATGTTTGCTAATTTTGCAGGTACTGGGAGCTCATTGGTGCATGAAATGCAGCATCATTTAGTGGTATTAGCACTTTCCGTGCTCATTCTATGGATGCAGTGTCTCTTGTCCCAATCTAATCCCATCACACAAGTCCAGTATCTCATAGCAGGCCCACAACAGACTTACCAATCTTACAAGGCCCATCAATACCAACAACAAAGAGATCACCATTCTATGGGCATCTGCTCACAGGGATTTCAACTCAACTGCCTACCAGAAGTCAAGAGAGCATTGGAGCTATATTGGCACTCTCAAGTCACCATACTTACAAGGCTAATAGCACCTGTCCTGTGCCTCATTACTTTACCTCATAAGAGCTTTGGCAATACACCCAACAGTTCACCCAGCATGACTCTATTACATCAGTTCCTTCTTACCACTCTGAGCATCTGCATTCCTCTGTACAGTCTACATAAGAACCTATACAAAAACTGCAGAACAGGGATCATCTATGCTCCCCTATCCCCAGTTTCAGCTCGAGTACACACAAGAACCTGGAGACTAAACCCCCTTTCACTAATATGTGTGTTCGGGACTATCCACCTGGCACAGTCTTCCCTGTACTCGGGACTATCCACTTGTTAGAGTAACACCCAAACAACTCATAGTAATACATTGATAACTCAAGAATGCCCCCACACTATTCTCTGCATTACAAGCGTGACATTATAATAAAGATATATGGACATGAAAAACATCATATTTATGACCATAACCACATCTCTGGTCTTAATAGTTATTCATGATCAATTACAAATTGCTAGCTAATCTCATGCTAACCAAAAATCTCGTTTCAAACCTCCATTTTCTAACAACGAGGCATGAAGACCTCAAAATTACTTATTCGAATTAACGGGTCACATTTAACGCCACCTAGGCACTTATCATGTGGGAAATAACTCTATAGTTACAATACAAGAATTTTCAAATAAGCCTCATAGGCATACTCCCTATAGGTACTATAGTACCATTTTTTCAATTTCACAAGGGAGAACTTTAAATTCATAAATTTTTCACAACAAGGACCTCGTCCTTTTATAAAATCCACTACAGCCTGTATCTTGTCTAAATATCTCACATCATAAAAAAAATATGAGGATCTCATTCTCACATTGTGCCAACTGAAAAGTAATATGCACATCGTGCTAACTGAAAATTTTTCATTTCCTTTCTTTTTCTTCTAAATAAATTCCGCCAAACAAAACCACAACATATAATGAACCCTCACACTGATAGGGAATAGAATTTCACAATTTAAATCAGCTTTCTTGAAATCACATCAAACCCACATCATAACTATTTTTAGTGACTAACACATAATGATAGACATAGTTAACTTTATATAATATCCCAACAGGAGTATTCACATAAGTTAATTTAAGATTACGATGCTCACTCATGATTGGAGCAAATTAGGACGACTTATCTCTATACCCAAAACCGAATCATGTTACGGAAATTATTACTTTATAATAACTCGAGATCATACTTATAATGACACCATCAGGTGTAGCGACCTCAGCTATAAAAAAGTAAATATATCAATGGGTCATGCTTCCACATTGTCACGACCCCAAATCCGGTCGTGATGGCGCCCAGCATACTGCTAGGCCAGCCCGACCAATCAACAACAATCATAGAGCTATGAGCTCGCCTTATCCCATTTAAGCATATCAATTGTAAAATAACAGTGATGTATATATCGAAACAGGGGAACCAAGTCCCAACGCATACCAACTCCCATAGACCGAAGGGTCAAGAGTCATGAGCCTCTACGGAATATACAAATGTAAATAGTGAATATAATTGTGCACAAGTGTGGGATGATCAGAACAAAAATATAGACAAACTGGAGAATCAGGTCCTGCGAACGCTGGCAGCTACCTCGACTGTCCAAAAGCACTCCCGAGCTGCAATGGAATCAGCTCTGCCGTAATGTACCTGGATCTGCACACAAGGTGCAAGGAGTCGGGTGTGAGTACTTCCAACTCAGCGGTAATAAAAGTAAATAATGCTGAAGGGAAGAAAACCACGCAATGCACTATCTCTTGCTACACAATACAGAACTATCATTAAACTTCAAAACACTATCATTTTATTCCTTTTCAGCATATGTGAGTAGATTATTAGAAATCCAAAGTTTTAGCTACTTTCTTTCATTATAACATACCAATACCAGGGAAAATCTCAAGCAGTGAAAGTCGGCACTCAAATCAGCCTCTCGGGCTCAGCACTCCTTAATAATTTATACCAGGAGATCTGGTCAATAAAGCAACAAATGTACATGTGCCAGTAAAGTCTGAGTGCTAAAATGTTATGCCATGTAGTACACGTAAACCAATGTATGTATGCCATGCAATACATATGACCGCTACGGCGTGTAGCCCGATCCAATTTGGGTACCCGTGCTCACTGTGGGGGTTCAGACTCCAGAGGGGCTCCTACAGCCCAAGCACAATATTAATATCACACCTGCTGCGGCGCGCAGCCCGATCCGTATACCACTGCGGCGTGCAATCCGATCCATGCATGTGTATGCATATGCTCACATAAAATGTCATGTCCTAACATATGGCCCTCAGCCCCAATCAGTCTAACAAATAATCAAGAAAAGCCCTACGGGCAACAATATCATATCAGCTCACAGCTAAAAATGTTATTAAGACCTTGTTCAAGTTTTTCATAACCTTATAAAAATGCTGAATAGCAAAATACCATTTTAAAACCTTAAATTTAGAATAAAATATGCACAGTGTTATCAAAACAATGATATCAATCCCTGAAGGATTCAAATAATCGGCACGAAGCCCAAACATGATAATTAATCCAATTCATTTCAACAATTAGGTGTTATTATTTATTACGCGGGACGGACCAAGTCACGATCCCCAATGGTGCTCTACCCCACGCCCGTTATCCGGCGTGCAAGTCACCTCAACACAGCACTAAGATGTGCAAGTCCGGGGTTTACTAACCCTCACGACATCATTTACAAGTATTACCCACCTCGAACCGACGAAAACTCATGCCCGCGACACCTTAGCTCCTCGAACCGGCATCCACGCACGTCAAAACTAGTCAAAATCAGTACAAATATATCAAAATAGGCTAATGGAACATAACCCAATCGAAAGAACTCGAAAAATATCAAAAATCACGAAATTGGCAAAACCCGAGCCTCGGGCCCACATCTCGAAAAGTTCTGAAATTCACATTTTCGGAATCCTCATCTCGCCACGAGTCCGTACATACCAAGAACTCCCAATTCGGACCACAAATGGTCCTTCAAATCCTAAATTTAAGGTTTTTACTCCAAGCCCTATTTTCTTGATTTTTAGCTATAGATTCATGAATTCCATGGATGATTCTTGTATAAAAATATGTATTTAACTCATAAAACTTACCTCCAACGATTCCCCGTCGAAATCCCTTCAATTCCCGTCCAAAAGCTCTCAAGAATGGCCAAAAATGGTGGAAAAATGGGTTGTTTTCGCGACTAAAATGTTTTTAACATTCTGTCCGGTACTGTAGCTAACACTATGCGATCGCATTAGAGCATTGCGATCGCATTGAACAAAATTTCCGTTCACTGTAGCTAAGTCTATGCGATTGCATAGAACAAAATATTGGGTACTGTAGCTAACACTATGCGATCGCATTAGAGCATTGCGATCGCATAGAACAAACTCTCCGGGCACTGTAGCTTAGCCTATGCGATTGCATAGAACAAAATCCTGGGTACTGTAGCTAACACTATGCGATCGCATCAAAGCATTGCGATCGCATAGAACAAAATTTCTCTGCAATTTTTCTGCTGCATTTTTTTAACTCAAAAATTCCCGTTAGCCATCCGAAATCACCCCGAGGCCCCCGGGACCTCAATCAAAGCTACCAATATATCACATTACCTCATTCAAACTTGCTCATAACATAAAAACACCATCCTAAACATCAAAATCACCAATTACACACGGATTTAAGCCTAAGTTTCTTCAAAATTTTCAAAACTAACATTCAATCCAAAACCCGATCAAACGACGTCCGAATGTCCTGAAATTTTGCGGACATATCCAAAATCCCATAACGAAGCTACAGGAATTGTCGGAATTCCATTCCGACCCCCGGATCAAAATCTCACCTCCCATCCGTTTTTTGCCAAAATTCAACCTTAGCCAATTCAAGCCTATTTCTACATCGGGCCTCCAAATTCAATTCCGATTGCTCTCCTAAGTCATAAATGATCTCCGGAAACTAGTCGAATCATCAGAATCCGATTCCGAGCACTCTAACTCGATAGTCAACTCTAGGTTGACTTTCCATATTCAAACTTCCTTCAAACATGCTATTTGCTTCATTTTCAATTCAATTCATTCCTAACTCATCCGATAGGTTCTAACACCGATATAGAAGCATAAGATATGTAAATGCAAGGTAACGGGGTGGAAATTCCCGTAACGACGGGCCGGGTCGTTACATTCTCCCCAACTTAAACAAACGCTCGTCCTCGAGCGGACTCGGAGTTGTACCAGAAGCAACCCAATAGTTGAATGACCTTACCAAGCATATATTCGGGCGATCATACGTCACCCTATCTCACATAAGTCCGAAAACACCATACAGTCAGAATTTCACAGACCATCTGAACCATAAATCACATTGCACTTTCTGAAACCATATGCCAAATGCAAATCCCATGCCTATACTCAGGATACACTCGAATCCACCGCAATAACCCATATTCACTACTCCGGGTGAGATCATATGATGTATCAACAACCCCATCACTCGAGACGATAGCCTCTAATCACAACAACTGGCCACAATAACCAAATATTAGCTGAAAACCTCTTTCAAGATAAAGTCTTATTCCAACACCTCCATATCCTGCCCACGGCAGCTGAAGTACGCGATATACCGAACCCATCTCCCAGGTTAACCATTCGTGAATCTATTTCCCTTTTTAAAACTCATACCACGATAGGGTTCAGAGCCAAACCTCGATTTTTACCTTTCTATCAAGCTAAGATCCAATATGCTCGTATTCATTAATAACTCCAACGGTCATTTCGATTATAACACACCGCACTGGTTATATGAAACCTCAACACCGGCCTAAGCCACGACGATCACAACATGAACACACTCGAATCATGACAGCTCAAATCATGATAACTGTCTCCAGCAAAATAGCTGCAATTCAATTCCTCTGTGCCATCATAACATAGAACTGAGATCGCATCTCGCATTATAGAAATAGAGTACCTGAATCCTTCTCGGGAGGTCATAACATCACGTGGCCTTGCCACGATTCGTGATTCTATCCCAACATTATTACCTCAAGCCACTAAGCTCTAAACGGTTAGCCACGCACAGATCTAGGTCTTGAACCCAAGCAATCAACCTCACCCACGGTGAAACAATTAACGTATGCTATTAAATCCTGAAAGGACACAACCGATGTGCCATTTGCCAAGCGATACTTAAAACGATCCTTTCCTCAGAATCGAGGAAATATTCTATACCAGGTAGCATATAACTAACTATATTTTCACGATATTCTGTTGCGGCGTGCAACCCGCTCCAATGACATACCCGTGGCGGCGTGCCACCCGATCCAGATACCATACCTGTAGCGGCGTGCCACTCGATCCACGCATAAATCTCGCAAAAAAGAAATGCATAACGAGTCAAATTTTCTCATTACAGCAAACATATATATAGAGCCTCAAGCTCGGCCACATGAAACGCATCTGACAAGGTTTCTCAATACTGGAACTGAATCAATGGTAGGTACCTCTACACTAACATCCGTCCCTACGATCCAAATGACAAGGCATTGCCTACCAGCCGTCCGCTGGTCCTGGGTACAACTACTTTGTTGGAGCATACTCTGATGCTCTCTGCTACGCAATTTGTGCCATTTTCCGATATAGTCCATACCACATTAGTCTAGACGACCTGACTTATGTCAACCAGTCTGAAATAAGGTATCATAACCCAAATTCATCATATCAAGCTAAGAGAGAGCCACTAGGGCTTTCGATTTCCAATAATCACAAAACGGCGCCGATACACACGATATACAACCACTGCATAGGCGGATTACGAGAACTTCTAGTCTCTAACACATATATAACACATGAATCGCTATACCTGGTTCCACACTCCACCGTACGAATACATAACGCACATCAAGCGTTCATTTATACCACGAAGGCCATTCAGGAATTTCATTATGCCATTTACAACTCAATCATCACTGTCAATCTAACAAGAGGATACCACCACACCACTAAATATTATCAGTTTACATTACCTTGTCAATTTGCACCATATACCCTGCCAAATTACTAGAATAGCAGTACCATTTTATTAAATCATCAGAAAGATCGATTCTTAAATCACCTGCATCTGTCCGCGCTGCTCAATAATTTTATTGACTTCCCATATATTATGAACTGATCTCAAAACCTAGGAGATACCATTATCAACTTTCCATCACACATCGCATATGCCACACCACCCTAAGATAACATGGAAATTCATATTCCTTTCCTACGCCGCAAACATCGGCGCATTCAACTACTCAAGGACTTTCATGATCCCATATAGAGAAAACTCATTACACATTCCACGCTTCGCATACCGACAGGAGTATACTCATTTTCAAACCATGATAAAACACATCACAAACTATTTCTTCCACTTCGTTGCATAAGTTTAACTGCCAGGACTGAGTCTTTATACCCATATCAAGTTACGCAACTGCCAGCACTCAAGAGCTTTGCTGCACAATGTCTGCAAGACTCATTACTTCAACCACATACCAGGAATCAATCATATTCCTTTTTATACCATTCTGGTTTATTAACAAGTTGTTCCATTTACCCAGTTTCCTTTCTGATTCATCTCTAATTTCATATCAGTCTTTTCTGTAGTACGACAATGCCTCAACCCTTTTTACCACACAAGACTCGTACACAAGACCACACGGTCTAAGACCCATAGGCCACTGAATACTCTCTCAGTGTTCCCAAAAGCACCACAGTTCTACCACCCTTTATTTTGATGAACTTCCCGTGATTTTTTTTTTAAATTGTTATCATTACTTCCCAATACGGATACCTAGAATCCCATCATTCACATGATATAACACAAGCCTTGATCTTCTCTAACGAAACCGCCATCTTTAGCCACATACACAAATCTTAAGGCACCCGACTGTTACAAGCAAAATCTTGAACACTGCAAAACCATTCTCGGCATCATTCACCCTTATTCAACTGTAATTCAACTGTCCTATTGAGTAGAACCACTCGTGTTTTGTTAGAACTCTGACATCGCATAACATGATTACTTACAGATACAATCAGCTATGTTTCTTTTCTATACGGTGAATATTCTTTACCAACAGCAGTTCAAAACACCCTAGTACTTCATCGGATCTACGAAGCACCATAACCTTTACCAGAATTTCCCAACATACTTAGAGACAGAATCAACATAGCACACAATAGTGCAATCAGTTAATCAATAGCAACCTCCCCAACTTAGCTCGAAGCCATTCATCAAAGCACTTTCAACCACTCATATCATTATTAATCAAGTGATGCCGAAATGTTAATATGAGATTAAACTCAAGTCATTTACAAGCTTCGGCGGAGATTCGAATCATCAGAAATATTAACTCTTTTGCAATTTCTTGCATTCATTCACACACAACAGTTACGCCCCCTCTTTAGGTGATAAAATCTTTTCTAAGTCCCAAATTTTCCAAAAATTTCGACAGAGTTCCCTTTGTAAATTGGCCTATCCACCTGCCAGAGAATCACCAAAACCATCCTAGCAATACATTCACAACTCGACAAGACATCACAATGCATATCGACAATATTAGTCTCAATACTACACAAATCATATTATCATATTTGGTACATGAACATGCGTTGTACCTGCTCGAATCATAACACATATCAACTACCTTTCAATTACACATGAGAACCAATCCACCTATCTCGCCTCAATTTAGCATTTCAGCACAATACCTTCCACCAGGATACACATAGCATAATCATTTTAGTCTTCCCGAGTTTGAACTCGTTCCACTACACATAAGGCACTTATATTACTGAGCGCTCGATGCATACACAAACGTACGGAAGGAATTTCAAAATTATATCTCAATCTGAATCAAGTACGCACGATAAGAATTCCAAGAAATGTGAAGTGTTTCCTAAAGGTTCGCAGCCTCCCGAGGATAAGTACAGGCGTCCCCGTACCGATCCACAAGACTCTACTAACCGGCTCAAGACTCACGAGGCCTAGTAAACCTAGGCTTTGATACCAACTTGTCACGACCCCAAATCCGGTCGTGATGGCGCCCAGCACACTGCTAGGCCAGCCCGACCAATCAACAACAATCATAGAGCTATGAGCTCGCCTTATCCCATTTAAGCATATCAATTGTAAAATAACAGTGATGTATATATCGAAACAGGGGAACCAAGTCCCAACGCATACCAACTCCCATAGACCGAAGGGTCAAGAGTCATGAGCCTCTACGGAATATACAAGTGTAAATAGTGAATATAATTGTGCACAAGTATGGGATGATCAGAACAAAAATATAGACAAACTGGAGAATCAAGTCCTGCGAACGCTGACAGCTACCTCGAATGTCCAAAAGCACTCCCGAGCCGCAATAGAATCAGCTCTGCCGTAATGTACCTGGATCTGCACGCATGGTGCAGGGAGTCGAGTGAGTACTTCCAACTCGGCGGTAATAAAAGTAAATAATGTTGAGAAAAAGAAAACCACACAAAGCACTATCTCATGCTATAAACATACCGAATTATCCATTAATTTGAAGTACACTTTCAGGGTATTCTTTTTTAACATATATGAGTAGATTGTTTAGAAATCCAAAGTTTTAGCTACTTTCTTTCATTATAACATACCAATACCTGGGAAAATCTCAAGCAGTGCAAGTCAGCACTCAAATCAGCCTCTCGGGCTCAACACTCCTTAACAATTTATACCAGGAGATCTGGTCAATAAAGCAACAAATGTACATGTGCCAGTAAAGTCTGAGTGCTAAAATGTTATGCCATGTAGTACACGTAAACCAATGTATGTATGCCATGCAATACATATGACCGCTACGGCGTGTAGCCCGATCCAATTTGGGTACCCGTGCTCACTGTGGGGGTTCAGACTCCGGAGGGGCTCCTACAACCCAAGCACAATAATAATATCACACCTGCTGCGGCGCGCAGCCCGATCCATATACCACTGCGGCGTGCAGTCCGATCCATGCATGTGTATGCATATGCTCACATAAAATGTCATGCCCTAACATACGGCCCTCGGCCCCAATCCGTCTAACAAATAATCAAGAAAGCCCTACGACAACAATATCATATTAGCTCACAGCTAAAAATGTTATTAAGGCCTTGTTCAAGTTTTTCATAACCTTATAAAAATGCTGAATAGCAAAAATACCATTTTAAAACTTAAATTTAGAATAAAATATGCACAGTGTTATCAAAACAATGATATCAATCCCTGAAGGATTCAAATAATCGGCACGAAGCCCAAACATGATAATTAATCCAATTCATTTCAACAATTAGGTGTTATTATTTATTACGCGGGACGGACCAAGTCACGATCCCCAATGGTGCTCTACCCCACGCCCGTTATCCGGCGTGCAAGTCACCTCAACACAGCACTAAAATGTGCAAGTCCGGGGTTTACTAACCCTCACGACATCATTTACAAGTATTACCCACCTCGAACCGACGAAAACTCATGCCTGCGACACCTTAGCTCCTCGAACCGGCATCCACGCACGTCAAAACTAGTCAAAATTAGTACAAATATATCAAAATAGGCTAATGGAACATAACCCAATCGAAAGAACTCGAAAAATATCAAAAATCACGAAATTGGCAAAACCCGAGCCTCGGGCCCACATCTCGAAAAGTTCTGAAATTCACATTTTCGGAATCCTCATCTCGCCACGAGTCCGTACATACCAAGAACTCCCAATTCGGACCACAAATGGTCCTTCAAATCCTAAATTTAAGGTTTTTACTCCAAGCCCTATTTTCTTGATTTTTAGCTATAGATTCACGAATTCCATGGATGATTCTTGTATAAAAATATGTATTTAACTCATAAAACTTATCTCCAACGATTCCCCGTCGAAATTCCTTCAATTCCCGTCCAAAAGCTCTCAAGAATGGCCAATAATGGTGGAAAAATGGGTTGTTTTCGCGACTGAAATGTTTTTAACATTCTGTCCGGTACTGTAGCTAACACTATGCGATCGCATTAGAGCATTGCGATCGCATTGAACAAAATTTCCGTTCACTGTAGCTAAGTCTATGCGATTGCATAGAACAAAATACTGGGTACTGTAGCTAACACTATGCGATCGCATTAGAGCATTGCGATCGCATAGAACAAACTCTCCGGGCACTGTAGCTTAGCCTATGCGATTGCATAGAACAAAATCCTGGGTACTGTAGCTAACACTATGCGATCGCATCAAAGCATTGCGATCGCATAGAACAAAATTTCTCTGCAATTTTTCTGCTGCATTTTTTTAACTCAAAAATTCCCGTTAGCCATCCGAAATCACCCCGAGGCCCCCGGGACCTCAATCAAAGCCACCAGTATATCACATTACCTCATTCAAACTTGCTCATAACATAAAAACACCATCCTAAACATCAAAATCACCAATTACACACGGATTCAAGCCTAAGTTTCTTCAAAATTTTCAAAACTAACATTCAATCCAAAACCCGATCAAACGACGTCCGAATGTCCTGAAATTTTGCGGACATATCCAAAATCCCATAACGAAGCTACAGGAATTGTCGGAATTCCATTCCGACCCCCGGATCAAAATCTCACCTCCCATCCGGTTTTCGCCAAAATTCAACCTTAGCCAATTCAAGCCTAAAACTACACCGGACCTCCAAATCCAATTCCGATTGCTCTCCTAAGTCATAAATGATCCCCCGAAACTAGTCGAATCATCAGAATCCAATTCCGAGCACTCTAACTCAATAGTCAACTCTAGGTTGACTTTCCATATTCAAACTTCCTTCAAACATGCTATTTGCTTCATTTTCAATTCAATTCATTCCTAACTCATCCGATAGGTTCTAACACCGATATAGAAGCATAAGATATGTAAATGCAAGGTAACGGGGTGGAAATTCCCGTAACGACGGGCCGGGTCGTTACACACATCTTAGGCGTAATCTACAGGCTTTTCCTCCCCCGAGCTTGGTAGTGTTTGTAGAGTAGTATCTATAATAAAGAACGTGGCATGTGTGCTCTGATGGAACATATTTCTCCCATGTCTGAGATAATTTTATCATGATGTTCCTAGTATCACAATATTCATTACAACCAACCTGTGGTCCAACATATGTTACTGAGTCTATGTCGGATAACTAGGATAACCATTGTAGGAATCCCATGTC
The DNA here is from genome assembly GCA_032618575.1 of Nicotiana noctiflora. Taxonomy (NCBI): domain Eukaryota; kingdom Viridiplantae; phylum Streptophyta; class Magnoliopsida; order Solanales; family Solanaceae; genus Nicotiana; species Nicotiana noctiflora. The sequence goes on along the minus strand of JASVEL010011881.1, from coordinate 8,066 downwards.
ACTGGTACATTAAAAGATGACTGCCCTACGCGAGTGTTGTGATTAACTTAAGCACTACGAGTATGATGAATATGTTTCCATGACCCCGTTAGTGAAATGTAGGATTATTACAGATGTGGGAATATCTTAAGTCTCATTATAATCCCGTTCAAATCTGATCTCTTGATCATATACAAGTTTTGGAGAACCTTTCAATCTTAGCTCTTGATAATATACATCTCGGGTCGAAATTGGTATAACACATGATCTTGCAATCCTATCGTTAATAATTGACTTTTCTCATTGGGTGTGAAATTATAAGACATATTTTTGATGATCCACAATGTTAACCTTCACAACTCATATAAGTCAACTAGACGTCGGGGCTCATTGCACCCTACATGATTCACTGAGTGATCTCTTAATACTTTCGCATCATTAACTTGGAAACACGTGGTAAGAGTGATTTAGCAATCTTAGCTCCCTTATAACCCCTTTGTGGTACCACTGGCCATTGGTGCATAATTATTATCGATTGTGCAATTTCATACACTAGTGGATGTAAAACAACATACGTTATATAATTTAAGTTGAATAAATGCCGCACGATAAGGAATGAAAGAAGTGAGGTTATCCTAATAGTTCTGTATCCTCTCGAAGATAAGTACAGACGTCTCCGTTCCAATCTACAAGACTCTACTAAACTCACTTATGACTTGTAGCACCTATGAACCTAGAGCTCGGATACCAACTTGTCACGACCCAAAAATCCCTCCGAAGGAGCCGTGATGGCACCTAATCTTCAAACTAGGTAAGCCTAACATAAACCAAAATAACATTGATACTTATTAACTTCAACTGAACTTTCTCTAAATGATTTACAATTCCAAAAATCGGTAGTACAAGTCACAAGCCTTTCTAGGAGTAGTTATACATTATAATTACATCATTGTTCCAAATCAAAGGGAATATATAGAAATGAGTACAATTGAAGGTGACTTTGACGACTGTGAACGCTATAGCAGGTTTACCTTGAGTGTCCACCGCAGCGAATAGCTACCATCGATCAAATACCTGGATCTGTACACAAAAATGTATAGAAGTGTAGTATCAGCACAACCGACCCCATGTGCTGGTAATTGTCTAGCCTACCCCAGCGAAGTAGTGACGAGGCTAGGACCAGAAACTCACATAACGGCAGTTTATAAAGTACAAAATAATAGGAAGCAAATTACAATAATGGCAATAATGATCTACCAGAGATATAATAGCTGGCAACAAGAACACCACAAATGCATCTCAACAAATAATAAATACAAGTGCAATCAATGTGCTGGTAAGTGTCTAGCCTACCCCGGCGAAGTAGTGACGAGGATAGGACCAGACACTCACATAAACCTGTGCAGTTTATAACGTACAAAATAATATGAAGCAAATTATAATAATGGCAATAATGATCTACCAGAGATCTAATAGCTGGCAACAAGAACACCATAAATGCTTCTCAACAAATAATAAATACAAGTGCAATCAATTAATCGAGTCTTTCAGAGATAAATACTTCGCCTATAAATCCTCAAAGTAATAATCTCTAAGATAATATGCTTTCAATAATATGTTTCGAATATATTTCCTTCAAATAAGTATCTTTCGAATATTATTCTTTCGGGTAAAGGTCACCTTGTGACGTCTCATTTCAAAATCATAATAATATTGGTCTCGGCCCACTTTTATATTTTTATTTTTTCCGGCATCTCGTGCCCATATTTATATTACAACCGCACGGACAACTCACGTGCAATTAAACAAAACTATAATATTTTCTCCGTCACCTTGTGCCAACATATTTCTATTTCACATTGCACAACATATTCTCTTGTTACTCAGTTCACAGGTTCCATGACCCAGTATATATATATATATATATATAAATATATATATATATATATATGCAGTGAAATACTGCAAACACTGTAGGTTCTAACACGAAGGGTCACAATAGTAAAAGAATTCAAACATTTTAAACACTTGAATTGATAACCACAAATAAACACAGCAGTAGAAAGTGCACGGCATCACCATTATAAGGAATCAAAATCCAGACACTAACATGAATAATGAAAACAACGACAGGTTTCACTTTTAGATCACATCTCGTTGCAATAGCAACCCGTTCCAATCTTATTTAACATCGTTGCGGCGTGCAACCCGATCCCATTTCATTACGTATCTTGTGGTAGGCATACCACTCGCTCCCAATTAATTATAATCTCATTTATCAATATGTCATCTGCAACTATGGCCAATAACAATACATAATAGGCTACCGACAACTATGGCCAATGCCAACAATCATATAAATTGTGGTTGGCGTGCCACACGATCCCATTTCTTGATATATAAGTGGTCGATGTTTTACACGATCCCATTTCTCAATATATAAGTGGTCAGCATGCCACACGATCCTATTTCTTAATATATAAGTGGTCGGCATGCCACACGATCCCATTTCTTAATATATAAGTGGTCAGCGTGCCACACGATCCCATTTCATGATATATAAGTGGTCGGCGTGCCACACGATCCCATTTCTTGATATATAAGTGCTCGTCGTGCGACACGATCCCATTTCATTATATATTACTGGCAAGAAATATATATATATATATATATATATATATATATATACTTTAAATCAATAGTATATATTACCGACAAAGAAGAACCATCTATAACAAACTTATGAATTTCAATTTAAGACAATTGAGACAATTAATCAGTCATAACAATTACTTGCTCTTTAGTGATTGTCAAACAAGTTCTCATAAGCATCAAATAAGAATACATCAATTTAGCAATTTAGGACTCACGATCATGCTCGACCCCCAAGTATAGATACTCGTCACCATGCCTATAAGTCGGACACAACACATAACAAGTAGAAATTATACTCAATTCCTATTCCCTCGAGCTAGGGTAGACCAAACACTTACCTCGCTTTGCAACCAATTCTAATTTTCCAATAAGCCTTAGCCTCGCGAATTCGTCCGAAGCTTCAAATCTAGTCATAATAATTCAATATACTCAATATAAATCGTACGAAGTAATTCGATATGAAATTACTAATATTCCGGAAATTCTAACAGCTTCAATCTATTTAGAATCAAACAAAAGTGCACGACAATTAGGAGGATATTTATGGGTTTACCTCTTTTTGGCATTTCATCAAATACTATGTGTGTACATTTGACTACATCTCTTAACCATGGAATTACTTCATCCAACTACTACAATTTACCAACAATTCATCCCACCGTTATTCTTTAACATCTTACACTCCTTATATCACATGTGTGATCAACCATTCACACCCAACCAACAAGATTCCATCAAATAATTAACTTTCAATCTCTACAATGGGTATTCCTTTAAATTGAGAATTTATGGCTTTTAATCACTATACCATAGGTTGTAATACATGATTCATACTTATAATTCTATAATAACACCATATATGCAAGTCTAACTTTGGGGAGATCTTCAGGTTTTGAAGAAATTCTATGAAATCCAACCAAATTCATGTTGTAACTAGTAATTGAGAAGTGAAATCTCCATGAAAACACACTTAAAAACTTACCTTAGGAGTGCGATTGGGTGCGTTGGTCGAATTGGGCGATGGTGGTGAAGGCCCTAGGCTTGAGAAATGACTCAAAGTCCGTCATTTCTGGGTTTTGGGGGGTTTTGGGGTTTTAGGGGTTGGGGGCTGGGGTTTGGGGTTGGGGGGTTTTGGGGTTTTGGGGGTTGGGGTTTGGGGTTGGTGGTTTGGGGTTAGGGGTTTGGGGGTTTGGGATTTTTTTTTTAAATCCACTAGGTAAGCCTAGGGCTAGTTTTTATATATCAATCAAAATAAAATACAAAGTAAAATGTCAAGGTGTCTAGCGTAATGAAAAAATATAGAAAATGTCAACTACATAGCACCTACGATCATAAATAAGCAAGATGCTTAAATATAATCTCACAAAAAAACTATTAAACTTTGACATATATAAAACTAGCCCTAATACATTTAGAACTAAAATCCAGCAGCCCATTTCACACATATGTCCTGGTCTAGAAGCCCATATAGTAGTCCATAGCATGTCACAAGAAGTCCACTCTTTTGGCCCCGTGTTAGCTGTGAGGCCCAATTGTATTAATCCATCTCCTATTTTAATTCCATCAGCAATGAATAAAACCAGATCAGCCCATACAGTCTCGTTCAATTGGGCCACTACATCTCCTATCCCATATTCCGCCCATTTGGCCCAATTCCTGTGCTTAACCAAATAACAACTCCAATACCCCCATTTATTCATTAGCCACGAGTTCACCTTAGCCTTATTTATCAAATTAACCTCATAACCACTTCTCTCATGTCCCTTTGCATAGTCTAACACCAAAATTCTCCAATAAAGAACCCTTCTCAAAAATTCCGACAATAAATAATCCCACCTAAATATCATTTTCCAACGTCCAGCTGTCAACCAACGATCAACCTTTCCTAATCCCCATACTCCTTCTCTCCTCATCTGACCGTTAGTTTTCCCAAGGCATCTCATTTCAGATGAGAACTTAGAATAGGAAATATCATTTCCTCTCTTAGTTCTCTCTCTTCTAGAGACTCTATCTCTCTACAAACCTTCTTCTTCTCCGATGAATTTCCTGTTACTCTTAACAATGGCTTCCAGGCATGAGAAGATTCCGATCTTATCCGTTTCATCTCCAGGTGATCCTTTTATGCTTCTTTTATTGTATTTCTTACCTTTTTCTCTAACTCCTATACTGATTTTTATTTTTTTGTTTGCTTCTCTCTTGTCTTCTATCAACTTGCTTCCGATCTGCCACCATCTGAGCCTGTCAAGCTCCCCTGTGATGTTTAAATTGGTAATATTCTCTCCATTTCCATTTTCTTTTATTTGTGTTTGCCTTCTTCTCCCTGTCTTTTGACTTTTAATCTTCTCATTTTGCACGACTCCCTGCATCTCCTCTTCTGTTGGTCTGTCTTTTGGTCTCCACCTCCATTGATGCTTCTCTTCTACTTGCTTTCCCCAGGTATTTGTTTCCTCTATTCTCGTTGTTTTCTTCTTTTGTTTCATTATTCTCCATTTAACTTTTTCCTTGTTTTTGTTTTGCAAATCACCCCTATTTTCCTGGTTGTCGCCATGATGTACAAAAGCTTGAAGCTGAAGATTTTGACCACTTAAAAAGGAGCCTGGTAAGTTCATCTCTCGCCTTACTGTGTTTTTTGTTGTCTCCTTTTTCTTTTTTCTGTAAGATTGATCCTCACTCGCCCTGATTTTGTTATTTTTCACATGTATCCTCTGGATGCCTTGATGTGAGCATTGCTGATGTTGACAAATCATGCCCATCTGCTGGATTCTGTATGATGCTTCAAAGAGAGCAAAAGGAAGATGCATTTCTATACACCTCTCTTTTTTCTTTTTCCTCCTTGGCTTCTTGTTGCATGTTCTCAATGTATCTTTTCCTGTGTTCCATGTACCTTGAATGGATATGTACTTGCCTAGTAATGCTATGAAAAATACCTCATCCAGCAATTTCCTCTCAAGCTTGAGAGATAATTTGTTGTTCGCACTCTCATTAACTCCCAAGTTCTGTTGTGTGTAGAAATTGAGGTCAGTATCCCTGTGAGGAATAAACCTGACCTCCCCTGGACTCAAATTGTACTCTATGATTAATTTCTCTTTGGTGGGTTGAGTACATAGTACTAATACCACCACCTGGAGAGTCCTTAACCAATCGAGTACATGAAATGTTCCTGCATGTATTTGTTTCTTTGTTGCATGGCTGTTTTGGACTTTTAATTCCTCAAACCATTGAGCAGAACTAATATTAGATGTAGATTTTACCCCTATTTTCACCCTAGTGGATTGAGTACCAAGTACTAGTACTACCACCTGAGGATCCTTCAGGAAGTACCATCTAGATATAATTAGTAATCCAAATCTCTGCTTTCATTCCTCAGTCACTTCATGTTTCATCCATCCATAGTTCCTTGAAAGAACTTTAGCTATCAACATGATTAGAATGACTGTAATTTGTAGAGTATGAAGGATCCCTTGCATGTACTCTCTGAAAAGATATATTACTTGTATATGAATCTCTGAAGGTTGATCCTTCCTCAATTTGGATATGTGGCTCCTCAAGTGCTTCATCCAGCATACTCTACTGTCAGCACCTTGTGGGCCCAAATGACATTTCTTCTTATTGTGCTTCATCCGGCTATCATTACTTTCAGCAGTGATGATGTCCTCAATATGAAACCACAGTTGCTTCTTCCAGCAATATTCCCTGAGAATGGGAACTTTGCTGTCTTCAGTCTGTGCAAAAGAGCCCCTCAACTTCTTTGGGTTGTACCTCCTCAGATGCTTCATCCAATAAAATTTACTGTCTGCACCCTGTGTGTATCCATGACAGTATCTTCTATGAAAGGACTTAATCTTCCTTTTCATCCTTTTGGTGTTGCAAGTCCTAAAGTGCTTCATCTAGTAGAAAGTACTGTCAGCACCCTGGGTGTTAGAATGACAGTTGTGCTTCCTCTTCTTCTTGTACTTCATCTAGCTGTCATTGCTGTCAGCACATTTGATGTCTTCTGAATAACTCCACAGTTGCTTCATCCAGCTGTATTCCCTGAGAATGGAAATTTTGCTATCTGTATACTGTGCAAATAAGCTCCTCATTTCCTCTACTCCATGATGGACCCAAGGTGTCCACATCCATGTACAAGAGATTATGTGCAATTTCCATCCATTGGGTTGAGTGCTAAGCACTAATACCGCCAATAGAATTTCCATTAGCACATAATCCTTTTGTACATTCAAACTTCCTGCAAAACAAACAAACATGTTAGTTAAGACCACCATACTCTCCTCCACTTGGATTTGAGTATGCTGAGACTTTGTTGAGCTACAAGATAGCTCCATTCCCTTTGATTCTCCTTCCTTGCCATCCACTATATTCTTGCAACTGAAACCCTTATGTATGGACATTGCATCTTTTCTGAATTAACCAACTGTCTACTCTTAGAGTCCATTTCCCAAAAGCTATGGCACTCTAATTGAGCAAAGTCAAGTGCATAGTTGGCAATGTGGTCTGCTAACTTGTTAACCTCCCTGAGAGTGTGCGACACTTTGACTTGAACCCTCTTCCTCAATTCCTTGATCTCTTCTACAATTCTTCCTATTTGCCAAAGTGGTTTCCATTCATCTTGAATTGACTTCTTCAACACCATGGAGTCTGTGTGTAGATCTATGAGCATATATCCAGTTTGCTCACAAAACCTTAAGGCCACATAGATTGCAGTTGCTTTAGCTATTGTATTTGTGCCTTCTTTGATTTCCTTCCCATAAGTATATAAAACATCCCCTTGTTCATCTCTTAGTACAAAGCCAATAGAACTCCTTCCTGGATTACCCCTTGAGACTCCATCTGTATTGACCTTTATCCACCCTTCCTCTGGAAATTCCCACAAGACTTTATTGTATTATAAGATTGGAGTGTACAGCTCCAGTGTTCTTAGCAAATCTGGCCATCTGTGTGGTATTTGTGCCATTCCAGGTTTCCTTACGTTGACTAGTGACTGTAATGTTGATGAAATTTGGTACACCACCCTGTTAATAGTAACTACATCCCCATATTTATAGTTGTTCCTTCTTTTCCACAACTCCCATAGTATAATAGAGGGTAGTGCTTGCATGATTGGCTTTATTCTTGAAGCTACATATGTTGTCTAGCATCTTGTGATGGTTTTGTGCATAGTAATACCCTCTACTGAAATTCCTGCATGTCCCAAGTAGTAGGTCCACACTTTCCTTGCTGCATATGATGTGAAGAATAGGTGTTGTGTTGTCTCCTCCTGTGGTTCTGCATAACACCAACACTTGGATACCATCATGTATCCAAGTCTCTTATAGAAGTCATCCAAAGGCAGCTTGTTCCTCCACACCTTCCACATAAAGAAAGAAATTTTAAATGGCAAGCCTTTCACCCAGATGTTCTTATATGTTGCCTTTGGGTCTGCTCTTCTCCTT